>JAVJAQ010000582.1:2400000-3000000 GCA_032362365.1 Zygogramma bicolorata
TTCTCAAGAACTGTGAGACGAATATCTGTCCATACCGTCCTGGTCAATCACTCCCCTTACGAAGTAACCAAGCAAGAACAAGCAAAGACTTCCATTGTCTGTTCGCCATAGAAACTGGTATTTATAATGACTCTCCTCAGTTATTATCCGACTAGGTCCGATATTATTGATGATTATATTGTTACGATTTTTCCTTGGGTTCGTCGATTAAAACACCAAACAACACTAAACTACTTTTATTTTAACTCTCTATCACAATACAATACAACACAATCACTTAAATCGCTCCGATAACTTTCCAATGCTCGCTCGCTATTAAAACTCTCTGTACTAACAATTCTGCTGTCGGCGTCCGCACTCCCGCTTATATATGCTCGCTCATACAGCGGAGAATCATCTAGACAAATCTAGACAATCGAATAATCTAGGCGAGCCGCGATCACGCCGGTATGATCTTTCCTGGAACGGTCGAACCAATTCGCATTCATAGCCGGCAGGGCCGGCGCCAGCACATTTCGTTACATTATCCCCCTCTCAATTTTGATCGTCCCGATCAAACAATACGTCATTATCGCCATTGTAACGTTTAAGTCTTTCTAGGTGAACGACCTTCATTTTTGCTCTGGGGCTACGTTGAATCCTGTACACCACGTCATTTATTCTCTTGACTATCGAATAGGGTCCTTCCCAGCATGGTGTTAGTTTGGGAGAAATTCCTTTTCTACGACGAGGGTTGTACAGCCACACTCGATCTCCTTCTTTGAATCCACCAGTATTTGCCTTGAGATCGTATCGAGCCTTCATCCTGTCACTAGTAATCTTCAATCTTCTCCTCGCAATTTCGTGAATCCTTATCAGGCTGTCTCGCAGTTCATCGGCATAATCCTGTACCTCTTTTTCCTCAGTGCTTGGGGATCCGAACACCAAGTCACAGGGCAAACGAAGATCTCTTCCGAAGATGATACTGGATGGGGTGAGCTTTGTGGAATCGTGCACAGCTGCCCGGTAAGCCATCAAGAATAGTTGAAGGTGTCGATCCCAGTCTTTTTGATGCTCTTCTACTACTTTGGAAAGGTGTTCTTCCATAGTCCTGTTGAACCTCTCGACCATGCCATCAGACTGTGGGTGGAGGGCAGTTGTTCTGGTCTTGCTAATTCCCATCAATTCACAAACTTTCCTGAATAAATTCGACTCGAAGTTTCTTCCTTGATCGGAATGTAGCTCCATTGGCACTCCAAACCTTGTAAACATGTTGTCCACCAGGGCTCTTGCAACGGTGGATGCTTCTTGATTAGGCAAGGCGTAAGCTTCAACCCATTTACTGAAATAATCCATGGCAACGAGGATGTATTTGTTGCCATCATTCGTCATCGGGAACGGTCCAGCTACATCGATGGCGATTCGTTCGAAGGGAGCACCAACATTGTATTGTTTCATCTCGCCCCTTGATCTTGTTCTAGGACCTTTGCTTGCTTCGCATTTTGGGCATCTTCGGCACCATCTCTCGACATCTTCTCGACATTGGACCCAGTAGAACCTTTGCCGTATTTTATCCAAGGTCTTGTTAACTCCTAGATGTCCACCTGATTTACCACCATGAATCTCTAACAAAACATCTTCTATTCTCGACATAGGCACAACCAGTTGGGAACTCACTTTCTTGCCATCGACTGACTCCCAAGCCCTCTTCAGTAGGCCATTCTCCACAATCAAGGAATCCCATTGTGCCCACAATGCTTTGAACGTCGGTGATCGATCTGAGATGTCCTTCCAGGTGGGTCTCTCCGCTCCATTTTCTTTCCATTTCAAAAATTCTGCAACGTTTGGATCATTTTCCTGGTCTTGTCGCATCTTTGCTGTCGTCCAATTGTCGTCTACTATCAATCTCACTTGGTTGATTCCTTCGCGACGTTCAATTCTCTCACAGTGTTTACAAGTATCCGAACAAGGTCTTCTTGACAAGGCATCTGCGTTGTTATGCAATCGTCCTGGTCGATGTTTTATCCTGAAGTGATACTGGTTCAACTTCTCAATCCACCTTGCTACTTGTCCTTCAGGATTCTTCATTTCGAGTAACCACTTCAGAGCTGCATGATCTGTTCTGATTAGGAACTCTCTTCCATACAGATATTTGTGGAAGTGGTCTACAGCCTTGATTATTGCCAGTAGCTCTTTTCTCGTTACGCAATAATTCCTTTCTGGCTTGGTGAGTACTTTGCTGTAGAACTCGATTACTTTTTCCTGACCATCTTGCTCTTGTGATAGTACGGCTCCAATACCATTATTACTGGCATCTGTGTCCAAAACAAACAGGCCTCGTTGACGTGGGAAACTTAAAATGGGGCTGGAACATAGAGCAACTTTCAGTTTCCCAAATGCTCGTTCACTTTCGTTGGACCAGACGAATTTGACTCGATCTTCTGTCAACTTATGTAGGGGTGCCGCAATATCAGCAAATCCTTCTACGAAACGACGGTAGTAGGTGCAGAGACCTAGGAAACTCCTCACTTCATGTTTGTCTCTTGGTCTCGGCCAGTCTCTTATCGCCTGTGTCTTCTTTTGGTCTGTTCGGATACCGTCTGATGAAACTGTGTGACCTAGAAAATCCACTTCTTTCTGGAACAATGAACATTTCTGAAGATTCAGTTTGAGATTGGCGTCCCTGAATCGTTGAAAGACTTCTTGCAGGTTGTGCAGATGTTCTTCGAATGTCTTTCCCATGACCAAAACGTCGTCGAGGTATACAAGACAAGTTTTCCAAGTGAGCCCCCGAAGGACCAGCTCCATTAGTCTCTCAAACGTTGCTGGAGCATTGCACAATCCAAACGGCATAACAGTAAACTGGTAAAGCCCACTCCCAGTCGAGAATGCAGTCTTCTCCTTATCGTCTTCATGTATGCCCACTTGCCAGTATCCGCTCTTCAGATCTAATGTTGAGAACCAACGGGAACCTGCCAAAGTTGTTAATGTGTCATCTATTCTTGGTAGAGGGTAGCTGTCCTTCTTGGTGACATCATTTAATTTCCTGTAATCGACACAGAATCTCGTAGATCCATCCTTCTTGGAAACCAACACAACAGGTGCAGACCAAGGGCTCGATGACTCTTCAATCACACCGTCCTTCATCATCTTGTCGACAAGCTCTTCCACCTCCTGTTGCTTGGCGAATGGAATTCTTCTTGGCGGTTGCCGAATCGGATGAGCTTGGCCAGTATCGATTCTGTGTTTGACCAAATCAGTTCTTCCTGTTGTTGTCGAATCAAAAATGTCACTTTCACTCCTGATGAACTTCTTGGCAGCCTTCAGTTCCTCCGTTGATAGGTGTTGACATGATTTTTCAAGAATTGATATAACACTCTCAGAGTCTGCCTTCATTTCTTGATGTTCATTTGAATTACAAGTCGCTACCCAAGTCACAGGTTCACATGTTCCAATAACATCGCCTGCCTTAACAGTTATTTCTCTAGGAAACACGTTGGCAACTCTCACAGGAATCGTTTTGTTCGTTTTAACTAAGGCTCGTGCAAGCACCAAATTGCTGGGGGATTCATCACATGGCTGGACTACTCCAACGCAGCACCCAGGGTCTTCTTCAACTGCAGCACAAACTACTTTCTCCGAAAATCCAGGAATTCTCGCAGTTTTCATTAAACGCAGTCTCACAGGCATTGTCCTTTCTGCTGGAGTTGTAAGGACAAATTCTTCTCCTCCGAACCTCATAATCTTCTCCTCATTGTCGAATGAGAATCCATAGTCACTGATCAAGTCCATTCCGAGTATGAATTCATCTTCTACATCTGCGACGTAAACTGTATCTGTGATGGTGAGTCGCCCAAGAACCTCAGCCTCTCCTCCTCGAATAGGTGCGTTTTCACCAGTGACTGTCCGAAGCACGACGTTGGAAGAAATTGGCTTCACGCTTCCAGGCCGAAGAATGTCGCTGCGTACCAAGGAAACTGCAGCACCGGTGTCTATGGTGCATATAACGTCGATTTTATTCAATTTTCCTGGAATGGTAAGGCTCTCAGATGTTCTTTTCAGCCTGTTAACATTGATGACCCTGGGGGCTCTGTTATTACTAGCCAGCATGCGCCCCGATATGCTGGCTAATTCTCGTTTTCCTGCCGCCAATTTGAGGACTCGCTGGATGACCTTGTCCTCACAGGTGATTGCGTACGGGATGGCACCCTTGCAGGTGAGCTAGATCTTGGTGGCATTCTCACCCTACAGTCTTTGATAAGATGTCCTGGTTTTCCACATCGGTAACACGTTCTCTTCTTCTGGGTGCTCATTTCAGTTATCAACGATTTGATCTCCTCCAGAAATTTCTCAAATGAACCACTCGTAGCGCCAGATCTATGTTCGGGATCGTCAATTGTTACCGCTCGCACTTTCGGCCTCGAGGTGTTGAAGGCCGCCTCCACTTCTAGCGAACGTACCAAGGCATCGCTACTCCTTTTGAAACTTGTAAGTCGCAGAGTTCTTTGGATGTCTGGGTCTCTAAAGCCGTCAATAAATATCTGCACAGCCAACTGCTCCTTGAAATCTCCGGGTGCATCTGGGTACGCCAGCTGGATTAGGCGTCGAACATCTGCCTCAAATTCTTGCAGACTCTCACCTGATTTTTGTGTGCGAGTCTTCATTTGGGCCCGGTACAGCTGTTCTCGGTGTTGATCGCCATACCTCAACTCTAGTGCAGAAATCAGGTCGTCATATTGCTTCTGCTGTTCTATGGGTATCGTTTGTAATATACCCAAAGCTGGCCCTCTCAAAGCTACTATTAGTGCCGTAGCTTTTTCTTCTTCGCCCCATCCATTAGTTTCTGCCGCAGCCTCAAATTGTCGACGGTACATGGACCAAGACGACTGACCATCAAAAGTCGGTGGTTTCACGGAAATTCCTGACGTGGCAACACTGTCTCGGCGATCTCGGTTCTTGAGAAGGGCTATCTGTTTTTCTAGACCTCTCATCTCCTCTCGCACTATATCCACTTTCTTATTGACGTCATCGTCGATTTTCTTGACGTCTCCCTTTAGTTCTTCTTTTAGTTCCTCCAGATCTACTCTTAGTTCTCCTTTCAGTTCTTCCATTTCTACTTTTGTTTTATGTAAAACATGCTCGAATAACTCGTCTTGATGTTCTCGAACGTTCTGGAAGTCTGCTTTCCATTGTTTTTCTATTAGAACTAATTCATTCTTTTGTTCTTCTCTCACCTTCTTCTGTTCTTCTAGAATTTTCTGGATTGCTTCTTCTCGTTCTATTTTTTCACGTTCTCGTTCTTTCCTCTGTTCTTCGAGAATTTTCTGGATTCCGTCTTCTCGTTCTTTCTTTTCATCTTCTCGCTCTTTTCTCTGTTCTTCGAGAATTTTCTGGAGTGTTTCCTCTCGTTCTTTCTTTTCATTTTCGAGAATTTTCTGGAGTGTTTCTTCCCGTTCTTTCTTTTCATTTTCTCGTTCTAATTGTCGTTCTTTCTTTTCTTCCTGTCGTCGCTTTTCCTCTTCTTGTTTTTCCTCCTGCCGTCGTCTTTCATAATCCGCAAATTGGTTTTGAATTAATTTCAACATGTCCTCCATCGTATCGTAAGATGTACTTCTCGTATTCACCATCAAATGTTGTTATTTACCAGCAAAAATTCCACTTCCGACACCACTGTTACGATTTTTCCTTGGGTTCGTCGATTAAAACACCAAACAACACTAAACTACTTTTATTTTAACTCTCTATCACAATACAATACAACACAATCACTTAAATCGCTCCGATAACTTTCCAATGCTCGCTCGCTATTAAAACTCTCTGTACTAACAATTCTGCTGTCGGCGTCCGCACTCCCGCTTATATATGCTCGCTCATACAGCGGAGAATCATCTAGACAAATCTAGACAATCGAATAATCTAGGCGAGCCGCGATCACGCCGGTATGATCTTTCCTGGAACGGTCGAACCAATTCGCATTCATAGCCGGCAGGGCCGGCGCCAGCACATTTCGTTACAATATCATCCACCTCTGTCTAAGGTTGTATCCTGCCCATCCAGGTATTATGTAGAAATTGATGTTTTCACGGATCTTCGATATGCAAGATGAATTTTCTGGGTTTTTATCCGTTTGGTATCTCCTGATTTGTTCGACGTTTCGACTTCCATTTTGAAGTCATTCTCAAGAACTGTGAGACGAAAATCTGTCCATACCGTCCTAGTCCATCGACCTAGTCGGATAATAACTGGGGAGAGTCATTATAAATACCAGTTTCTATGGCGAACAGACAATTGAAGTCTTTGCTTGTTCTTGCTTGGTTACTGCGTAAGGGGAGTGATTGACCAGGACGGTATGGACAGATATTCGTCTCACAGTTTTGAGAATGACTTCAAAATGGAAGTCGAAACGTCGAACAAATCAGAAGATATCAAACGGATAAAAACCCAGAAAATTCATCTTGCATATATATATATATATATATATATATATATGCTGGCTGGAACTTCCGGTTGATCCGCGTCTGGAAAGATTTACTTGTCTACGTTTCGACTACCATTTAGGAGCCATTTTCAAGACTGCGTGACCTTGCGTCTAGGTATGAGTTGTCTTACTAGCTGGCTATCATCACTGATAGCCAGTGATGATAGCCAGTGATGATAGCCAGCTAGTAAGACAACTCAGACCTAGACGCAAGGTCACGCAGTCTTGAAAATGGATCCGAAATGGGAGTCGAAACGTAGACAAGTAAATCTTTCCAGACGCGGATCAACCGGAAGTTCCAGCCAGCACATTTCTAACCGCGGAAGCCTAGCCGATCATATATATATATATATATATATATATATATATATATATACACGCTAACAAAAATTGTTTGTTGAAATGAATTATATGAAGAATTTGAAATAAAAAACTGAAATGAAACTAACTGACTACTTTGGTCAAATTCGATTTGTTGAATGTTCACTTCTGGCCAATTGTTTCTGTTAATTCTTGCTCCTTTCCATACCGGTCCAGTATTCGATAACTAGTTGATGATTTTTGATAATAGAAATTCAACTTTTTAAGTTCTTCAACGGTATAAACTTTCGTTGCAGCAGGTGGTCCTGATGAACCTCTTCGGAGAAGAGCTTATCTCGAAACATCTGCCAACACCTTCAATGCGGATGTGACAGTGTCCCCTCTAGCTTCTGAAAAACAAGATGCCTTCCTTCCATTGTGGAGCACGAAGGCCTATTATTATGAATTTCACCATCTTATCTAGTCTAGTTACAAGGTGATTAGATTGGATACGCTTTGTCCGTTCTGCCACCATGAGAAAATTAATTTGACACTATCGTCACTATATCTAGGAAAGATATCTTTTTCTAACGGGCGGGACTATTATCGAAGAGACCGTCGCCTTATAACAAAGGGATTATGGGTTTTTGAGAGGCTATTGTTGATGACAAATGGAAGCTTTTAGTGCCTGGCTCCGAAGTTGTTGATAGCTGTTTATATTTCATGAGTAGAAACGGGTGTTTTAGGGTGTTTTACAAGAAATTTCCAATGGAAATTATGCATTCATTCAATTGATGGTTCCTATTACTACGATAGGGATAATATTTTTATATCGGAAAGTCGAACATTTCCGAAACGTGAAATCAAAATACCTAAATGTTCGATTTTGCTTTTCAATATCATTGTTGATAGCAAAAATATTCAGTTCAGTTCGCAGCCTTAATCAAATTCTCTCAACACATGAGGATATTTCATGGGGATCACCTCAAGAAACTCAATAAGAGCCTACCTCATGCTGGGGTGTACAGGATTCCGTGCTCGTGTGGAAAAGTATATGTAGGAACCACCAAACGCAGCTTCAAGACACGAATCAGTGAACATAGACGAAATTGTCGATTAGGGCAAACTGAAAAATCAGCTGTAGCGGAACATGCCCTTATAGAAAACCACAATATCCAGTTCGATAAGACTTCAATTCTCTCAACGACCAAACATTACTCCACTCGCTTATACCGGGAAGCAATTGAAATATATAAACACAAAGATAATTTCAATAGGAAGGAAGAAGGATTAAGTCTAAACAAAATTTGGCATCCGGTTCTGAATAAATTAACGCCACGGTCCGACATATCCAGAGAATCCGACGTCCGACAGAACACGATCCAACCTCATAAGAACAAGTCGCCACCTCCAGATGTAACACCAGTCATAGTAGACTCGCACAGGAGAGTTGACCTACGACTACGCCGCTGAAGATGGCTGCCGCAGATGTAGCCGAAAGCTCCGGAATCAAAAATTCCAATACACGGCCCTCAAGCCCGAAAACCTTGCGATACTACCTCATTTTATCGATTTTTATTTTTTTCTGTATCGACTGCTAGAATCAACAATGCGTGTGTAAATAAAATCAATAGAGACTTTCGATTGAATAAACGAAATGTTGAAATTAATTTTTTGATCAATAATGAAATTTGGGATTGAATGATCAAAAAAAATCTTGTTACAAAATATATTAGTAAAAAAAATGTTCAAGTAAAGAAATAAATGAAATAATATTGTGACAAGAACATGAGGTATGGAATGGAAAATACTAGTCAAAAAATGTAAATAAAGAAATAAAAATGAATTATTATAAATAAATGTTGAAACCAAGTTTCAAGTTAAGTGTACGCACGACGTTTCGATTGCTGGTATACGGAATCGTCTTCGGGTGATGACTGACAATATTTCAATTCAAGGTGTGGTCGGTTATAAAGCCTCGATTTCCCTATGGTGGGGAAAGGAGAGGTACTAACAATGAGTTGATCGGGTGCTACTACTAGAAGTGTGCTGATCGAGTTTCAGCGGGAAATGGAGGTATTGGCGGGAGATTTTCCCTCATCGAGTCGAAGGGGTGACCGAAGGCGTCGTTTTTGAGAATATAGGCAGCTTCCTTGAGTTTTCTATTTCCTCTTTGTAATTTATCCTTTCGTTCTTAGCAACAGGTTTCAATTGAGTTAATAATATAGACAATGGAAGTCCGAACCATTACCATTTAGCAACGAACATTGTCAGCCACGTTCAAATAAATATTTCTCTAGACTTCGAAGAACTGCTTAACCATTCGTGCTTTACTCTAGTTCTCGATTTCCGAACTGAAAAAACTTCAAATACTCATGGGGATAAGATATTTTTTTTCTCAATATGGCAGGCAATAACCCTTATTGTTGGATGGTGATGGTTAGAACTTTCATTACCTGCAAAATGAGAAAGCATCCGAAACCTAGGAAAGTTGAAATATATATATATATATATATATATATATATATATATATATATATATATATATATATATATATATATATATAATAAATTAAACTGAATGAAAAGTGAGAATAGATACAAGAATAATGAATAAATAATGAAAAGGGATCAAATTAATAAAAATGAAGAGGAAAATTATGACAGGCACTTATTTAGTTATTATTCCCTAGAATTTATGAAGATTCCAAATTTCAAAAAAGTAGGCCAATAAATAGCAAATTGATAGAAAATGAATAGATGAACCGAATGCGGATTTGGACTTCGAATTCGACAATAATATAGAACCTGCATTTTTTTTGGAGACCCAGAAAAAATAACTGAAAATCGTACAGACATCAGGTGATTGTTCTAAAAAAAAAAAAATTGTTCGTTTTCGTTAACCAGCTGACGAACGTCAACCCTCAGAAGTCGAAACTTGTGCGAGCAATGGATCAACGAGGCCTTACCTTTTAACGTGCGATTACCCAGCACGGTGGCCCGGCGAGGATTCGAACCCCGGCCTTCCGCTTGATAGGCAGATATGCTAACCACTACACTACCGAGACCACTGTGATTTATTATATTATTGTAGTGATGAAGTGATACATTTTCAAGAAAGCATGTTTTTCAGTAATGAAGTTCTGCCATTGAGAACTATCATCAAGAGACATCAAAGTTGAATTGACGTGGTCCATTTCACATTTTCGTGCATTTGCTCCCTAGTATATTGATTGAATGAAATGAATCCCGTCTCCACTTCCATTTCCTGTGAAGTTTCTGTCCCGAATTTCCAAATGGACACTTTGTTGAACATTTCTTGGAATTTCCTTTTGTGCAATACCCGAAACCGTTCGATCCCGGTTTAACTCATTCAAGAATTCGTCCAAGGAGGGGTCAAAGAATCGCGAAATCGCTGACCCAACTTCGAAAACAATCGAACAACAGGCACACGAGAACAAAAGCTTTAGAGCAATGCCAGATATGTCTTGGTAACAAGAAAGACGCATACTGCATGCGATCGCAAGTGAACCTAATCACAAATATCGATCGTATCACTTACAAGTTGTCACTTGATCTGATTTGTCATCGCATGATTCAAATAACTCCCATGAATTATAATGAGATCTATTATAATTCGATACGAGATAACGAACATTGTGTACGGCGCAACGCCGTACAAAAGAGGTTTTGTTCAGCTCCTCTCATGGTCGCTCGTGAGTTCACGGAGAAGTTTGATGTAAATGAACAAACTACACTGAGAAAAAAGAAAGATACTTTGTGCTTCTTTGGTTAACGATGTTGATAATACCACAGAATAATTTAACTACTGTACAGAAGCGAATCGGTAACCTAACACAATGGTCCAAAAAATATTTGACCTTGATCGAAGTTTGGCATTTTCATCGACACTGAGAAATATCACAATATGTACCAACAATAGGAAAATACACTGAGAAATTCCAAGTGACATGCGTCAAATTAATTAGCTGTCTTCATCTGACTCCCTGAAGCAGAAGCAATAGAATATTTCAGTATGCTCTTATTGGTGCACTTCGGAAAGGCGTGGCTTTTACCGAATGTCATTGGATTCGCTTCTGTATAGTAGTTTAATTATTATGTGATAATACTTTGAAGAAACTTCGAAATCATTCGAATTAGAAAACAGTTTGTACGACACCTGATGATCAAGCCAATGAAGAGCATTTTCTGTTGAACATTTCGGAACCATGAACACGATCTTGTGCAAAATCATGAGAATCGTAATGGCAATGAAATGGCCCTCAAGATTACCCGATTTGATACCGCAAATTTCCACCATTTTTATGTGAAATGAATGATTGGATTGAATTTTCGAAGTTGAAATAATTTCGTGTTGAACCAGTTTTAACCAATGAAACCAAATTGTGATTCTACTAAATGAACCACCGTAACATCACACTGAAACCACTAGATATAAAATAGCCATAGGAGCAAACCTGAATCGGTTCACGAGCATTCTAAATAGTTAACACCTTTTTACTTTTGAAAAAGAATTCTCGAGTACATTGTATGCGAGACAAGTGCTCTGAACTTATGGCAATTTTTGTATATATACAATACTCCCAAACTTGCTGAATGGTAATGGTTCGGACTTCCATGGTCTATATTATTAACTGTACTGAAACCTGTTGCTAAGAACGAAAGGATAAAAATACAAGTCAAGTGAGAAAATCAAATTTTTGATCAATAATGAAATTAAGGATTGATTGATCAAAGAAAATAATGTTGTTACAAAAAATCGAGATATCGAATATGAAATATGAGTCAAAAAATTTTCAAATGAAGAAATAAATGAAATAGTATGGTGACAAGAGAATTAAGGTATCGAAGGTGAAATATTTGTCGAAAAATGAAAAATGAAATATGAAAAAATATTGAAACCAAGTTTTGAATTGAGTGTACTCACGACGTTTCGATTGCTGGTATCGCAATCGTCTTCGAGTGATAACTGACAATATTTCGAGGTGTGTTCGGTTATAAAGCCTAGATTTCTCTAAGGTGGGGGAAGGAGCGGTACTAACAAGGAGACGAGCGCGTGCTACTTCTAGAGGGAAATGGATGTTTTGACGCGAGATTCTCCCTCATCGAGCTGAAGTCGGTCCATGCCTTGAATAAGCGGCCTCCACACATTCCGGATCTCCATGCTAGGGTGGCTGAATGCGTCATTGTTGAGGCTTCTTTGATTTTCCTCTTTCCCAAACTTGTTATTACATTGAATATTTTTGAAATGAATAAATATTATTATTATCATCATCGTTGGGGTGAAAATAGGCCAATTTCTAATTCATGATTTCTATGAGCAGGTTTTTGCCAAGATCGCTTGGAATTTTCATCAAACGTTTTTCAACTCCACCAACGGAACTCAGTATTCTGTTCTCAATATTTTCTGAAGTATAACACTGAATGTCATCCCCGTAACCACCTTTTCCGAATTCCTATCATTGGTTTTAGGCCTGCGATCGAAGATCAATTTGAATTCATCAACTCCAGTTACTCATACCTCTGGCTTTTGATATTTTCAGGATGATGAGGTAGAGATTAACTTACCTTTTTCTCCTTCTCATTCACTTCCTCCTATATTTTAACAGTTCATTTGATTATTACTTGCAGAACTCATTTAAGGTACATTTAATGGAGATCTATACCATTATGAATTCCTAAACAAACTGGAGAAATAAATCCCGAGTATCCCGATTATAATACATAGTTTCTGAACCTTTCATGATATCTGAAGTGGTCCCACTACTTATACACGAATGAATCAATATCTGAAAAGGGGTAATTGAAGAATCATGTCGAAATTATTGACCCAACGGAACTGTATCATCCAATAAAATCCTTTATCTAGTCCATTAGAGACCTGAAATGTTGCAGTCACAATAGTGCACGACAGAATAGATTTCTCTCGACAGATCCTATCTGCCAAAAGCGATGAAACAAAGTGGATGTAAATTTTACTTGAAAAAAATCTGGTTTATCATTCAATTCGTTCGAACTGGATTTTGTTTCGCGATGGACAGTAATGGCAGAATGACATTAAAAAATGATGTAATAATGTGAATCCATCCGCCGTGAAAACAGGGTGTTATTTAGGTAATTTGAACATAGGTCAGGTAATGCTTCGTTTTCAAGATACAGGGTGTCAAAAAAAACATTTTTCCTGAATATGTCAATAATTCTTCAGCCGATTTCCATAAAACTTGGCATGGTATTAAGGGGATTGAAGGGCTGATTTTGTCATGAGTAGATTAAAATCATTGTGTCCAGTGGAGCATCGAAAGATACCTTAAGCATTATTTTCGACCAAAAACATATGTGCCACTGATTTTTTGCATTTTTTTTTCTCTCACTGTGCCTTGGAAACTACAACTTTTTATCTCTTGCTTCTTTCTTGTATCCTGCTTTGTTTTTGAGAAGAAAAAATGAAAACTACTTCATTTCATGTCCTTGAAACAACAAAATAAATCTAGCAAACCATCAACAACCGGGGTGTACTTCCATGGGCATGCAATAATGAGCTTTCTAATTATGATTGAAAAATAACATAACAAGCAAGTCATCTCTCGAATTTTCAAATTAACCGTATTCGATCAAACACAACGTTATTTACTACTACAGAGTTTTGGAAAGGAAAACCAATTATTCAAACAATCATTTTATTTCATCCTATTTTTTTTGGGATTTTCTTATATCAACATCCTGTGAAAATCAACTTTAATATTGATTGAGGTACCCTTCGGACGCCACTGGACAGAATGATTTCAATCCAGCGAATCAATACAACATTTTCCTATTGCCCTATAAATGGTTGCTTGGCTAACATTTTGATATCTGAACAGGTCCAATATTGCATTTCTGGGTAAGCGTACACCAAAGCTGTAGATATTCCTGTGAATTTCAAGTTCGCACGAAGTTTTGAACATAATTATCGAAATAATTTGACTTTACTTGATGACATCAATCTATGATTGGTTCACCTGCTTCATGCAGGGCCGGATCTACAATGGGGCATACGGGGCGGTGCCCCGGGGCCCCCGACCTTAGGGGCCCCCTGGCAGGGAAAAAAAAGGGGAAAATAATCAGCCCTTTCTGGACATATTTAACAATTTTATACAAAAACAAACTTGAAAAAAAAGATTGAAACATCTTAGTTGACTCAAAGTTTGCTAGTTCGACCTAATGTTAAAAAGTTTCTAGACAAAAGATCACGTAAGGTAAAGTCTCACTTTGATGAGTTGTCGCAAGATGAGAGATTGAATGATCCTCAACAACGCCTTCGAGTTAATGTCTTCTACCCGATGATAGATACAATATTATCGCAACTTGAATCTAGGTTTGTTGGAATGAAAAATGTTCTGAAAACTTATAAAATCCTGCAACCTCAGTATCTCACAAATTCATCCAAGAGCTAGTTGGAGCAAGAAGCTGATTTGTTTTCCAAAACCTTTTCGAATGATGTGTTACCTTCCTTTTCCTCTCAGTTGCTTTCTGTACGGTCAACATTTTCGATCGAAATCAATTCAATGAAAGATGTCAAAGAGCTAGCCCGTTTCTTGATGATTCAAAATGCGTCATTGTCGTCCAGTTATCCAGATGTGTGCAAAGCACTGCTGATGTTTCTAACTGTCCCTATCACTACTGCGAAAGATGAACGGACTTTCTCTAAATTAAAGTTAATTAAAAACTACTTGCGTACCTCAATGGGACAAAATAGACTTAGTAATTTAGCGCTACTGTCCATTGAAAATCAAAGAGCGCGTAAGATTGACTCTAATAAAGTAATAAACAACTTTTCTTCTGTAAAATCTAGGAAAAAGTATTTTTAGTTTTAAGTTTCTGCGTTTGTAACAAAATGTCATAAGAGCGTTTGCAAACATTCTACATAATATAGGATATTGCATGCAGATTATAATAACTGGTTCTACAAGTTGTGAACAATAAATTTCGTCATTAACAGAAAACTGTCTTTCTTACTTCTTACTCAATATTTATACGATATTATCATTACAAGTGATTTTAATATAAGGGGCCCCAAATAGTATTTTGCCCCGGGGCCTTTTCAACTCAAGCTCCGGCCCTGGCTTCATGGCAAATAGATCAGAATTCGAAATGGGGTAAAACTTCCAAGGCACACTTATTTGACATGAGTAAGCCTTTCAAAATGTTGAAATTTCAATCTGCACGATGATATGAATTTATCTTTTATTTATCTTTACACTAGATTACAAATCATTCAACCTTCTCGTCGTCCGGCAATCTTACAAGTCCCGAAAACGCCTTTTTTATACCAGTTGAACACAAAATTCTTTATACAATTTTGAGATTTGTGAAGAAATTGATTCGACACTATAAACAGGTAGGTAACAGTTCTATGCTAACATTATTCACCAATTCTCTGACATAAGGTGTACAATTGATTCCGTTTGAAGAAGAATTACTATCAATATTCATTTTTCATTCATTTTTTCTCAAGTCATTTAATTTTTTGTACTTGGCGAATTTTCCAGATATCGGTACGATAACTATAGCAACCAATAAATATCCTGAAAAAGACTACTTTTTACTAAATGAGTCAATATAAAAAGGTCATATTCAGGAGTTCGGAGGAAAATATTAATTTGAAAGAAAGCCAAGAATTCGCAATGAACTCTTTCAATGAAGCTCCCCGTCTATACCACTTCCTTCATGAGAATATCCCCTCATTTTTCACAAAAAAATGTTGAAATCTCGATTATGTTCCACATGAATCCACAATAATTTATCCCATAGGATCCATTTGCTGTATCGTAGAACTTCTTTCCCGGAGGAAAATATTAGGTACATTAAATAAGAGCAAGCTCAAAATATTGTTGAACATAATACGCCTCCAAATGGGATCTTAGTGGAGGGGCTCTCACGTACATCGTGAGTGAAGTTTTAAAAGCTGACGGAGGAAGAAGTTGAACACATTTATCAAATTTATATTGCAACGGGACCTGCATTTTGAGCATAAGAGAACCTAAATATTCTGAAGTGTGGCATGCCACTATTTCAGAGGAAGTCACTAGATAGTTGTAGTTTATCAGATCATCTCTGCTAAAGATAGGGATAGAGGCATATTTAGTCATGTGTCGTGCTAAACTTTGGAAAGTTTGTCTATGCATGCATACAATGTGAACATCTCTTTTCAACGATATTTTTCAAATCCAAAATAAAATTCATGAAGTTCTTTATCATCATTTTATCCGGTGATATGAGTTTTTATCAGTGAATCGACTCCAATGTATTTTCTGGAATGGTATTTTCATATGAATTAGTTTTAGTGTTCTACAAAATACGCCATATGATCAGCAAATATCTTCAACAAAGTTTTAAGTTTCCGAGTCTTCTTCATTTACATTTTCTTCTGCAAGATAAACATAGTGTTATTCATTCGTTCTCTGTTGAAATTTCTAGTTATTTTTGTTCTCCTATAGGCGTTGAATGCTCCATAACATACAGTAGTCAAGAATGCAATTTATGCTTTCAAAAAGTTATTTCAATCTTCGAGAGTGTAAACAACTCATTGTAACAGGCTACATACAGGCTTCAAACCAGTATCAGAATTTAATTTAAATTTCTTGCAACTTCTCAAAACACTTTCGCGACTTTCTCGTATATGAAATGAGTAATTAATTATATCATTAAGTGAAGTTCACAACGTTATTTTTGAATTTGCCTTCATTTTGTCAATTCGTGACATTTTGTCATGAATACAGCTCAAAGTTCCCTTTTTTCTAAATAATTTTACATCATGATAGTTCTGCACTATCTCTCCATTCTTTTCTTTTTCCAACTTGCTTTCAGAACTCAATCATCCGTCATAAGAATAGCAAATGTTTTCTATCTAGAATAGTTACGAGTTACACCTGTATGTAAATCAATGGTTACAGTCTTTAGAGTAGAAGAAATGAAATTCGCGATTTTATGGCACCTAGAGGCATTCATCACTTTCGTAACACTATAAAGTGTACATCAACCAATACCTTTCCTGAATGAAAAAAAAAACAACAAAAAGTTGCCAGTCTTGACGTGGTAGGTACAACAGTTCTTTAGCGTTCAATATTTTTCCTCACTTCTGTACCTGAAAAACACACTTCGTTAACAATTCCTTCCAATGAATAAATAAAAAAAATCATAATACTGAAAGCTCCTTTTCAATATCGATGAGAGTGGAACTCAACTTTGCTTTCAGTGGATCTGAATCACCTAGAGAATCTTACTCGATCTTAAGCAATCAAGCTCAAGACTTCAAATAGTTCGAGGTCTATATTTCCGTGGGAAATCTGCTTTATAAGAATATGAAAATTTCATTCACCTTTCAGTTTTGCCGCATCCGCACCTTTTTGTTCCTTATCTTAATTATCATTTTATTGTTTGTGATTTAATATTTCCTGAAAACTAATCCCTAATATGCGCCATAAACCGTCCTACAAACGCGGCATAGTCACGTTCCTCAATATTGAAACAAAACTGAATCAACATTCAGGTTATTTCAATACGGATTTTTTCCTGGATAACACACCTGTCGAATTTTCTAACGTTTCGTTTTTTATTACAACCTGTTTCTTCCTCTTCCTCAAATGAGTACTAGTAAAGGCAAACTACAATTCTTCCATTCCAAGTTTTTCCAAAATTACCTATTACACTGCTAATACTGAAAAATGTTTGGAGGCAGATTGGAAAGAAAAAAACAAAAAACACTTCCTTTTGAAATACATCAATAGCTGATACGGGTCGATAGTTGACAAGTTGATTTTAGCAATTTTCGTACTTTCCGTTATATTTTTATTTTCGAATTACTTGTAAATCGAAATACAAGATGGACAATCCACACTCAACACCTCACGAAACATTCAAATTCCATTCGTCAATACAAGATATTCTGTGAACTATAAATTGTTGATTGAATCTGCGAAGACATTGAAATAAATTAAGGAGAGTTTAAACAGCAAATTAAATAAGATAAGAATAAAATAAGAAACTAATTAAGAATAAGGACAGAAAACGTGTGTTTATACAGACGACTGAAATAAAATAAGAAATAAGAATGAACCAATCAAGGTGCAGCTTTTTTGACAATGACTTTTGTGTTCTGTGAATATCACAATTTCGTTTTGACAGTGGCTACAGTAACTAACCTCCCAATTGTTGATATTTTGAATTTTGATTCTATTAAATATAGAAAAGATTTCCAGTAAATAATATTCTGAGGTTGTTATTGTAAGGTAAGAAGTTAAAATAATTTCAAACATGGAACGTTAAGTACAGAAAATATTTCGGTCATGCGCATTATCAGTTTCCAAATAAAATAGTGAAAGATGGCATCTTTTATTGTTATTCTTATTTCTTATTTTATATTTTTTCTTGTATGAACGCTTTCATAAAGATCTATATGTTTATCTTTCTTATTTTGTTCCTTATTTTATTTTATTTGCTGTTTGAACTCACCTAATTGAGCGAAATGAAATCATGTAACAACAACAACAACAACAACAACAAAGTAAGCTATAATTTCAACTCGGTTCAGTTCATCTTCATTTTTGTATGGATCGGAATATATAGTGAAAGTCATCCACTACAACGGTGGATTGATGTTTTTTTTTTAAAGTTTTTGGTTTGATAACCCATCACAATCTGAAAAATCAAGAATTATTACAAGTTCTGTTTGAATGTAATCATTTTATGGTGGATCAATATTTGTTCCGTAGTTTTCTGGGTTTGTAACCTACCACAATCTGAAAAAAATAAGAATAAATATTGGAATCTATACAAGTGTAGAAGGGCAGATTTCCAATCTACCCTGAAAAGTTGCTGCTTCTATTGAAAAACAGTTATGTCAGATTTGATATATTTGACAAATGTCGATTACGAAGATTGCCAAAAAGAGATATTTGCATTTGAACAGGAATATGCGTATAAGTTTTGGGAACGGGAGCGGATTTAGTTTCAGAAACGTTAACGATAAGTATTTTCATACATTTAATATAAGTTCTTATTATTTTTTTGATAGTCAAAATTTGAGTTATACGAGAAGTTGCTGACTAATTGGACTTGTTCTATCCAGAAAGAACTGTTTTTAATTAATGCAGCAACTTTTCGGGGTAGATTAGATCTGCCCTTCTACACTTGTATAGATTCCAATATTAATTTTAATTTTTTCAGATTGTGGTAGGTTACAAACCCAGAAAACTATGTAACAAATATTATAAGTTATTTTATTGATACACAAATTTGAGTTATACAAGAAGTTGTTGATTAATACGACGTGTTTCATTCAAAATAAACTCGTTTTTTGATTAACAGCACCTTTTTGAGTTAGATTAGAAATCTCCCCATTCTATACTTTTTTTATTTTTCAGATTATGGTTGATTAATCATGGGAAGTCATTATTTCGTGGTGGAACGTTTTCGTCGCAGTTTTTTGGGTTACTAACCTACATCAATCCGAAAAAATTAAGAATTAATATTGAAAATCCATATAAATGTAGAGAAGCAGATTTCTAATCTTCTCTGAAAAGGTGCTGCGTTGATTAAAAACATTACTTTCTGAATGAAATAAGTCCTATCAGCCCTTCCGGACTTGCATAGATTTCAATGTTAATTTTTTTTCAGATTTTGTAGGTTAAAAACCCAAAAACCATTGAGAAAAGTGTATTATATCTCGTATATTACATACTGAAGCGGAAAGTGCCGGAGTTTGTATAACATATTATTCAGTATTATCAGAAATTATTTCATAAAATGAACAAGAAATGCATATTTTTGCGAGAATGTTTCAAATTCATTTCGTGTTTCGAGAAGGCATTTGCAATAGACGAACTTCATGAAGCTCCCAACAAATGTTGGTATGCAGAGATTGAAAATATAAAAGTTTAGGTACATGTATGCTCTTGGCATACCAATAATATTTAATAAATCTCAGTTGTGTCACGATGATTGCTTCATACATATTGTTACGAAATATCCTAGCGCCGGCTCTGTCGGTCATAAACGCAGAATAATATGGGGGGACGAAGAACGAACGTCATTTTTCCAGGAACTCTCGTCACGCCTGGAATATTCGATTACCGAGATTTGACTCGGAGATTCTCCATAGGCGTACGCAGGTATATAAGCAGGCGCTTAATCGCGGAAGAGTTAGTTATTTAGAGAGAGAGAGAGAGAGTTTAGCAGAATTATTCAACAGTTATTCAAAAAGAGTTTATTCGCAAAGCAGAGTAATACAGAGCTAAGTGGAGCGAGTTTAGCACATAGTAAATCAGAGTTTCTAGCTTAGTGGAGCTCAGTGGAGAGAGCTTTGTTATTGCTGAGTGCACAAGTCGAAGTGAAGAATTTCTATAAAAGAGAAGTTATCAGAGTGTTTTAGTACAGAGCGTTGGAAAGTTAGCGGAGCGATTTAAGTGATTGTGTTGTATTGTATTGTGATAAAGAGTTGTAATAAAAGTAGTTCAGTGTGGTTTGGAGTTTTAATCAACGGACCAAAGGAAATATCGTAACAATATTATGTTTGGACTATTCACTGAAATATTGATGGCATTTTGAACAATATAAATGGACTGGCCCTGATTAGAGACATTGTGACATATGTCGTACTTAGGAAAATGGCTGATGGAAAGGTAGCGGTTTATTTTGGAGAACCGACCAAGGGAGTGTACACATTAGCAGAGATCTGAACACTTCTGAACTCATTTTCAGACTGAAAAATTGATTAAATTTTTAATTCATGGAATGAAGACCCTCAGACACGGACAGTCAACGATATTTGATTCTTCCCTTTTTTTATCTCTACTGTCAAGCATTCCCACAATCCACAATTCTATTAAAAAATAATAGCTTCGAGATTATGTGATTAAATAAAGACTTTGGGATAATTTGACTCTGTTACTATTCACGTGCGAGAGCTGCGGGCAAGAGCCTTCTAATTCATCCTCATTTTGAAGCGGTACAAATTTTCCGCAAGTTCCCAACTCAACAAAAGCCTTTATATTCAACGGTCTTCCCAACTCCAGACTCTGCATTAACTCCTACGGTGGGCAGGGATCAAAACAATTTGGACAAATGAGAACAAGAATATATTACCCATTCTAACTGTAAAGGTGGATTTATTTAATAAATCCACTCCAGTGCTGTAAATCAACCTAATAGCATTGCTAATAATAAAATATCGCCGAAAATTCCAATCATATATTAATTGAAAAAAGATTTACATAGTTTATACGATGTCTAGGGCGATAAATTAAAAGCGATAGAATCGGGAATGTGTAGGTTTTTATCGGATAATAATCTTGGTACCTATAGCTTGAGATTTTCGAACACGATACGCTGGTATCACCTCTGGATGACCAGATGCTTTTTACTCAGTAAATAATGATGTGTATCTGTTACAAAAAAAACTTTAGAAGAATGTCAGAAGTTATGAAGTAGAATGACACTTTCATTTACAAAATTTGGGAACATCAAGAAGTAAGCGAAAACATTGTATTAGGGGGATGTTTTCCAACTTCAATGAGTAGTAAACTTGAAATATTTCAATGTATCTCTCATTTTGGATGGTTTTTCCTTCCAATAAAGGAAGGGGATCTAATTCTCCAATTTCTCCTGACGTTAGGATTTTCCTGATTCGAGAATAACACAACAATGACATGTTGATTTCGATGTGCAACAAATCTATCGTATAAGATAGTCATAGACATCTTCATTAGCCATGTTATATACACCACATGTACGTTTGTATCATAGGTCTTTAACAAGATTCCTGATTCGAGGATAAGACAACAATGCCATCTTAATTTCGATTTGCAACAAATCTATCGTATAAGATAGTCATAGACATCTTCATCAGCAATGTTATGAACACTACATGTACGTTTGGTATCATAGGTCTCTCACAAAATTCCTGACAAAGAGGTCTTGCTGATGTAATGTACAAACTTATCAACTAATTAATATTGTTACGTCCTAGCGCCGGTCCTGACCAGATCGTAAACGCAGATGGGGAATCGCGTCGCACCGATTTTTCCAGGAACCCGGGGATTCGCCTGGAGAATTCGAGACGCGTCATCGGGGCTTCTCTCGACGATTCTCGATTGGCACGCAGATATATAAATACGGGACAGGCTTCACCACAGAAAGAGAATTTGTATTCAGAGCTAAGTGGAGCGAGTTTAGTAGAGCTAAGTGGAGAGAGTTTTGTTATTGCTAAGTGCGAAGGGGAGAATTGTTAGAACAGAGAGTTTTAGTAGCGAGCGAGCATTGGAAAGTTATCGGAGCGATTTAAGTGATTGTGTTGTATTGTATTGTGATAGAGAGTTATAATAAAAGTAGTTTAGTGTTGTTTGGTGTTTCAATTGACGAACCCAAGGATATATCGTAACAGTGGTGTAAAAATTGAGATTTTCCAAGGGATAAATCGTAACAATATTCAAAAATAAATGGTGAATGTACTAAGACATATTAAATTTTTTTGTCTCGCCTTTTTTCCACTTCCAATCTCGCGAGAAATATCATAAAAATTTCAGTTGATAAATAGGGGTAGAACTGGGTCTGTTTGTAAAATTTTGAAACATGCATTTCAGAATGCAGCCGTAAAAATAAGCCCCTTTCCACTTAACTTTTGGACAAAATATCAAGATTCGACATAGTCTTCGTTAAAAGGCATCATTTTGAGTACTTTAGAGTGAGAAAAATATTTGTCTGGCGTAACTCATCACCGAGAGGAGGATACCTCATCTGAAAAGTCTATCAATTCTCTATCCAGAGGTTCTCAATCTTCTCCAAAGACTGTAACCCTCAATGTAAATTAAGAATTTTCGTACCCCCTGATAACTGTGGGTGGTTTTGACGTTTCAGAAGAGACGGCTTCATAGAGTTTTTGGATAAATATTTCTGAATAAACCACACATTCTGAGGAAGACTAGTCTGAACTTCATCCTGTTTAAAATATCCAAGTTCCAAGTAGGATTTGTCACACTTTTCTTTAATCCACACTTTTTGTCAGGGTTTCTATTTTTACATTCGGATTGACAATTAGAATCTAGCCTACTTAAATTTTGAGACGTTGATGGCTCAGAATGTTGATCAAGATTTTCATGAGTTATTTTTCATTCCTACTAAAAAGTGAGAAATAAAAGTGGTTTAATCATTTATTAACCTGCTGCGACTGCCTCTGAAAATTTTCATGCACCCCTAGTCACACAGTTTGAGAACCACTGCTCTATTCAACGATACTTGATTTTTTGGAATCGAAGTAGCAATTCTTGAGTTATCAGCAACTGAATTTCAGTTATAGTGATCTTCAAGGCCACCTAAAATCATAATTTCAATGACAATATATCTCCTTGCTTAACAACCAATCAGTCTATTTCAAATTTTGAAATTCAGCCAATAGAATCCGAATTACAGTGAAAATATAGCTTGTCGCTGTATTTTCACGGTGATAAACCTGCTTAGTTTTTGTTTTACTAGCTGTCAAGTGAAAATAATGATTTAAATTATAAACGTCAAATCTATGTGTTTTGATTAGTTATATTTCTTAATCAATATGAGCGATCGTTGGGGACAAATGGCGATTGGTATCATAGATGAAGCAGTGGAAAAGAGTATTCCCTTGAATACGGCCAGAAATAAAGAATCAATTACCAGGCAATTCAACAATTTTTGCTCAAACAGGGGTTATATTGTCGTCCTAAATATAATTCGTGGTATGATTAATAACCTATAATTTTTTGGAATATCAATTCATTGGCAATCCCAATGCAAGAAAATACAACTCGTCCTGCGGACTCGTTGTATTTTCAGCTTTGGGATTGCAATTCATTAATATTCCAAAAAATTATCGGTAATAATCATACCACTTATTATATTACCCCTGAAAATATCATTCAAAAATCACCTAAGCTCATTTTTTTACCTCCTGAATAACCTTCATAGTAATTACGCCCAGCTTCGACATTAATTAAAACTGGTTCCATTTTTCCATCGATACCCGAGCCAAGAGAAATCATTGTTGAAGTAGTTGAGTTTGACTGCTGATCACTCAGGAATGTCCAGTTCCTATTTCGAAAGTGAACCAGTGTTCGATAGACAATTCAAGAAAGGTATCACCAGTCGCCTTAGCTATTTGGAAATGAAAATTGATTACTCCGCTCCCCTCGGCGACGACTGATGTCACAAATATGTGTTCTTGATAGAACAATAAGGTACACTGTATGTCTTCAATTTCATTTCCTCACCTGATAATACGAGGACTTTATTGTGCTATATTTGTAGTATATCTTCAATTTCATTTTTTACCTGATTAAACAACGCCTTCATTGTGTTACAGTTGTAGTTATTATCACACAATAAATCAGGTATCCCATGGAATTTCCAATGACACCTCTATCTACTCATTTAATTGAAGCTAAATGGAAATTTTGAATGACATTAATTTCAAAGCTCAAGTTATTTGAAATAATTTAGCTACCATCTATTACAGCCGCAGAAAAAGTATAGTGCATAACTCTCATGGAATGTTAATTTTTCACTAGAAATCAACTCTATTCTTGTGAGAAATGACTATTATTTCTTGCTTTGAGTATAAAGTACTAAAAATAATAGAATTAAACGTGAAGTCTATTTGATCTTGTATCGCTCAAAAGTTAAGTAGGGACTTAACAACAACGGTATATGTCCTACTTCAGTTTGTGATGCAAAAATTTAATCAGCTGCATATCCACATATTTATCGTATTTAACAAAATAACAATTTCGATTTTCATCAACAATGAAAGCGTCACAAATAAAAACTGGGAAATTTCGAGCCTTCAGAATGCAGAAATAATGAAATAGCGAAGCGACTAATATGAGTCAGGTACACCTCTTGATGAATTAATGAACGGCAGCTCCTTTGAAGGAATAGGGGCTATGTCAGACTTCCTGTGTAAAGAATGCTAATAATGGCATGTTTCTCTCCTGATCTATTAGCCCCATATTGCATCCTGTGTTGAACAAAAGACATCAAATTACCTCGGTCGTGGTTTATTTTTCACCGGATTGTTTTAATGAAACCGTTCGGAAAGTGATATCGTGGAAGGCTGGAGAATTGGATTAAAAGGATTTAACTCAAACGCTTACATGCTTGATTTCATACCGAGAATTTTATTCGTTGAAGTGTTTAGAAAATATAATGTTCTTTGTTACATTGTTTTTTGAGATTGTAACCTACCACAGTCTGAGAAAATAAGAATTAATATTGAAATCTATACAAGTGCAGAAGGGCAGATTTTCAAACTACTCCGAAAATAGTTCGTTTCTGGATAAAACAAGTCCAATTCGACAAATGTCAATTACGAAGATTGCCATCAAGATATATTTGCATTTGAACAGGAATATGCGTATAAGTTTTGAGTTTTCGAAACGTTAACGATAAGTATATATATATATATATATATATATATATATATATAAATATATATATACATATTAGGTCTTATTATTTTTTTGAAAGGCAAACTTTGAGACATACGGGAAGTTTCTGACTAATCGGACTTGTTCTATCCAGAAAGATACTTGTATATATTCCAATATTAATTCTCATTTTTTCAGATTGTGGTAGGTTACAAACCCAAAAAACAGCGTAACAAATATTGATCCACCACAAAATAATGACGTTCAAACAGTACAATGTTCTTTTTATATCATATCACGTTTATTGTTCCAAGTTTGTGCAAAAAAAAGTTTATTGAATTGTATCAAGCAGAAAAGCAGTTTCTTCATTGGACTACAACGACAAGATATATATATATATATATATATATATATATATATATATATATATATCTAAAAAGGTTGCAGATTGCAAAGTGTACAACACCAAAAACATAGCCAAACAAATTAGCATGAATTTCTGGAATGTCAGTATTGTGATCAAATATACATTTCTTTTCATTGCATTTTCATTCATCATACTCCATATCATAACAATATATTTATATATATATATATATATATATATATATATATATATATATATATATATAAATATATAACATTTATCTCTCATTCTTCTATGATAGTTAATGTTTGCTTTCCAAATGAACTCGGAAAAAAAAATTGTATGCAACTCTTGGAAACTGACGTGTTATACAATACCGTTCATCATTGCGTGCAACGAACACTTACTTTTTGTACACATTGCATGACTATTCTGTAATTGAATCGCAAAATAAAGTCCATCTATTCTTGAATATTTTTGGGTAGGAATTCATTATGGCTGATATATGCTGAGGATTTTCCCTCCAACAATCCTGAATAATTATATCCTTCTCTTCAACGATGTTACCCCCATATTTCAAAATTTACATGGCATTTATATCAAACCTCGAAAATGGCTGAAGGTGACATAGAGCAAATGAGCCATCACCACGCCATCTACCCATAAAAGACACAAACTTATCCCTTTCTATCAGAGCCAGATGCATACAAGCTCTGGTGCGTTGCTTGAAAAATCGTAATTCTAAATTCTCGATATATTGCGTTCTTATTATGAACAATTTTAACTAAAGAAATCCTTTTCAGAGATTTCCAGTAGAGGCGTACTTTATGAATCTGGTAAAGTGCAGGTCCGACGGCAGTATTGTAGGTTATAAACTTTCATTTCATGATTTCAAATGATCGTTTTTGGATTCTTTTTTACTAGGCACAAATATTGTCACTGATGCTAGGAAAATATGTTGAACTGGGATATTCTGGAAAACAATCAGTAAATCACACAACTATAACTTCTAGCCAAATAAGTTGAGAAACGTCATTCAAGGTGAGGCTTGTTTTCATCATCGTCAGAAAAATCTAGTCTTTTTTCATAAATTGACATAAATTTTGATTCTGTGGGAAACTTCATAACTCAGTCGGTGAACCTAGTCAAAGACTGCGTACCACCAATAAATTGAGAAATTTGAACCTAATGTTCAAGCCGGTCTCAACTACTTTCAGAGTAGAAAAAACGACTTTTGAGCTGTTGGCAGGGGTCCACCATGCGCTGATGGTAGACAATGAGCCGAAAACCGGTATGCAAGTGGAATTCTGTTAAGAATCGTGCACTAGCGTCTGTTGAAAATAATTCAATCCCTTTTTTGGTATTTGCCAGGGAAGAAGTTGTTTTCTTTAACAGGTGTGGGTCAATCAACCACCTGTATTGGAAGCTAGTTGAGACTGGCTTGAAGGTATAGTATAAACGATGAGATTGGGAACTTTGTTATAAAAGTTGTAGGATCTATCACGAGACAATTGGTCTAGCACTATTGATGATTATATCACTCACCGCTCTCTAGGGATAATTCATATGAAGTTTGTCAAATATAATACAATATTTCATTCTGTGTAAGCCTAAAAAATAGAATGTTAAGAAGTGCTGAGAACTTGGAACGCTTCTTTCCAGTTCTACTGTTGTTTGTGTCCATTAATATTGTTCTTCAACCTCACTGACAACAAAATACACAACCGATCATCTTTATAACGAACCACCTATGCGCCTGTCTGATCTGCCTTTATCAAATTATAGACCGCCACTTTGTTTTCGATGCTCACCCATTTTTTGTCATGGCCGCTAACCACAATGTAGGTAGAAATTTATAAAATGAATGATAATAATACAACAAGAACGATAATTGAAAATTAGAGGCAAGCCCGTTTATTCTAGCGTTAAGAATTATTCACTGGAAGAGGAAGTGTGAATAAACAATTCGATGAATGTAAGGAGGAATGTTTTAAAATGATTAATTCAGAAAAGTTATAATGCTTTACACGGTCAGGTAGGTGGTTTAGGAAATGTCCGTGAAAGTATCAGTGAGTAAGACAAAAGTATTTCAGCAAGTATTTTTGAAAAGGAAGAGCATTTCCATAAGTCTAACGTCATAATTCTTATCTGACCACTTAATTATAAAAGTGACGTTTTTTTTTGTGGATTCTTCATCTTACATCTACCCTTTCTACCAATAATTATCTGAAATTGTACCGTCCAAATGGCCAAGTTAGTAAGGATGTACCACCTCTGAGACGGTTTACAATACTCTACATTAAAGTCGTTGGTTTGAGTCTCACTAAAACCGATTATTTTGTACTCTATATCTGAAATCGATTATCAATATGATACTTGAAACAGGGTTGTGGAGTATTTACCTGCTCGGAGGAAAAATTAACTGTATAACTCGAAAGGATATTGGCCATATTGCACGGGACGAACGTCCATATCCACTCTTGTTTTACAAATTACCATCATGTACTGAAAGGAGCTATTATTTTCATGCTCTCAATATTGTGAATTTTTCGTTCTTGAAATCTTTGAGCTATACAAGTTATCCGTTTGCACTTTTTTATTTTCCAATTACTGATTTTTCCAGATTTTCCTATGTTTTCAACACAAACACTACGAAGAGAAAATCTCAACCATCCTTAAAAATCCTTAACTACCACAAAAAAATTACTCTCCTACAATAACTGGAAAATATATCGTTACCGAAACATTTCCACAAATACGAGTATGTATAAGCTTTCTTGCTTGCTGCTGAAATTGAGATGGAATCATGTCATATCTACATGTACATTGCTATCTGTATGAACGCTGCATTATGTCTGGGTCAGTTAGCAGGTAAGTCACCAAGAAGCAGCGATTCGAACATTGCAGTGAAATTATCTCCTAATAATTCAGTGGTAGTAGAGGTTTTGGTAGTGTTTTTTGCAAAACATCAATACCTCGAAACTGAACCAAATAATCATTTTCAGGAGAATATCTGATGGAATCCCACCAATTGTTCTGAAAGCATGTGCCCCCGAATTGACACCAGTACTTTGCGAATTATTCAACCTTTCATATAACTTGTTCTTTTTTCCTAAGTCCTGGAGTACAGCAAGAGTTCAGCCAGTTCCTGAAAAAGGGAAGAAAACGTTACCTGTAATTATAGACCAACTCCATTGCTTTCTATTGTTTCCAAAGTCATGGAAAAAGAAATCAATATGGAGCTTATCAAATATCTAGAGAAATCAGAAAAAAACATCTTGTTCAATACATAGTTTTGCGGACGACAGCACTCTTCATAGCAGTTTTTCTTCCAGAGTCTCCATACTAGCTCAAGAAACAGAAACTCAAAGAAACATTCACGTCTATAAAATTAACGAAGACTTGGTAAAAACAGTAGAATGGGATAACATGAACTTGGTCGAATTTAATGCTACTAAAATCCAGGCATGTCTCTACTCAAGAAAAGCCGATCTATCATCATCTAGTATTCAGATGTCAGGAGTAACTATTCCTACAAATTCAAGCATCTCGATGCTAGGAATTACGATCAGTGATAATCTCTCATGGGAAAACCAGGTGAGATCGGTAGCTGAAGGTGCTTCCCAGAAACTTGGATTTCTATTTTGTGAGAAGAGATACTTCACTCCTCGTCAGCTTCTAATGATCTACAAGGCTCAGATACGACCAGTCTTGGAATACAGTTCTCATGTGTAGAGTTCGGCACCAAAACATTCATTGCGGCTTCTCGATTCTATTCAGAGGAAGGCAATTCGTCTTGTTGGTGATTCTTCGCTCACAGACTCGCTCACTTCATTGGAACATCGCAGAAGGATCGGAGACTTATCTCTCTTCTATAGATATTTTCACGGTCGGTGCTCTTTTGAATTGTTATCAATCATTCCACCCTTGGGGGCCGTTCATAAAATACGTTCGCATACAAGGGGAGGGGGAGGGGTCTGGCTGAGTGTGACAGGATGTGACAAGGGGGGACGGGGGGTATACGGCAACGTGATGTTCGCCGTTTATTATTCTTTGACATGAGCGCTAGAAGCCAGCGTGACCACTTTTGGTAGAAATCTACTTTTTTAGTTGATTTCTGACGAAAATTGAAAAATTTTGTTGTGAAAGAAATCTTCAGTAGATTTTGGTAGAAATCTACATGTGCGACATCTTCTAACGAATTCCTGAAATCGTCAGATTTTTTAATTAAATCTATAGTGACTCCATCTTTGCGAATGAATTTTCAATTAAGAATGCGAATTAATCTTGTTACAGTACACTGTATTTCTCTATACAAATGAAACAAAATAAAGCGATTTTTTACTTATTACTTATTTTATTTCATTGTGTTATTGAGCATTGAATATTCTGATTATGTGAAATGTGTATATTATTTGTGGACATCCATAAATAAATAATTTTAATTTTCAGAATTTGTGCACTATCATTTAGAATTTATCATACTCAGCAGGGGGGGTCCTTAGTTTTTGTGACGAAATATTTCTAAGGGGGGTCACAGAAAGTGTGACACAGCGTGACAATGGGGGGGGGGGGAGGGGGGTCAAAAAAAGCTGATTTTAGTGTGACGTATTTTATGAACGGCCCCTTGGCAATATCTACACGGTACAGAATTCCCACCCCTTGTTGTGAATTTGGACCTGTCGAACCTCTCTTGCTCAGGTAATTTTTTTCAATAGAACAGCTGAGCTTTGGAACTCCTTGCCGAGAGAGGTTTTTCCTGAGGCTTAAAAACTTCAAAAATTCAAAGTGAATGTTAATTCGTATCTCCTGTTCCTTGATTCACGCGGTGTTCTTCGAACATTACAGGGCTTCCCTTTCGTGAGAATCTCCGTATATAAAAAAAATATCAATATACCCTGAAGATGCTAAGCTGGTTAGAGAAACGTGCGTCTTGTGCCAAGTGTATTCACAGTTTGGTGTTTGGGAAATTATTGATCCCTATCGAAGTTTTCACTTTCAAAGCAAATGTTTTAAATCATCCCTATGGCAGGGTTATACGTTCGAGGCCAACATTATGTGTTGTGAAGTACATTCCTAAGTAACCATGTAGAAAACTTGAAACTGTGAATGAAAATTAGCAAACGGAGATATCTGGCTCATATTTCCAGAATATCGAAATCACAGGAATAATTCATAAAGCCAATATTTGTAGAACAACGATATATCAAAAAATGAGAGTAATCCACCGTAAGCCAAATCCTATAAGTTACTCATTCGGATTTATTATAAATTCGTATAAAAGCCATATGTGATCTATTCCGACCGCTATAAATGAGATACACCCAGCTTCCTCCGCGTACACCAACGAAAACGAAATGATTTCTTGACCGACAACATACTTCAAAGTCTTCGAGCGGTTTCTTCGTAAAACAGTTGCACACGAATCTCGGCGGCCTTGAGAACCGTGGAGCCAGTTTTTTGTTTCGTCTTTCCTTACCGAGACTGATTTATTTTAGCGGCTTTTGACAAATTGAATTTACTCCTTTTTTCTCTTCGAATTTTTTAATAGTGGCATTTTCTCTCCTCCAGCGGACACGTTTGATTTAGGAATGATGGGGGATATGTATGGTTGCATCAATCATTTCACACTGATAAGATAATTACAGTAGCTTCATAATACAGCAGCTAAGATGAATTGAAATGCCTTGATGGCTCCTGCTTTGAATAGATTTATTTCAATCATTCAGTGAAAAAATAGATACTTTTAACGTGACTAGTTTCCTCTCAGAAGAGTAATGAGTTTTTGGTAGGAAATAAATCGTTTGGTTGTTTACGGAAAAACAAATTATTTGAGTTTTCAGGTCCCCATTGAAAGTTTTGTCTCCTTCGCAAGTAACTAATCATCGTTGTGTGAATATTCGTTTGAGAGATTTTCGAGGAGACTTCAGAAAACCACATTTTTTTTTATATGCAGATTCACACGAAAGGAAAGCCCTGTAATGTTCAAAGAATACCGCGTGAATCAAGGGACAGAAAATATGAATTAACATTTACTTTAAATTTCTGAAGTTTGTAAGCCTCAAGAAAACCTCTTTTGGCAAGGAGTTCCAAAGCTCAGCTGTTCTATTGATAAAAGATCCCTGAGCAAGAGAGGTTCGACAGGTTTCCAAATTCACAACAAAGGGGTGGGAATTCTGTACTCGTCGAGACATCCGTGCAGATATTGCCAAGGGGGGAACGATTGATAACAATTCGGAAGAGCATCGAAAGTGAAAGTATCTATTGAAGAGAGACACGTCTCCGACCCTTCTACGATGTTCCAATGAAGTGAGCGAATCTGTGAGCGAAGAATCACCAACAAGACGAGTTGCCTTTCTCTGAATAGAATCGAGAAGGCTCAATGAAAGTTTTGGTGCCGAACTCCACACATGAGAACTGTAATCCATGACAGGTCGTATCTGAGCCTTGTAGATCATTAAATTGAAATTTCTAGATTATAACAATAAGGTCACATTGAATTTCAGACAACGAATCAGAAATGGATTACGAAAGAGTAATTTTAGGTCAATAAATCAATAGTTTCATCTCAAGAAACATTTTCTATTGTTTGAGAAGGTACTTTTTCAGTTAAATGCGAGTTTTACCAGGACATATTTGTTTTATTGTCCAAAATCACTACACGAAAGCGAAATGATCTTTCAAATCGGGAGTGTAGATGAACCGTCGTTTTCGATAGTGTATTGGTTGAAATATCTTCCTGTTATGCGGGAGATCGGGGTTCAATTCCCCGCCAGACCACCCTGCTGGGATACATACGTTAAAAGGTAAGACCTCGTTGAAAAATTGCCTGTACAAGTTGCGACTTCTGAGGGTTGACGTTCATCACCTGGTTAACGAAAAAAAAAAAGATTCAAACAAAATAACAGTTTGAACTTATTTCGAATGGTTTGTGAGCGTCCATTTTAAGAATATGGAAAGTAGAATGAGATAATTACTAAACGAACCAAAACCTTGGAACAATTGTTCAAAATGTTGTAATAATGTTCATCTGAATTCGAAATCGAATCATTCTACAGATTGAAAAATACATCCTTCACCATTTGTTTGAATTTAGATGACAATGTACCATGCTGAGTAAGTAGCATTGGTTTGAATTTCCATTACTGTAAAAATAATAAAATTGAATAAGGTACTAGGAAAAATTGAAAAAATGTAAAAGAGAGGTAATGAGATCAGATATGTAAGCGAAAATATTAAGAAATCGACAAGTAAAATATTAAGAATCCATAATCTCCAAAAAAGCTCGAGAGAGAAATCCGAGAAAGTTTGAAAAACCTGTTACAAAGAACTGAATGGTCTGTTATGATATGAGACATTACTGAACAATTTTACAAGAAGAAGAACATTCGACAACAACTACTCCCCTGGCTAATACCAGAAGGGCATTGAATTATATCCGACCTATGCCAGTGCAGGTTTCTTCACAGAAGAAAATCCTGCATATGCTTCTGGCGATACAAATGGAGTAATTGATTTTCAATTATAGGGACAGACATACTTGCAGACCGGTTTCGGGCTATTTGGCCACTTGTCAGTACAAGGCAAACATAAAGTCGATGACTTCCCTCAATTAAAAATCAAAATCTTCCATAGTATCATGCCCCGACCAAAGCTGATCCGAACAATACGAAGTCATTGCGCCATCTACTCATGGACGAGGTATTCCAAAAGCAAACCGAATTCGCCCATTCCTCCTGCGAGGAAAATGTAAAAACATTTGACATAGTCAGTGGGCATACTTGAAGACTGGCGTTAAATCAAGTCAACTTTCAACAATTCGTTCAGGCCGAATATATTTCGATGCCCTTCATGGTATTAGCCAGAGGAGTAGTTGTTTTCTGACAGGTGCCAGCCAAAATTTGAGACTGGCCTGAACGAATTGTTCGAAAGATGATTTGAAAAAATAGTTTTTATCTGATGGCATGTCATAATGACAACGTTATGTCACTCAATTTTGATGACATAAGGAAGCTCATTATGGGACTAAGTACCATAATGAAATTCTATAAGGAAAACATGTAATGGTTTGATCAAAAAAGTTTATTCAAAATGCATAACTGTGTACAAAACTATTTCTTATAAATGGTAAAAGAACAATTACTACAATTTGTCGTTACAACCTGATGACGTTGTCAAGGAAATGGCAAAGCACAGCTCACTCACCTACTAATATTTGAAACTACACAATACTTACTCCTTTAAAAATAGTTGTCATTGTGACATGTCGAAAATGCAGTTTTTAATTTTTCGAAAATGTATTGATATAAATGCCATCAGATGAAATTTTGTATGTGATACGAATCATAAACAATCATTATGGCACACGCCGTGTTATCGTTCACGACTTGTACCATAATGATCGTCTTTATGATCCTTATTACATAAATAACTATTTTGATATGTATGCCTATTCTTAATCCAATAGACACAAGACACCTTTCGTTCTTAACTCTTCTAGGAATCTTCAACCAAAGACACAGTATCAACCTACTGGTACTATTTATTTATGTACTCACGGTATGAGATGAATAATTCAAAAACAATGAGTAGACATTGACTAAATATTCTCAATATGATTTATGCGGAGCTATTCTAACGAGCAAAAAGTTGTTGCCGTGACTGACATCTATCTTATCATGTTCATCTCAATTTGGCATCACTAAAACCCATGTAATACATGAATATTCAACTAGTTTTCGAACAAGATTTGTATCATGAGATGCAATCTTAGTTGAAAAAAGGTTGACCTTAAGGTGGACCGAAAGATTCCAATCGACTTCTGAAATAAATTAAAGTTATTATTGGTTGCGAAGGTTTCCTCCACTTACCTACAGAATTGGAAAAAAAAAATATATATTTTTCAACAAATTTTCAGTCGATCAGAAAGCTCGAGTAAGTTGAATCTTTCTGTTCACATGTTTTTTCACTACCGTGTTGATAACATGAGGAGATTTTTTTTCAGGAATTGTTTTCAGTTTTTCATGACTCCCCAAGAATCCCCTCATTTGTTGAATATTTTTTCAAAAAAGTTTTTTCTTCATTTCATAATGATAGTTTTCATCATTTTTTCATTGGCATACGTGGTACTGAGAATGAAAAATTATCCTAGTAAGTGGAATTTTACCGTAAACTACTTCCTATTTGTGTACGAATGTAAATGATATCTGTTTGATTTGAGGTTGGGGTGCTTTGTATACGAATTGAGCAAGAAAAAGATAATTTCATTTGATTCAGCGCCATTCGCACTATATAGGCAAGAAAATAGCTGTTTAAGATAACCCCTCCCTTTATTAATCAAACGTCTAATAATGATATACACATTCCAACTGAGCGTTTCCAGATATATAGAGGTTTTTTGTACTTTTAACATCAATTTAGAAAAAAGCCAATATTATATATGCCAGTTATATATATATATATATATGTATATATATATATATATATATATATATATATATATATATATATATATATATATATATATAATGATGTGAGGAGGTTATACGACTGTCTGAGTTGAAGAAAAATCCGTTTAATGTTCGGGTGTGCAGTCAACAAGGAATTGGAATAAAGTGAACTCAAGCTTTCGAGTCTTTATTAGCTCAGGAACTCTACAATGAATTGAGAATATGAGGTTAATAATCCTTTTTCAATACAAACATTAAGGACAACATATCACAACACATCGACGTTATGGTAAAAATATAATAAAAAATTTTAATTAAAAAATATGAGTTATCAAGTCGCCCCCTGCTTGTGAGCAACAATAACAACTTCACACTTGGTACCCCTGGGTAGTTGGTGATTTCACTTTCATTTTCATTGTGTGTTGGCAACACTTGTCAACTTCATTCCCTGCTCAGTCACATCATTGCCGTTCAAATTGCAGAAAATGGTTTCCAATGTCCGTTAGGAGAAACAACTTCTCCCATATTTTCATTAGTCTCCACTACTAGTCGAAAAAAAAATGTTTCCCAAACCATATTCAATTTTGGCTAAAGGGAATTTGAACGCTCCCATCTCAATTGTTTTCGAAAAATTTTCTCATAAGGGGTCCGTCCACCAGTACAATTTTTTGAACTTTTTCACCCTCTAAAAACCAGAAAGCCAATGCAGACCTTCTTTGACACGAGTATTTTCGCATATTCAACACTCGTTGGTTGGAATCGCACTTTTCACAACTGATATTGGAGGGGAGGAGATGAACACTGTGAAAAAACAAAGGCAACTACTCGACTACAATAACATAACAAACATTGCCTGATTTTATCGCTTAAAATTCCATAGTATCAATTTTGAAACCAGATTTTCATTTGTATATCCTTGTATCAAAGTTTACTTTGCCTGAGGCAACAATTTTTTGTCGACAGCTCAACAGAATCAGAGCTCCTTTTCTGGTATTCACTCATCTTGTCCAATTTAATTAAAGAAATTAATTGATTCTCATGAAATCGAGTGCGGACCTAATTAAAATACACACAGAATACTAATTCGAAACCTGTACTGCATGTCATCCCCTGCCACTTTATTTGTAAGGAGTCGTTATACCATCACTCTTCTCGAGTGGGTCCTAAAGTGGCCTGTTCATATCTACGGAATGGGGATCCCAAATTCTCCTCTGTTTTACACCGAGACGCTATCCATATATTTTGACATACCAGCGTGCAGACACCCTGTCAAACACACTAGACTATTCCCACACGTTATTGTGACTTATATTTCCTGCTCTCCGCTTTGTTTGCAAAACGACTAAGAGCTTTTTATTTACAAGAAAAAGTGTCGTAGGGTACTCGAGTTGATCGGAAATATGAATAGTGAAGGGTCCAGTCTGAAAAGTAAATGGAGAGGAATTTTATGGTTTCTGTTTCTCGAAGCCTGGTAGTGATAGGAATGTAATGGATGATAGAATTAATCTCATACAAGAATGTTTTCAACAATTCTCATTAACAATTGGTAGACAAAACCGAAACACGTGTTTTGCAATGAAATAGCTTGCTCAAGATTTTTTCATCTCGATCTTATGTTTGATAAAACATAACAGGGAATATGAATTGAATTTGAATTTCTCTCAAATATTTTTTCTCGAATCTTTATTATTGTCACATTATTATGAAAGGAATATTTATGGAATCCCATAAGATATCATAATATACAAATCAAGGAATTAGGGACGGAAATTCAAATTTACAAAACGCGTCATCAATGGTCGAACCGAAATGTGACGACACAACATTGAATTTATCGGATTCGATATTTATGCTGCGTTAGTGGTGCTTGTGAGAAAAATATTTCGAACCTGTACCACAATCGGATAATTCACCAAAAAAAGATACATTCATAATGACAGCATATTTTGCAGCAGGGATCAAAGGTGTGAAAGTTTCGAGGCATTATGTTGTATGCCTTTTTCAGTCCATAACATAGATTGGTATTCATGAATGGTGAAAGCAGAGATGTATATAACAAATCGATATTTCAAAATAATGTGAATATTGTAAATTTTACTTTGGGGCCGTTCATGAAATACGTCACACTGAAATCAGCTTTTTTTGACTCCTCCCCCCCCCCCATTGTCACGCTGTGTCACACTTTTTGTGACCCCCCCTAGAAATATTTCGTCACAAAAACTAAGACCCCCCCCCTGCTGAGTAGGATAAATTCTAAATGATAGTACACAAATTCTGAAAATTAAAAATATTTATTCGTGGATGGCCACAAATAATATACATATTTCACATACTTAGTCAGAAGATTCAATGCTCAATAACACAATGAAATAGTAAAAAATCGCTTTATTTTGTTTCATTTGTATAGTGAAATACAGTGTACTGTAACAAGATTAATTCGCATTCTCAATTGAAAATTCATTCGCAAAGATGGAGTCACTATAGATTTGATTAAAAAATCTGACGAGTTTAGGAATTCGTAAAAAGATGTCGCACATGTAGATTTCTACCAAAATCTACTGAAGAGTTCTTTCATACTAAAATTTTTCAATTTCCGTCGTAGATTTCTACCAAAAGTCACGCTGGCTTCTAGCGCTCATGTCAAAAAATAATAAACGGCGAACGTCACGTTGCTGTATACCCCCCGTCCCCCCTTGTCACATCTTGTCACACTCAGCCAGACCCCTCCCCTCCCCTTGTATGCGAACGTATTTTATGAACGGCCCCTTTGGAAGGTAAGTTTCAATATAATCAAACCTATTTACAATTTTTTTTTGTCAGCAAGAAAGTCAAAACGTCAATAAACAAAAGTATCTCGCACACAGATCAAATTTATGAGAAGTCTATTTTCGAAACTGTACATCATTCCACAATATGCTTCGAAAGGGGGAAAATATTTATATTTTTCCTTTGGTTCAAGATCAGTTGCCCAAATAGTAGGTAAGTGATATTTGTGTTTCAAAGAACCAAAAAATGTCAGGGAAAAATTTTAATAAATATTGTGTGAATGTTTCTGAGGGGGGTCAAAATGTCCTGAAATCCATTTTTCCTTGTTTCCTTCCCCCTGAAAATAGATAAAGGAAAAACTTTAACTTCTTGTTCACGCATATAAGGTATAATTGCCCTTAAAACTACAATCTCATGAAGAAACAGAATTTACTGACTCTTTATGAAATTGGAGATCAAATTAAAATAATATAACAGAAATTTATATACTCTACCTTGGCTACGTTTCAACTCCCTGCCTTTTTCAGTCCATAACATAGATTGGTATTCATGAATGGTGAAAGCAGAGATGTATATAACAAATCGATATTTCAAAATAATGTGAATATTGTAAATTTTACTTTGGGAAGTAAGTTTCAATATAATCAAGCTTATTTACATATTTTTTTTTCGTCAGCAAGTAATTCGAAACGTCAATAAACAAAAATATCTCGCACACAGATCAATTTTATGAAAAGTATATCTTCGAAACTGTACATCATTCCACAATATGCTTCGAAAGGGGGAAAATATTTATATTTTTTTTTTGGTTCAAGATCAGTTGCCCAAATAATAGGTACCTAAGTAATATTTGTGTTTCAAAGAACCAAAACATGTCAGGGAAAAATTCTAATAAATATTGTGTGAATGTTTTTGAGGGGTTCAAAATACCCCAAAATCCATTTTTCTTTGTTTCCTTCCCCCAAAAAATAGATAAAGGAGAAACTTTAACTTCTTGTATACGCATATAAGGTATAATTGCCCTAAAAACTACAATCTTATGAAGAAACAGAATTTACTGACTCTTTATGGAATTGGAGATCGAATTAAAATAATATAACAGAAATTTATATACTTTAGGTACCTACGTTTCAACTCCCTATTTTTTTTATACACACCCATTTTTCCTACAAGCAGATATTATAAAAATTCGAAGTTTTTTCATTTTTGGGGGAGAGATAAATCCGAAAAATGTGTTTCAAGAATAGTAATATTTGATTGGACCAATCAAATATACCCATTCTTTCTCTCGTCTTTCCCTTTATAGATGTCACTGAATTCAGAATTCATATTTGGAGAAAATAAAAGTTTCTCAAATCTTCATTCTCTCCATATAAAATAGTCATGTTTTTTATACCCAGTATATATATATATATATATATATACCCCCAAAAAAATTGCAAATTCATATTGGGTACATTACAAAAAAACTGATTCATTCATCACGACAAATAACCTCTTCGATGATAGGTGAGAAATTGTTTGCAGCTATAAGATGAAGGCCTTACATCATAGGTCGCATGCAATAATGGCATAATATCGCTTATATCGTAAATTGCAACTCTTTCAGATATTGTACGAACGTGTCTTTCCTATGAATTTATTCGTGTGCAAATTGACCCTTATTATGAGAACACGAGAACTTTGGCTCGAGGAATTCAATCTTTAGTGATGTGGAATTTGCACGAGTAATAACCCTAGGGGCTCAAGGCTCTTTGCTAGCTATCGCAGTAATAATTTGCGAGAATCAATATATTGCGTAAACCGAATTTCAAGACTTTCATTCGAGATGAAACTTCCTTTTTTCGATAGGAGACCTTTCATCCCGTTTCTCGATTTAGTTTTGACACTCTCCAAGATATGATCTCCTCATTTGTACATTTCGAAAACCAGACTGCTTTTCTTGTGGATCATCTGGAATTTGATTGTATATAATCATCAAATATGAAGCAGTTCGTAATAATGAACGCACTATAAATTTGGTTCAACTAAGTTGAGTATGATTTCTTTCTGATATTGAAATAACTAAGCTCGCTTGAAAAAATGTTTGACATCAAATATTCAAATCGAACCTATTATTACTCCTTATAAGATCTTTGCAGAGAAAATTGTACATTTTTCTGGAAAACATTGAAATTTGTGTTTTTTTGAAGTTGGTACCCGACGAAATGAAAAAGTGTGACAATTAAGTTATTTGTGTGTTTGATTTCATTCTGTTTCACTCACCTGTATCGACAAATCCAATACAATAGTCAAATGGAAAATAAAAGTATTATCATTTCATAAGATTCCTCTGAATAATGTGAAAACGACATTTTCAGATGCTTTCTCGTCTAGTTGGCTTGAACACTCCATCTCAAATCCTCACCCACCGGAATTTCCCTGATACCATTCTTATTTAATCGATGATGGACGCTCAGTTTAGTGAACTCAGATCTATCCCACTTCTGAAAAAATCCATTCAGTTTTTTCCTCTAATATCCAGCCGACCCTCGTATAAACCCCAAGTGATCAACATCCAAATGTGTCACTCCTAACACTCAAAGGCGTTTTTTGTCTGTTCCTTTTCCCGGCAACAAATCGAATTGATGATTGAAACCCGCATATCCCCAAGTGGTCTAATAGAGTTCTGACCTCGTCGGGGTCAGCCAAGTCGAAGAACGTATTGGTCGACTGCAATCGATTGAAAGGCGCTCAATAAGAAGTATAATCTGAAACTAATCCATTTTGTGGGCATGTGGAAAGCGATTGGATTTCCGCTTTCGAAGATGTGTTCGGAAACCGTATATGGATTTCTATTTTTCTTGGAGACAGTGAACATACAAGTTTCCTGGGAAGTTTTGTTTGTATACTCTTGAAGAAATATCCTACGTGGATCTTTGTTGAAACTTGTTGGATATATGATTGAGAAGTTCAAATATCAAACGACACTAGGTCAGAGTAGATACTTATTGATTGCCGAGTCCACAGGAGCAACTTTCAACAAACATGGTTTTCGCAACGGTCTTAATTCATTCAAACATTGGTTTTTATATCATAATTGTCCAAAGTGTGTTGAATTCAAGTTATCAGAATGAGCATGAACTGAGGTTTTCAAGGGAAACCAAAAGTAATATGAAGAAAACTTTTATTCCACTGCAATTATACTCAGAAACAATTCGACTTTACTGATACCTTTTAGGAGAATACGATTTATTTGAAAGAATCTTCCTCAGATGAATGCATTTAGTTCGCTATTGCGCAAAATGCGACTGAATATTATATTCATGAATGTAGTGAATTTGTTAATGTCTGTTCAAAGATAAATTAACCGTTATTCAATCGAAGGAGTCTATTTTCGCAGACTATTACAAAAAATCTATAGGATATCCTTTGGGTAGCTGAAGCAACGAAAGTAATAACAGTTCCGGAATTTTTGAAATCAATCGCTTTGTAACAAGTTCCTTATTTATCACATCTTCGATAAATAATGACTACAAATATCCCATTTTTGAAACCATTTGTTATGCTGACACAGTCGCCATTATCACAATTTTCTTCAGTTTCCTGTTTTTTGGTCTATTTAATCAAATTGAAATTTCAATACTCACTTCGAAAATTCTGGAAAAAACAGTGAATTAATCAAAAAAAGACATAAAAAATTAGCGAAAAACAAATAATTGCATCAATAGTGTATATGATATCGAATCCTCACTTGAACAGTGGGGGATTTTCTCAAAATTTCAGCTAGGAAGATGCAGAAGAAAATGTGGAAGAACCTTGCTAGCGTATTCTTCATGAGAAAAAATCCTTGTCAAATGACAGATTATCATGTAAGCCTAATTGTGAAATACTTGATAGGAAATCCATGCATCATCATTTTCACATTTAAAGTTTTCTCTAGAATCTTGAGTACTTCTAAAAATGTTTACACCAACCGTGTCATTCACAATGTAAAATTTTGTTTCAATAAGCACCCAATCTTTTGGCTCATATTTCTCTGATCGAAAACAGAAAACAATTCCAGGAAACTGATCCTGTATATGACAAGGAACTGAAATTATTAACAAGCGCTATCTGGTTGATACCTATCTCTCACAGACTATACCTTCGAACAGAAATAGCCAAAAAAATTCATCTTAAACAACCACTTCCCTGTCTACATAGCTTGCTGGTCGTTGCAACACATAGAGAAAACTTCTCCTTGCATATTTTCAACTCAATCATACGTACTTTGAAACAGTCCGATAACATAATATACACAATTAGATCAATTGGAGTTCCTCCTGATTTTGAGGTATTTTTTTTTCCAATGGGGAGGAGTGAAAGCTGAACACTTTTCCCAAGGTTAACGTTTCTATTGTGAAATCAGAGGGATATTCTCCCAGCAGGAAATCATCAGTTTTCCTTGCATATAACGTCTTCATCGAATGCTGATAGGCATATAGTGCTTTATGTTTCATTTAACATCAATAATTTTCAATTCTGTCTACATCTATATCCGAACCTAAGAGTCGAAACACATGATCAAGATTCAGGTATAATTTTTTCAACTTGCTAGAAGAAAAGTCTAGGTTCTGTGTTCTTCTGATTAGGGGTGTAATAATTCAGATAGGTACCTACAGTTCGTACAATTTGTACTGTTGCACATCATCTGGGATGTGGTCAAAATTTGAAGTACACTTTAGCCAGATTGTCATACAATTATGGTATATCAGATAATAATAAAAGTGATGTATTCATTATGAAAGGAGTGAAATCAAAAAAAAAATCTAACTACGTGTGTATCATTCGTTAAAATATGGAAGTTCATCTATGAAATAGTTCTTTCTCGTGTAGTTTTTCCAGTAGGGGCCAATTACGAAGAATCGAGATTTTCCCGGTTTCAAAAACCAAATACTTTATCATGCTATAAATTTTGCTACGAATATCCAATAAATTTGTAAGCCTCTTGGTTTTACGCAATTCGAAAGCTTCGGTATCTTTTTTCCAAATACTTGACTTAATGTCAGCAGTTACACGCAGTTAATATCTGACGGTAGAATTCGAATACAATTCAGTGAGTTATTCTTGATTTGCCTTTCTAACAGGCGTTGAAGCAACGGTTCACTATTTTCTCCTCTCCCAAAATAACCATTGAAAGATGCCACCAACTCTTCGCAGCACTCATTTACATATTTTGGCATTTTCACGAATAGCTTGGGACTGATATTTGCTTAATTATGATCGAAATACACAGTTTTTGATTACAATATCAAATTTGAAATAGCAAAAAAGACTCTTTATGTGGAAATTTAAAAAATTCACAAGTCTTCCATCACAAAACAGATCATATCTTCGCTACAACGCGAGTGACATATTGCTATTCCTTCCGTAGCAAATGGTCAAAAATAAAAATATATGCAAATTCGTTATATTGCGAACGATCGATAACGAACGAGTGGTCAAAAATCGGGGCCTAGATATGTAATATTTGATGAAAAAAGTACGACGAATGAAGTAAGTAAATTGAGGAAATTTTCTACGAAATCGTCGATTTACCAGATCTACAGATGCCTCGACATGATAATCAATCATCAGATGTGTCTGAAAATATATGAGATGCAGTAGGATATGAAAATAAATGTTCTACAGAGATGATACTCGCCTATTCAATTGAAAGCGTTTAACTAAACTGCTGAAGTTGAACAAAATTCAGACGTGGATAGAGAAGGAATTGAAATGTACCATACGGTATATCCAGTAAAAAATTCGTGAATTTTCATCACATCGATCTGCCATTTGTTGTTTCATGCCTGATCTCCTAAAGTCCTAAAAGGAACTCTAATTCGTAAAGGGATTATATTTCGAGAACCCTGGAGAATTGCTCGGTGTATCCAAGATATTCCAATCAGGCGATCTTATAGATCCGAATGACACCCAACGTAATTGAAGAGATTCAATCCATTAACTCCGAGAGTAATTTGTTCCACGAATCGTGGAGTCGCTTAAAATGCATGAAACTATCGCGTGGAGACGGGAGAGGAAGGGGTTTTATGTCCCAGCATCAATATCGTCTTCGATTTATTTTGCCGTCAGTTGATTAAAACATATTATTACGAAATGTCCTAGCGCCTGCCCTGTCGCTCATAAACACAAAAGAATATGAGGGGTCGAAGAGAGAACGTCATTCCAGGAACTCACGTCATGCGTGGAATGTTCGATCATCGGGATTTGTCTGGAGGATTCTCCATGAGTGTGAGCGGGTATATATACGGGAGACACTTCATCGCAGAGCAGAGTTATTCAGAGCTGAGTGGAGACAGATTAGCGGATAGTATATCAGAGTTTATAGCTTAGTGGAGAGAACTCTGTTATTGCTAAGTACAGAAGTCGAAGTGTAGAATTTCTATAAGAGAGAGTTTTAGTACCGACTTTGAAAAGTTAGTGGAACAATTTAAGTGATTGTATTGTATTGAGTTGTGATGAAGAGTTATAATAAAAGTAGTTATAATAGTAAGATGAAAAAACACCTATTATATGTGTTAACTGTGTTGATATGTATTCCTACTAGTTGTTTTTCCTTTCGTCATGGTCTGCACTAGCAGTGTGCAACTGCAAAAGTAGCTGAGTTCGTGCCAAGATGGATTGGATAAACTGTACTCATTCAGATATTGGATCGTCCCAGGTATCTCATATTGAAGAAATACTTTCAAAATTATCGACATTAATGAAAATCGGATGGAGATAATGATCGAAGAGCACACGGGAAAAATGATGAAAGTCCATTTAAGTTCAATAAATTTATTTGTATACGTAATATTAAAAACAAGATTTTCTTTTCACTTCCTTACTGTGAGGAAATGATATTTTTCTACTCCCACCCGTGGATATGCTGATTTCTTTATAGTTCACTAAACGGATAAGTAGGCGATTCCAGTCAACTGAATCGTTATGATTTCATATCCACACAAGGTGGGATATGAATAGCACCAATCTCAAAGAACAAAATACTTGGTTACCACGGACAACCTTGTAGAGACGTTACAATTTTGATCTGTCTACTTACAATGTCCCACAAACACGAAATCCAAGTTGTTTCATTCAAGCATAAATAAATGAAATATTTTCTAGTTCACTGAGTTCAGTTTGGGATGTCGCAATTGATGTTTTTTTTGTGGAATTGAAGGACTTATATTTACTCTTTACACCAATAATTTCAACAAAAATTTCACGTTCCCAGTGGCTTATGTGGTTACCGTGTCAGCCCTCAGAGACGATAGTCGTGGGTTCGAGTCGCATCGAAAGCTACTTTTTTTTGCTTTTTTTTTAATTTGACATTACTAATTTAATTTGTATCGTTCAATATTTGATTCAATTGAGTTTCTTCCCTTTGAGTTTTTCATAAATATCGAAAGAATACTCTATATCTGAATTTGATTGAAAATATGATACTTGAAAGAGAGTTCTAAGATATTTACCAGGTCGAAGAATAAATCAGTTGTACAACTCGAAAGGATATTGGCCATATCGACCTCGAACGATCGAGCGCACGCCTATGGCATCGTGCTCAAACTTCGTCCTCGTGCGATATGGCCACCATATTCACTCCTGTTGTACAAAATTCTATTCTTTACTGCGAGTGAATGATATTTCCTTACAATTGTTACTTTAGTGCTCTCTGTAGAACCTTGACTAGTTTCAATAACTTCGATAATGAACATATATAATGGAAGGAAGCCATACCACTCAAGTGATCCTTGATATTTGAGACTGATGGAATATTACAATAGTAACAAAATGAATGCAAATAGTTTTCAGTTCACAGAAATCACCAATGACGAAATAATTGCTAGCCCGAAGAGGCATATGGTGTTAACGGTATAAATATAAAGATGATAAAAATGATTCTACCCTATTGCCTAGAAGTAGTCCGTAATATATTCAATCAGGGAGTGTTTTCTTCAATCTGGAAATCTGTCAATATTCTTCCTCTGGCTAAAATTTCTAATCCAACAGCTTTCAATGATCTGAGACCCATTTCCATATTGTCAGCTTTCTCTAAACTTCTTGAGAAAATAGTTCATTCTGAAGTAACTGAATATTTGGATACTAATGAATTTCTACCTGTAATCCAATCAGGATTCAGAAAGAATCATAGCACAAATACTGCCTTGCTGAAGGTGGTGGATGATATCTCCGTCTCTCTCGACAAAACAAATTGCACAATTCTCGTACTCTTAGACCAGAGTAAAGCTTTCGACCTTGTCAATTATGAATTGTTAATTGCAAAGCTCAAATACATCGGTTTTAGTGATATTATTCTGAAGTGATTCACAAATTATTTGAATGGGAAATAACAAAGGATAAAAATAAACAATGATCTCATCTCAAATTTCAGAAATACAACCCATGAAGTTCCACAAGGAATTGTCCTGGGCCCACTCTCGTTTTCAATATTTACCTTCGATCTACCAGATGTACTGCAATCTTCAATTATGCACTTATATGCAGATGATATGCAAGTTTATCGTTCATGTTTCCCTTCAATAGAATCAGATATCAATGCAATCAATACCGATCTCGATAATGTATCTAATTGGTGCAATCAAAATGGCCTCAGAATCAATCCTAACAAAACTGTTGCACTATGCATTGGCCCAAAGAAGCTGAAAGAAGAAATATGCACCCATAATGTCTCAATAAATAATACACCCATTCAGAATGCTTGTCTGAGATTTGCATGCAACATCCATTATAGAGAACATGTTACCCCATAGTATGACAGACTTGGCGAACTAAAAGTAGTGGATAGAATGACATATATTTTTGTCATATTTTTGTATAAGATGATTCTTCTATGAATACCAACTTATTTGCATAGTGTTTTGGTGAAGAGATTTTCTTTACATAATTTTAATGTTAGAGTTGATAACTACACAATTCCACTCCACAACATTCGTCAAAGAAATTTGAAGGGTGTTTATAACGCTCCTAGGTTATTGAATGAATTCCTTAATGAATTTGGTCTCCACTTTTTATCATTAGCAATAGAATTAAACATATAATCCAGTCTGAACATCGATGAAATAAGTTTCCTAGTTGTTAACTCCAGTGTATTCTTTAATAATCGATCTCGAATAAAGTGATAGATATATAGTCAGGGCTGCATTTTATTGAAAGAAAAGATACATCTACGCCGGTTGCGGCTTCACAAAAACGAACAGTCTGGATCTATTATGGTATATACTTCGATATTCCGAAGCATAATTGGATTTTGATGACATGAATCTGCCAGATTCTATATTGTTCGTATTCAGTCAAAACAAGAATCTGTCACTAGCTTCAGGGGAGCAATCTCTGCACAAGACAGGTTCTTATCAACTATATAATCGAATAAAATATGAATAAACAAACAAAACCAGTCGAATGGGCATCTCCAACAAAAGGATTTGAATCTGCGTTGATATTGTTACCAAATGTCCTAGCGCCGGCTCTGTCGGTCACGCAGAATAATAAGAGGGGTCGAACAGCGACGCCATTTTTCCAGGAACCCGTAAATCGCTTGGTGAATTTGACAGACATCACCAAGGCCCTTCGCAAGATTCTTCATAAGCGTACGCAGGTATATAAGCAGCGGGACATCGCGGCAGAGACAGTTTTTTTTAGAGAAGAGTTAGTTATTAGCAGAGACAGTTATTCAGCAGAGTGATTCAGAGCTAAGTGAAGAGAGCTTTGTGCAGAAGTCGAAGGAGAGAGTTTGTATTAGAGAGAGTTTATAAAAGTGTTTAGTATAGAGTGTTGAAAAGTTAGCGGAGCAGTTTAAGTGAATATATTGTATTGTGTTGTGACAAAGAGTTGTAATAAAAGTAGTTTAGTGTTGTTTGGAGTTTGAACCCAAGGATAAATCGTAACAATACATACAGTATTGTGCAATATCAAAGCCGTATTATCAGATTGGAGTGTAGAGCGTTGGAGCACTGTTGAAAGGTCAGAATCCGTAGAAGTTGATCACACCATAGCGAAACGATTTACTGCCATTCACCGATACCGGTGGAACACATAGTTTGATTATCGACTTTATTCCCGGAATACCGTTAAAAACGTACTTTATTGCCTCGACAGATTGATCCTCAGGAGCCGCATAAGACAACGTGAAAGATATCCAGGAGCGGACATCGATTGCGATCACGACCTTGTTAAGATGCTGTCAGAACCGGATCTTTATAAATGATGCGGTCGTAGAATTCGAAACAAAGCAACATGTCAAAAGTCGAGCTCCAGAGATTGAACATTAGAAAGGGAGATCGAGATTTCAGAAATAAAACTTCCATCGCAATAATTCGATAATGTTATTTTTTTCTAACATACTTCCAGCATGGAAAGTGACCAATTATTTCTTGAGAAGGGAAAGGTCATCCTTTTAAATAACTACGACTCAACACCAGAAATGGAACGTTACCGGTTTATCAGCCATTTTCCGATGTAGAGCATCCAGCTATTCCTTTTTATTCAGTGAGTAAATCTAATATTGCTTGTCTGCAGCAATCCTTGTGAAACATAACTGATATTCATGCAATATGATTGGCATGCCATACGAATTTACATAAATTTCTCTCTCGGACAGTATATGTAATACAATATTTTGGGGTTGCACTTTCTGTTCCCTTCGCTTTCTTTTGCTTTGATATGACGAATTGATATCAATAGAAATAGCAATTTTGACATGATAAAGAAACGCAGAAATATAACTCCCGAGTGGTATAATTCAAAGAGCACACAGGGAAAACGATGAATGTCTAAAAACCATTATTATGCGGGAGAGCGTTCTTAATTAAAATTCGGATTAATAATAATAAGCATCTTTATTTCACAAAAAAGTTAACAATTTTTCGGAACAAACAATTGTAACTGAGAAGGAAACAGTGTCAAAGAAAAAGGTTTCAAATGTATTATAGCTATACATCTAAAAAATAATGATTCACTTTTCTAGGTATACCCGTAAAGTATATGGTTCTAGTTCTATCAGAAGATCTTTCAGCATTTTTTTGAATACATTTAAGCTTTTGCATGTTTTCATCTCTATTGGAAGACTATTGAATAGCTTCACACACATATACTGGGGCGCTCTTTCTGTTATTGTTAAGCGATGTAAGGGATAAGTCAAATCATTTGTACGAGTAGGATATATATGTGTAGATTCTTCAGGAAACAAATGTCTATTCTTGAAGAAAAACAACAGGCATTCAAATATATACAAAGCATAAATGGTTAGTGTCTTATTGAGTTTGAATACCCCTCTACAAGAATCATTGAATTTCATATTCGCTATTATTCTACTATTCTATTCTACTATTCTTTTTTGAATAATGAACATCTTCTCAACAGAGCTGTTACCTCCCCAAAAAATTATTCCATATCTTATCTTAGATTCAAAATTGATTAGTCAGTTATGTATTTTTAGCGAGACAAACATCCCCTTCTGATATGTTATTTTAATTATGTAAACACCTTCATCGTTTTTCCCAAGTATGTGTATTTTTAAATTCACGTTTTTTATGTGACTGTTATAGATATTCCCGTTCATTTAGGTACCAGAGGATGCAGCTTTTCGAGAGAAAAATTATTCAGAATGTGAACGCTACTTTCAACTATTTTTTCATAGGGTTTCATAGGGCAAATTGTACTCGGTTCAATATACTCAGAAATGCTTTAATTTGAATGTGACTTTTTGGTACGAAAACCTTGGTTCGAGTTAAAAAACTCCTCAAATATTCCACTTGGATGAAATCAAATTTGAAAAAATCAACAGATTTATCGATAATTGGAAAAAGAAACTCCTTTTTCATACTCGGTTTTCTCTGCAAACTTGAAAGTTATTAATAATAATGATTGTGAACTAGCGATTTGAAAGAGTTGTTTGTCTCTTGACGTCATATAGGATTATTCAAATTCAAATTCTAGAAATTCAGTATGTTATTGAATGAAAGGAATACTGATTTTTCTACTCCTTGGCTGTAGATTTTTTTATACTGGGGGCAATATAATTTTGTTGACATTAGGTTTTGGTTCCATTAATACTACTGGTTTTTTCTTTCCAACCACCCATGAAACAGAATAGTTAACACGAGTAAGCAGAAAGTAACACGAAAACAATCATCCTCATGATTTATTCAATCACTATTCATTAACGTTTTTTTTAGATAGAGGATAGAGAGCCCAGCGGCAGAAGTGAAGATTTCAAAAAAGCTCAAAAATTGTGTAATTTTTCTTGAAATTTTCATTAAAGTCGGGGTTTTATACTGGTTCCTTAAAATACTCCACTTGAACCAAAATGGTCCAACCAAGTGTTAACAATTTCAAAGAGAATTGAATAATTTCAATTCCTTGTCAACCAATCCACAAGGGATTACGATTGTAATGTTCACCCATTAGAATTTGCAACCCAAGCAAAGAATGCATTCATATCCTTCTAATACGGAACATACTATTCCATTCATCGTTATAATATTACCTTTCCTTTCATCCACCGAAAATTTTCATCTATGAGAATCTCTGCTTTTCGTAATGAATAACAAACACATCCCCGTCCATTTCTGTCTTGTTTTTCCCCGGATTCATGCAAATTAGACTCACATAGCATTCTAAGGGTAACTCAAATGTTCTTCAAAATAATTGAAAGTCTGTTCCTATTACTGTCCTGGGTACGTGAATGCACATAAAAGTTTCCAAGTCTTTCAAACTCCCTTATAATCAGATTCAACATGCATCCAGCCGTGTATGTTGAGTCCATTAAAAAAGTTCCAACTTTAACGTTGGCGGAAACTTGATTTCATAATGCGCGATTCTGCTGGTATCGCATTTCTCTGTTTCCACGGCATTTCGTGCTTTCTGCAACTTTCAATTCATCTCTCCATATTCGATTCGAATTCATCAATTTCACATCGAATAACAGAGTGGAAAATTGGTGTATGAATTATGGATGGTTGTCAGAAAAGTATTGATAGTCTGCAAGAATTCAATCAATTATTCATGTACGCCGGCAATTTCTTTAACAGTTCGAAATGAAATAAGTTTCAGTCGAAATACGCTTATTTATAGTTACGGAATATTCTTACAGTTTCTAAAGAGAGCTTTGGGAACATTTATAAAAACTTTCTGGTACGAAGTCAAACTTATTCAGTCACGAAATTTATCGATATTGCTTTGGCAGAAGATGATACTACAAAACGTATGGAATGATAGGAGCCTCCATCTTTTGAGTAAATGAACGAACGAACGTTATCAAAGGAAGAGATAATAAGGGCCAATCCGTGACCACATCGTTGGTCGTTGATTATTTTTGTAATGCAATTATATCGTGTAGTTCTCATTATTAAGTATCATCGGTTCATAACAAGGCTCTGCCTTCTGTGCGCAATAGAAAGAGTGTTTGATAGATGTCGAAAATGCAACATTTGAAGTAGACTGGACCAAGGCGTCACGTTGTCCCATACAAATTTTGCACCCTTTCTTATCTGATGCCTACTTCCAACAAAGAGCACACTCCCCAAGTTTCAGATCTCTACGATCGGCGATTTAGGCTATACGTTGATTTACCCCCAAAATAGACGTCTACCCGTTTTCAATCCCTTTAGACGATGAATTCCAATAAATTACGAAACACGTCTTCCGTCTATTCTGTTGAATAATGTTTATGCAAAATTTGAAGTAGATTGGACCAAGGCTTCATGTTGTCCCATACTAACTTTGCCACCGTTTTGCACCCCCATATGAGTGGAATTCCGGAAAACTCTTTCTCATTAGATCAATGTCTACGTCATACAAAGATCACACCCTTCAAGTTTCAGGTATCTAAGATCAGCGGTTTAGGCAGTGCTTCTATCCGCCAGTCAATTATTCGAGACAAAGCATGTTATAAAGTACATTTTTTTAATGTTCCCCCTCCTTTCATTTTTCGACGGGTCAACTGAAATAATTGAAACTTGAAATAATTAAATTGATGTATAAATACTATATTTTGGAGTAAAATTTACACATAAAAATTTCGAGATGGCGAATGGGCGCCATCTGGAAAAAAAAATTAAATGGAAAGGGGGGTCGTGTGATACATCATTTTGAAGAAGCTTCTGACGAATACTTTACAACTCTAGAATATGAAATTGGTGGATCATTAAATAATTGCCTGCACACATCGAAGTTTGAGTTCATAATTTGAGGAAATAAGCTGAGTTCAGTTCAGAAGATGCTCGAAGTGGTTGCATAAACGTCTTGAGATAAGAACAGCCTATCCGATATTTCTCGTCGAACATTTTCGAACACAGCAACGTCGATATTTCTACAAATATTCATAATTCTCTGCCGTATATTCACTATCGAAGCAGGTTCAGTTTCGTACACCTGCTTCAAATAGCTCCATGAAAAAAGTCTAAAGGTGTCAAATCTGGCAAGCGGGCTACCCTTTCCGTATTACCTCGATAGCCAATCCAACGACCATGGGAAGTATTATCCAAATAGTTTCCTACTTGTCTGGAGTTATGTGGTGGTGCTTTATCTTGTTGGAATAATAATATATCTATTTCGAATTGATTAGGATTCACTTCGAGGATTTCGGTGATCAGAGGATCAACAGTGGTTGCCAGCATATACAAATACAATTCCCCTGTTGAATTTTGTTCAATTGATCATTGTGGAGGAAGTTTACGTGGTAACTATCTACTTATGGAATCGAAACCTAAATGAGAATATTTGAACTGAACAATGATGTTTGTGGTACTGACATTTTTGTCTTTTGTTACTAACAAAATATGACCTATCAAACCTTATCGGGTTGTTGGGATCGCCATATGACAGAGAAAAACGAATATTTCTAGAAATATCGATATTAATGTGTTTGTTCTCAGGTAATTGTTAAATATTCCGCCATTTTGTAGTGTGTGAAGATATTGACTTCATATTCTAGGGTTGTAAAGTGTTCGTCAGGAGCTTCAAAATGATGTATCATAGGACCCCCTTTTCCATTTCCTTTTTTCTCCAGATAGCGCCCAGTCGCTATATTGAAATTTTCATATGTCAATTATACTCCAAAATATAGTATACATGCATTAATTTCATTATCCCAAGTTTCACTTTTTTGGATACAAATACAAATTTTGCACCCTTTTTTATCTGATACCTATTTCATACAAAGATCACACCCTCCAAGTTTCAGGTCTCTACGATCAGTGGTTTACGCTGCGCTTTTAAACGTCAGTCAATTACTCGGAACAAAACATTTCATATAGTGCATTTCTTTGATGCCCCCTCCTTTAATTTTTTTACGGGTCAACTCAATAAATCGAAATTTGGGGTTATGAAATTGATGCAAAGGTGTCAAATCTGGCAAGCGGGCTGGCTATTCCGTAGGACATCGATGGCATATCTAACGACCATGGAAAGTATTTTCCAAACAGTTTCTTACTTGTCTGGAGTTATGTGGTGGTGCTCCATCTTGTTGGAATAATAATTTCCATATTAAATTCATTAGGATTCCCTTCGACGATTTCGGTGATTAGAGGATCAACAGTAGTTGCCAGCATATTCAAATATAATTCCCCTGTTAAATTTTGTTCAATCGACCATTTTGGAGGTAGTTTACGTGGTACCTATCTACTTATAAAATCGGAAACTGAATGAAAATATCTGAACTGAACAATGATGTTTGTTGTACTGACATTGTCTTTTGTTATAAACAAAATAAAACCTATCAAACCTCATCGGGTTGTTGGGATTGCCATATGATAGAGAAAAACGAATATTTCTGAAAATATCGATATTAATGTGTTTGTTTTCAGGCAATTATTAAATGTTCCGCCATTTTGTAGAAGTTGAAGATATTGACTTCATACTCTAGGGTTGTAAAGTATTCGTCAGGAGCTTCAAAATGATGTATAATAAGACTCCCTTTTTCATTTAATTTTTTTTCCAAATGGCGCCTAGCCGCTATATTGAAATTTTCATGTGTCAATTCTACTCCAAAATATAGTAATCATGCATCAATTTCATTATCCCAAGTTTTACTTTTTTGAGTTGCCCCTTTCAAAAAATAAACGGGGTGGAGACATTACAGAAATGCACTGTATATATAGAATAATGAAAAATCCTATGAACAATCTGAGGATGATATACAAATATCAACACAGTAAAGGTGTGATTTCATTTCTTTACTAGAAGTCGTGTTTCCATTTTATTTAGATTTGGCGACTAGTGACCCAGCGTTATTTGTGAGAAATTAACCAGAAACTAAAGTCACGAGACAAGTCTAAACAAGGCTCATATGGATCCGTAATGAGATCCATTTGAATTTTGATGTTATGAGTGGGTCATCGGTTCAAGTAATTTAAGATCTTTTCAATTCAATAGTGACTTTCAGTCTTGAGGTTGGCAGAGCTGTCAGAAAAAAGTATCTTAGTTACTTTAGGGTAACTTAGTTACTTTAAAGTATCTAAGATACAGTATCTTAGTTACTTTTTTGTTTTGGTAAAAAGTAATTAGTATCTTGATTACTTTTTAAAAGGAACTATATCTTGTAACTTCAAAAAGTATCTTAGATACTCAAAAGTATCTTAGATACTGAAGAGTATCTTAGATCCTCAAAAGTATCTTAGATACTGAAAAGTATCTTAGATCCGGCGCAATTAAAACAAATTATTCGCCACGAAACGGAACCATCAAGAAGCCTACCTGTCAATCGGTCATCAGAAATTTCAGTCTTTAATTGAATGAATGCGTTAAAAATAATGTCGTTTGGACGATATTATTTTTAACAAATAAATTCCCAAAGAGTGTATTTTAATAATTAATAAAAAAATCGATAAACGGCTTACCTTATTTTTTATCGATTTTTGGAATTTAAAATTTCTTTTGAGACACCTTGTACAAATTACAAAGTAACTGAAAAAGTATCTTATAAAGTATCTTGAAAAGTAACTTAAGATAAGTATTTAAGTTCCTTTTTTCAAAGAGTTACTAGATATCCAAAGTATCTTTTGACATTTTTTCGAAGAGTAATTTATCTAGTAACTAGATACTTTTCCAAAGTATCTTTGACAGCTCTGGAGGTTGGTAAGGTAATTTGGTAAGGTGCATCCAATACACGTTATTTTTATGGATATCCTTCGAGCGTCCTTTTCATGTGCATAATTTGATCGTTGAAGGACATCCAATGGATGTCCATAATGATTCCATATTTCATATGTATCCCATGTCCAAGTCCATAAAGACCAGTAAAGTACTTTTAATGAATATTAACTGAATGTCCTATGTTTCCTAGGTCCTTATGACTTTGAAAAGCACTCCAACATCTAATTCACCCGAATACAATCGACTTTTCCAATCTCATTCATCGATTAAATTTTCAAAATCAGTCCTCATTGAAATCCCCGTTGATTTCGCCGCACACTGCGATGGAAAAAGCCATCCCCTTCATCCCAATCAATTACACCGTTTCAGCATCAGCAAGCATGAACCGAATCTAATTGTAGAGTGTAATGAATTTTTTATCAAAACTATCGATCTTAGTGATTCAACTTGCCAACGTTAATTGGAAACTGAGTAAACTCGAAGTTATCTAATTACTTCGGAAGGATTTCTGCAGACAAGGAAATGTTGTTCTTCGAGCTTGACAAATATTTGGGCAATTAGCCGATCAGTCTATCGAAAACATGGAGTGTTTTCGTTGGGAGAAGCAACATAAAGGGAAAGGCTCAAGGAGCGGTTTGAAGTGGTTTGTTATTTGGTTTGCTTGAATCCCGTCGACAGAAATTCAATACAGAAATAACACTGCATTACTTAACAAGGTATGAAGGTATGAACAACGTGTGCATTTAACGGATATTGTGGATGGCAGATCACTGAAGTTATTGAAAGGGCCTTGCTATGCTATGAAACTGACTGGTTATTCAAAATCATAAACTCAAAATTGCATATTTTCATCAGACCATGGGTTTTCCATAATCGACAGATTAATATCAATTATTATTTAATAAATGACAACATGCAAAGCCGACATAATTAGCCATCAATCTTGTATGATGAGCTAAACTCCTCTCTGATTAAACTCCTCTCTGATTAAAATTGTCTGAAGGCATTCACTTTCAATCATTTTCTCCTTTGAAGATTTCAGTGAAAGTTTGTATGGGAGTTACTGAAGAACCACTAGTAGATTAGAGCAGTTCTCAAACAACCTCAAAGATATAAAGAAAGGACCAGGGCATGGCCCAGCTCTTCAGGTTGACTGACAGTCAATCGATATCTGAAGTTAAGCAACGCCGAGCGCGGTTAGTACTTGGATGGGTGACCATACAGGGAAATACCGTGTCGAAAGCCCGTACAGCTGCAGCGGAATAGCATATCATAGCTCGCAGACAATATATCAATGAGCACAAGATATATTGAGGATATGCCGTCCCTCGGAGGGGACGTAAAGCTGTCGGTCCCGAGTCCATGGATGTTGGGCTCGTTAAAGATCCCTACCTCTGGTTGGAGTACCAGAGGATTCGGCAACATTTCTGGTTGGGGGAAGTGTGCTCACCGGCGTCGGTGATTGGCCTAGGTAGCGGAAATAGGCCGACGTTAAATAAAGAATCAAAAAAAGAAAGGACCAAATCATATAATTTATTGGTGATATGAATAAAAGGAAACTAGTTGAGGTCGGCAACCAAAGAGCCTAGAAGAAGCATGAGAGAGTTTATAGAAAAATACTTCAAAAGAAAATATAGCCAATAAATTATGTAATGAATAAAATCATACTCATCTTTGGGCAATGAGGAGGTAAGATAATTATCTGCATGAAACCAGGAAATAGTTATTCACTTCCAAACTCTCCACATGCCATACTGGAACAAACATCTAGTGCTATCATAAAATGTTGAGGATTTCAAGAATATTATCTTGGAAACTACCAAATAACTGGAGGTGCCCCTTTCTAAACTTTGAATATTTTTCTCATATATAGTATTGATAAAAACAAATTGAATTATTGATGTTTTTGTGTTGTTGAAAGCTTTTCAATATATTTGAATCTCACCCGAATGAAAATTTCTAAATGAGTAAAGAAAATGAACAAGCGAGATGTGTCATCACTATGAAATTCGCGGTGCTATTCAAAACTGTGAGATTCTGAATCATCTGTAGCTGAAATCCACGAATTTCATTTCAGGAAGGAGAGTATATCATTCTGATTTATGAATCATTTTTCAGAAAAAATGATTTAATAATCAGTTCTGGTAAATTGTTTTGAAGGTAATGATATTGTATGATATGTATCATAAATCAAACAAACTTGCTTTTACTTTACATTAATGGCTTCATGATTATCATTTTCACAATATTATACATCGAAAATATTTTCAGTTTTGTCTTCGAGAATTCATTTGACATAATTCCCAATTTGTTTGAAGATCTGTTGGTTGATTTTGAATTCAGTTATTAGGTTCAATATTATGAAATGCAAATCACCAGCCTGAGCTATGTATGAAATATTCTGAATAACATCGGGGTCGTATGAAAAAACGAAAACTTGGGACAACTATCTAGTAAAATACCTATAATTGTCCGATTACCCGCAATTATCACTTGTAACATAAACAGCTCCAATCAACAGCACAGGCTCTTCTTAAGTGGCATCCGCTCGACGCATATTCATTTCTTAATAATTGTTATAATTTTCGCACTTGTATTTTCTTACGTATTGAATTTAAATGGATGTGAAATCGAAGATTGCAACGATTTGAATACATACTAGTTACAAAATGAACTATCATCTGAAGGAATCAATTTTCATTCCCTCACACGTATTTTTTTTTAAATCAGTTCGTAATTCGAACCAACAGATGAACGCCTGCAATAAAACTCCTATAAAATATTATGTCTGTCATGAAAATATTAGTAGTTTTCTGTCTCGATGTGTAGGCTTGGTTAGATACAGGAAAGTTTTCAATTCACACCTCACCCCATCTTAGTAATACTACTCCCACGACAGGTTAAAAATAAACACTCTGTGACTTATATAAATGCGTCAACATAACCTGGGAATATTAATAAATTAGATAGCGCAACTGTCGCACCTTCTCTCATGAATAATGGGAAGTGAATGTTAATGGCGTATAGGGTGGATTTTGCTAGATTGTGGCATTTCTGTTTTCGGAGAATTCTGAATTCTAGGTTCGAGAGCAATTGCTTTTCCTCGATAAATCAATCCAAGTCGATCTCACTGACCTCCGAAAATTTCCACCCAGATTTTTTTTAATTCAATATCGTGTCCTCCGAAAGGAGTGGTGGTTGAGAATCGCTTGATATTTTTCTCTGAGAGAAATGAGCTTGTATGAAATCGGGAACAGATGGTGTAACCCGTTAAGGAAGAACGCCATATGTTGGATCCGACCAAAACTCAGACTCCGTATACTAGGTATAAGAAGACCTCAATAAACGGGCATACCGAACAGCGATGCTGTTACAGTTGGCTCATTGCCAGAATCGTTGTCAGTTCCTTACAGTATGACTGCAATCCCAAAACGAATCTGAATTTCGATGTTCGGAAACATTACTTTCAGAAATCCAATGCCAGATAGCTGTTGTGAATCTAAATGGCTATCATAAGACCAATATTGTTTGGTGGCTCAAAATCCACCAATCCAAAGCAACCCCAAAACTGAATTCAAGTCAAAGAACAGCATGCCTCCTCATTAAAATGTTACGTTTCCGGACGGTTGGTATTGAACCCACTGTAGGAGCAGGCACCTATAGAACTCGCTTTTGGAGGAAATCGGCAGATGCGATACCTTTACTGCAGGCAAGCATGGATGCGATTGGACCAATATTTGTCTTCGGCAAATCTTACCGAATATTAAGAAATCAAACAGCAGACCCCAACGTAATAAATGCACTGAGCTTATATATACGGACGGTTCAAATAGAAAACATGGTGCAGGATGTGGCACTTATCCCAGATCGCTGATCCTGAAACTGAAATGGGCCATGGATAACCAAACAAGTATAGTTCAATCTGAATTTACCGGCATAACCATAGCTGCAAAATAATCAACCAACAGGAACATCACAGACAGGGATATAAGTGTCTATAAAGGCTGTCGACAAGCATCATCAGCCTTGGACAGACCATGAGTCGCTTCAAGTCCTATACTGGAATGCCATCAGACCCTTGCGGAAGCTGCACAGAAGAACGTGGTCACTCTCAGCTGGATCAAGCCATGGAAACTCGAAAGGAATCTTTGGATGGTATAATATAAAGGACTGCAGAGCTGCCAGGAAATTATACTCCAACAAGAAAATTGCAGGATGATACCAAGCAATGAACAGACAAAACTTCCGCAACTGGTGGGGATTGCAACTAGACACTGCAAACTGCGCAAACATTTTTTCAGGATGAAACAAGTTGACACGCCCCTATGTCGAGGATGTTAACAAGAAAATGAGGCAGTGAAGCGACTGCTCCGCGTTCTCTCAATTCCGTGGATTTATGTTCGGCGAGTACTGTCTGACACTATCCGTGAATTTTCCTCAGCAACTTCGTCACCTACTTTGAAACGGCAGGCCTGACGACAACTCGGGGCTGGAATCTCCCATCTTTCTTACTAGGGGTACAATGGACCTAATGAGGTCTAAGTGCTGCTGATCTTGTGCTCGCCAATCCCTCACTTTCCAGATCCAAAAGGATAGAAAAATCCAATGTTGTCCAGCATGATCTGGATCAAGATCACACGATTAGTGAAAGCTACTTGAGACTGATCGAAGATGTACATGACAAGAGGCTTCTTGATGCATTCAAAAGTCTAGAAATAGCTGAATGTGGTAGTTCTACGAATTGTAATAGAGAGCCAGTCCCGTTTATCCTGGCATTTCGTCTATTATTAGAAAAATAATTAGGACAATAAGAAGACCAGTCAGTTCCTTTTCAAGATGAAATTTTGTATGTAGGCCCTCAATCTCATTCCCAGAAAGAATTTCCAAGGTAGTACTTTTAATCTTTAGTTCGACGCATATCACTAACCCTAGCTATTAGATCCACGATCAATTTCTTCTCCTGGAAATACCAACGTGGTCAGAACTGGGTGTGAGTGATATTGGTATGCTGTTAGGGTAATTGGTCTCTGTAAAAAAAAACACAAATTCGGTGGTTGCAGTGACCATATAAGAACGTACTACTTACTTTGCATATAAGAAAATAATTGTGCCTTTCCGCAAATCGATCAAAAATATCAACATATCTGGAAAGATTTTCGTAGGAAGATGACAACATCTCTATGAATCCAGTTGTTGAAATGGTATATTGTTTAACGAGCAAGATAGTGATTTTCCATGAGAACGAATTTTGCAGCATGAACCGTTGTAGGTTAATGCCGCAAATCATACAGGTAGGGAATTAGAAGTCGATACGAGTTATACACTATACTTCTTCTGCGGCTCTAACAGATAATAGCGAAATTCTTCAAACAATTAGGATGAAACTCAAATTCAATGTCATTCAAAATTTTCATTCAGGTACAATTGAATGAGTGAATATACAGCTGTCAATGCTTGAAATTCATTTATTCCACGGGAGACCTGATCCATTATGTAATGATAACTATAACTGTAACACAATGAAGTCATTATGTTATCAGGTAAGGAAATGGAATTAAAGACGTACAATGTACCTCATTGTTATATGAAGAACAGTTGAGATGGAACAGTTTCGTGCTATAGCCGTAAAAAAGACTGTTCCTTATTCCGCAAACCGATCGAAAATATTGACATATCTGATAATATTTCTGAAGAAAAAGGATATATTTCCATGAATCTGGTGGTTTCTAGGCAACGAGTAATAACTTCAAGGAAAAGTTCATCGTTGTATTGTGAGAAATAGTATATTTTTCAGTAGTAGTAGATTGCTAAGTCGAGGTGCAAGACGAAACTCTGCAACACAAAGTCCAGAAATGTGGCTTTTTCTACGAGGTAAACATACCACTTTTCTGCAAATCATATAAAATTCGACAGATATAAATTAATTTTGAGAAAAATCGTGAATGAAACACTAACAACTGTAAGGGAATAACATTTCCTAGCGTATTTCGGAAAATGTTATTTTTCACAAATCGCTGGAAAATTTCGACATTCAAGACAAAATTTCTCAAAGAAAAAGTTTTTAGTGTTCGTGCGATAGTCAATAAAACATTCAAATGTAAATTTTTACTTATCTTCTGATTTCTTCGGCAATAATTCTAATGAAGCAGTATACACTGCCTCAACAAGCTCTGGAGGAGTTCCAGGCAAAGAAAATAATCATCATTTATCATGTTACTTTCGAGAACAACGGCGATTGAATTCAAGCGTCAAGTTTGACTATTCAACCTCAATACGTTTCCATGGTAACCCAAGTAATTTTATTATGAATTTCAAAGCATCATTTATTTGTGAATAAAATTCAAACGAGATGCGGAAACCTGGTGAAAAATATACTATTTCCTACAGCTGACTTGAACTGTCACACAGAATTCTTGACAGCAATGATTTATGTGTTGGTAAATATTTCAGCCGATTTTATCAGGAAACTGAAAAAGTTACCAGTTCCTGTATGGTTATTTCTGAATGATTTGCTGAAAAATGGGAAAGGCCATATCCTCAGATTCCATGTGGCTTGTCTCGGTTCTCGCGTACAGAAGTAATCTCCACAGTCATCTAGGAATGTGCAGCTTTTCCCACTGAGTGAACAATATACCATTTCCATTCCACTGGTTGAACAATTAACCATTTTCTATCCCAAGAATACATCCTTCAAATCTCAAAGCCCTGTCTCTCATCGCGTGAACCAATTGAGAAGCGAAATGAATTATAAAACACCCTGTATTTCAGCCTTCCACTGCATTACGAAATCATTAGGTTGATGATGAAAAACCAGCTCCAGGACTGCACTACGTTTCCTATTCGAAGCTGCTCGCACTAACCAACGAATGAAAGCAAATTGGCCTAGCAATCAGGCCAAGTTGCCGCAGCGCAGCGAGAGCCGCATTGCACTTTTTCCAATCATTTCCGCGAGAAATCCCCCGATCGCGTGCAATTTGCCGTAGAATTGTTTCGAGATCACAAAGAATGTGTGACGGCTATGAGTTCTAACAAGAACGCAATTTCTGCCCCACTATGAAGTCGGACTGTTTGCTCACATCGCCCGGTGACTGGAAGTGTTTTTACCATTAATTAATTTGAAATTTATAGTGTTGAACTTTATACTGTTCACCACTAGTATAGGAGTATACTTTTTGATACGAAAAATGACTGAACAATAATAGTTACTATGAATTAAATTATGGGAATGGGGGGGGGGGAAGAAATTGGACAGAAATCAATGCCAGAGACGGAATGCTAGGAATAATAATGCTTGTGGGGAAATCCTCTTTTCCCAATACAGGTGAGAAAGGAAAGAAAAGTTGAATTATCATTTGAGTAAATATGGTGAACTGTTAGGAAGAATTGAGCCACATGCACTCAGTATAGTTCACTTCGCTATCACTGTTTATACCGTCAGAGTAGGGATATACGAAAATGGAAACAAATCAATATTTTTCCTACGACCACCTAGGAGAGTAACACATCTCGCACTCTCTACTCCCATGGAAAGTGTTCTTTATTCTCACTCATGCGACAAATTACTTTCCGCATAGCTATCAATAAGCCGTCAAGCCTATGAATCCTATGATATTTACAGATGAATTTATCAAGCCTATGAATCCTATGAGATTTACAAATTTATTAATCAATTGCTCTTCATTATTGATATTATTTACATAAAAACTCTACTCAAAACTCATCATTTATGAAAAATAAAGAGAAGAAAAAAAGGGTTGACGCCAAAAATCAAGCCCAAAACCTTGCGGTTAGCTTACCCGATATTCAACTAACTGAGCTAATTCAGATTTGAATAAACGTTATCAAAGAAATAATAATATGTACCTACTCATCTCCTTAGTCAATTTACATTAATCTTATTATGACATTTCTTATATTTCAATAATTTTTATGGTTAGAAATTATTCAATTTGCTCCCCAGTTGTACTTACTCATTGTCATTTTTTCAAATAAACGTTAATTATCGTCATTACATTATAAAAGTAATTGGATATTCATGTGTTATAGAAACAATATTCGAACATAGACTGTCACAAATGAAACGTGAGATCAGTCAGGCAACTCGACAGACATGATCGGATATTTACATAAAATGGGTGATCGTAGAAAAAATAGTGTACATTATATATATTTTTTCGAGAAGTGTTTTCTCCATTGATAAATTTTATATTTATAACGGCAGTGAAACAGTATTAAAGAGAACGCCTTTCTCAATCAACAAAAACTGCTGAACGGAGATAGTTACTACTATGAATGGAAGTATTGAAAATGAGGAGAAACATTATGCAGAGATGAATGCCAAAGGAAGTTGCAAGGAATACGAAAAGGAATAAAAGCCTGCACAAGAAAGTATTCATCGTCACCGCGATAGAAATACAAAAACACAAAATTTTTATACGTGCAACACTTGAATTTTTAGTGTTTTCCAAGCAACTATAGTATCTAATGAATGAAATGAAATCCAATGAAATTATAAATTTTTTCGCGAAAAAGTTATATTGTTGAAACAATTACTAACTAGTATGACATAAATATTGGGGGTATTCGATTCCAAATTGTCCCCCTGATGGAAACGGAGGCAGTGACATAATGGACTTGAAGTAATAGATGTTCAGATACTACCATGAACCGGCAGGGAAAGCTCATTTCTCAGAAAGATTTTTCTCGCTCCATAACTGAAATATTGTGATTAACACATTCAGGAGAATGCAAATTTCTTATTACTACATGAGGATTGCCCTTCTTCAGCAACATCAAAAACCTTTTCTGGTCCAATTGACCCGAAGATTGGTTCATAACGAAATTCCTGCTTAGACAAAAACTGTAATATTATCACGGATATTGACACAGTTTCAAAGAGACACTTGGTTTCAAATAACCAATTTGCATTGGTTCTTGGTGAATTGTTGCATATGCTACTTTGAAATACAAAGATCTTGTTTGATGTAGATGATTTGACCGAACACACATGGTAAAAAAATGAAAAAGGAGATATGAATGGAAATCTTCGACTAAAGTTAAATTAAGACAACTCAATTGAAAAACACAATGTTGCGGCTAACTCTAATGAAGAGGAGCTGGTTTATACCTGTGTGAAAATTGTATATGCTCTGTTCGTGGTGCCAATGAATTTTTCAAGCATCTGGCTTGTTCTTCCCCCCAACTTTCCGGAAACCCTCTTGGCTGATTCCACTAGAGACTATTCTCCATAAACCCTACATTTTCAAAGGCTGTACTCGTCACTACTACGACTACCCAAAGAAAATTAAGTACATCGTATACCACAGTGATAGTATAAACTTATTGCAGCTATTCAGTTCAATTCAGAATATTTGATATAATACATGTGTATGATCTGAAGCAGACCGCACAGTTTCTTACTGTCATTGGATATTTGATATTTACCGCCACTAAAATGACAAATGAATGTACGGACGTTTATTCAGTGAAATATCAACGTCTTCATGAATCCAAAAATTGTTATTATCAAGAGTATGAGTAAGTACAAAAATTCATTAATTATTTTTTCATTTATTATTTTCCACTGGTTATCCTGAATTGGTTTAGCTCTATTATGAACTTCACTGTCTATTTCATTGCAGTCAGTTTATTGACTTCAGTATCACGTGTTTCAGATGAAACCCTATAAAAACTACCTAGCCCTCATTTTTTTAGCTGATTTCTTGCAGCGTACAGTTCTTTATATTGAACGAACTAATCGGTGTTATTAAATTTCTATAACAATATAACTCATTCAAATTTCAAAGCATGCCACCTCTATCACTCAGTTTTGAATAAGAAGCACCGGTTCATGAGTTTCTAGAAGGTAGTACATTATTCTCGTCAGCTTCAGCATCCTCATTGTCATCTAAACTACGACAACATCCTGCGGTAACTTCCCAAAGTAATCAAACAAGACTTTCCTAGCATTTCCATCACCAAGCGGATAATAATCATCTCAGACCCGAGACAAAGCTGACCTAATATCTCCTTTCATTAGCATCCAGCTAGGTGGAGTTCGTCTGCATCGCATTTATATTCCAAGGATATACTTGGCGCGAATTTGCCAACTATTCTGATACTTCGAGATCACCCTAACTTGACAAAGTTTCCTGTAGAAGGTACATTTCCGAATTCAATTTCAAATTTCGTTTCGGCCCCATCCGTCATTTGATTTCCTTCCTGCTTCAAGCAACAGGACCTTAACGGCACTTCCCCACTTTTATTGATTCCGAATTGGAAATGGTATTAGAACTTGGATCGAATGCAGCTGTATCAGGTGATATACGTCACAGAGCAGACGATTCGAAGTGAAATACTCTTGTTTCCATTGCCACCTTATTGAGCGAATCACCATCAAATATAACTTATATTTCGAATGGAGCACATTTTTATGTAGTGTTTGAGAGTCATTATTTTGTGAGGGATAGATTCTTTTTTTGTAGACCACCTAACATTACAGAAAACACAAAGACTTAAATTTATCAAATGCCTTGTTAGTACGGTAAGAAATACATCGGTGAAACGTCCAGACCTCTGAAAGTGCGAAAGAGTGAACATGACATGTACATCAAGAACGGACAGATTTGTGCTGATGGAGACCACACAGTAGAATTGAATGACACTCAAATTATGGCAAGGGAGAGCAATGCAGGACACGAAAGTTCATCATGCTGTCTGAGGATTCCTATATTCCAACGAGTTCAGTTGATATAAATCGTACCTGGCTGTCCCTATTGAAAATAATAAGATATGTTAAATCTCAAATTCTTTGGAGACTTTCGAAAACGAACTTAGAAGGCAAATATTTGTGACCAAGTTCTGACAAAGGAAGCAGATTTGGTTTAGTATTTTAGTAAAGTTCTTGTATTTCTTGATAGACGAATTTGAGTTACACGAGAAGATGCCGACTAATAGGACGTGTTTCATTCTGAAGGAACTGTTTAATATTTTTTCATATTGTAATAGGTTAAGACCACTTTTTCATGTTCAATCAACATTCGCCCCGTACGTAGCCCACAATTTCTCCAAAGGGCAATTATTACCTTGATAACAAACTGTACCTTAATTTTGAAAGTTTAGGCAAGTAAACGTATTGGAATAGCACAAACAAAATTGTGATATTAGGTTTCATTGAATTCCGAATACATTGCACTGTAGGTTTATTGAATAGGAAACTTGAATGCTGGCAAAAAACTCCTTCTAAAGGCTATCCAAAGATATGTGAAATTAGAAGAGAAATGAGTAGTTGGTCTAGTCAGATTAATTTAAGATGAGAACGATCCCAATTATCTCCTGTCGAGCAGAACCGGACAAAAATATAGGAATCTTCGACAAAGTACTTTTTTTAATGAATTCCAGCTCCATTCTGAAATATCAGAAAAAGAATAATAGTGAACACTGTCTAAATGACAGATTATTTACCATAAATATATTATATTGAAGTTCTGGTCTAGAATATTCTAGTAGCATTATATACATCAACAACACTGTGGGCCGAAGGGAAAACTCTGTCGTATTCCTTAGTTATTTTTATTGTGGGGGGTAACTTTGCTAGTACCCGAGAGTATATACCGTAGAGAAGCGACAGTATGGGCAATTTTGTTTATATTTTTCTTAGGCCCATGCGTCACCTTGGTTTTCACCACGTGATCCTAGGACTGGGTTGTCTCCATTAGTCAGCGAGCAAACACCAATTTCTCAAAAAGTTGAATTTTCTCTAAAACTTCTGCGAAAGTTGTCAGATTGGCAATATGAAAATTGAATGGAGTAAGATGCACGTCACACACTATCATTTCATAAAACACAGTGAGCCAACGAACTATACTAGCACTTGACAGTGTGTATTTTTATTTGTGTATATCGGTGAAATCCCTCTTCTCTCAGTGAATTAGGTTGTCTTTCACCTAAAATCTTCGGATGGGAGTTGGGACACCGAACATCATAGGAACCGCCGTTACTATCGCTTGTACGTGGTATATATTCACGGCCAGTGCCATCTAGTAGATTAGATTATCGGGGAGCTGACCCATGGCCTGATTCACTGCGACCTTTTCAGATCTATTGTGATGCTCCTTGGTTGTTAGAGCTCGTTGTCTAGCTTGATCTCTTCGATGAGATTCCATAGTCTTGACACTGACCCCTTCATATAGCTAGCAGCCTCAGGTTTCTCCTTCCCGCATCTTGCGTGTCTCAGCCTTCCTATCGCTTCGCATTCACAAAGCACAAGCAGTGCGGTTTCTTCCTCTTCTTGACAGAACCTGCATTGGGTTTCTTCTATCAGACCAATGTTGCTCATATGTTTCCTGAGCCGGCTATGCCCCGTTAGTAGACCCACCACTACCCTTACAACCTTACGGTTGTGGTTTAGCAGGTCTTCCGTGAATCTGGGTGCTGGTTCCTTTATGAACTCTTTCGCCTGTCTCATTCCAGGGAGCTCATTCCACCAATCCTTCGATTACTTTTGCATCCATGAATTTATGGATGTCTTCATACTTGCTTTCGCTACCCCGCAGAAGGGTTCTGGGCCGATTATAGCCTTGGATGTGCCTTAACGGGCTAGAGCATCGGCCTCCTCGTTGCCCTTGTGACCCTCATGTTTGGGTACCCATGCTAGAGTAACCCTATTTTGGCTACTTAGCTCCTCGAGTGCGCTCAGAAAGATTTGAAAAGAACTGAGCGCCTTAATTGCCGCCTGTCTGTCGGAGAAAATGGCGATGGTTTTATGTACGACGTTCTGCCTTAACATCTAGTAGATCGTTGTCCACTCTCCCCTGCAACTGTGAGAATCTAGGATCCCTTTCAGGAAAGAGCGGATTTTATAGTGGTCGTAATGAGGGTGATTCCTTCCCCCCAACTATCAACTTTTTGTATTGTGAAGGAAGTATCGGGTCAGTCCTTGTACCCTTCGACCCCTCCTGCCAACTTTCAACTTCCCCTCTTTCTCTGTCAATTTTTCCCTTTCAAGGTCTAGTAGAATATTCAGAATTTCTGCCAAAGTAGTACGAGTTGGAATCGTTGGAATCGAGAGACTAATGCCTCTGTTACATCCCCTTCCTGATCTCATTGACACAAACACTGCACTTGAACCATTCATCTTATCTAGTCATGGAAAATGTCCCACTGAATATGATGATTTCAAGAATTTTCTTCTTATAAGTTAATTGTATCAAAAAAATTAACTCACCTCCGCAGCAGATTATAGACAGAAACATACGCAAGTTAGCTAGCTTAACAAACAGGCAACACGGAACATTATTCCTTCCAGATCGTTTTATCATTTCCTGCATTTTATTCAATCCCTCAGCTGGAAGCTATAAAACCGGTGTCACATCAACTAATAAAATCTCAGATTGTTTGAAACACTTGAAAATTACTACCGTACTAATAAAAATTGACTTCTTGGAAAATATTTATGATCGAAGGTCCATTTAAATACATTTTTAGTGGTGTACTCAACCGCAGTTAAAAGATATGTTCATATATTTCATCATTTCTAGTTAATGAAGAAAATTTCATAAGTGTTGGTCGTAAAACATGAAATATTTCTGGATTGTCGGTATTCAATTTTTCATCGCGAGATTTTATTGGAGACATAAAAAGTGATCAGCGGAGCACAAATTGAATTTTGTAACAAGAAAGACAGCAAACAACTATGGGATAGTCTCACGATGACACTCAAATCTCAAAAATTCCATGTGATTGACGAGCAGTCCAAATAGCTGCAAGATTGCCTAATTTTGGATGAGTAGCTTAATTCCTTTATTTATTTTGATTGGCTCGCCCATTCTGTTATTCAATCGTCATTTATTTATTTCAGGCCCATGTATTTTCAAATACATAATAGTCCAACTTCCGGTGTGCGATATAATGGTCCATCGAATATATTCACAGGGTGTTAGAAAACTATATGTGATGATTTCAAGTATGTGTTTGAAGTCGACAAGGGATGTTGAGAGGTTTATTTTATAATAAAGCATTGCATTTGTTAAATTAAAAGAAGAATTGTTTCCAAATTCGCTTCTACATACTTTCAAAAATAAGAATATTGCCAAATTTTCTCAAACATCATTGAAATATCAACATACATTTGGCCCTTTTATAAAAAATCAAATAACTATCTGTTCGGAACATGGCATATTTTCTCAAGCATAACTTCTGAACAGCTCACTATTTATCCACACATGCCATATTTTCGGAAAGTTGGTACTGTTCTGGAGGACTCCAGAATGCAAAGTGCAAAATGCATTTGAAAGAAATCGAATCCGATTAGCCACATTCCAATTCGTTTCCACGTATATCAATGAAGGTATTGATATCAGAAACTTTCATTTCGTGCACCCTCTACTCTGGATTCTCATTGGAATTTATATTACCTTCACTGCGGAATAAGCATTTCATTACTTATTGGTCCTCGTGAACTGAGGGCGTTGAAAGGGCAGCCCTCAAATACTCGTCATTTTGACTTTAATCTATAATCCCGACGTAAGTCAAGGGATTTATATTTCATTCGGGGATGCCGATTTCTTTTCCATGACATTCCGAATCTACTAACTTCCAATTCGGTATACATGGCGAACTTAGATAATTTTGAATAGCATCTGCAAGTCTAAAATACAATTTCTTTACCAGCCTATACTTTTATCATTACTGATGAGGCGATTTTAACTCTCAATGAAGAAAACATAAATATGTTTCAATATCAATAATTCTGGCTTCGAATATTTGTAGATATTTTTTCTTGAACTTCCATTATTTTGCATTGTGTGTAGGTCGTTTGGATCAGTTTGGCGTTAATAATGATAGACAATTCACTGGAGAATAACAATGTAATACAATCATAATTTATATATTTCGATTTTTCTCCAGTGAAAACGAAATGATGGAATGTGCTCTTTTTGACATTTAGGTGGTCACAGCTTCCAGACGAAGGAAGCGATTCAACATACATGAGTACAGCTGAAAATATGTTAGGAAATGAGACGACGGTAGATCCCAGTTTAGGCAAGAGGTCCATTCCTGAAAAAGCATTAAAATACAACTTGATTCATCCAACCACTGCCTACGAAAAACCCAAACACATCTTTCAGCCAATTGGTCGATAATTTGTTATCAGCAAAAAACAGAAGAAACGTAGTAAATATTGTGAAAATGATTATTTCAAATGAACTGAGCAAACTGAAATACTTTTGGTTCCCACACATTGTTTTATAGAAACGCACCTCTTTTCAGATATAAGTGGGAAACGGTCGGAAAATAACCTTTAGATCTCCTTTATTAGTACCAAGTTTTAGAGTGTTTGAAAAAAGTCTAAAATGATTAAATTCAATAAAATACGGGACACATCTTCCATCATTTCTGCGAAAGAATTTTCATGCAAGATTGGAAGTAGATTGTCCCATACAAATTTGGCGCCCGTTTTCACCCCCTCAAGGGTGGAATTTTCGAAAACACAGTAAAACGAGATGAAAAATATCCTATGCCCGTCTCCCGGTCCTAATCTACCTCTCCACCAATTTTCAGCCAATTCGGTTCAGCCGTTCTTGAGTTATAAATAGTCTGAATAATGTAACACGTTTTATATATATATATATATATATATATAAAGGTATCTTTTATATTTGGGTGTCGTAGTCAATTGGAGGGCTTCAGTATATGAAAACTATTTTCTGATTATTCAAGCTTTCGGAAAATTTATTTCCTTTTTCAAGAATATCAGAGTAAGATTATAAAATAAACTGGCAAAGTAAAGTAATACATAAGAACATTGTAAAAAGTTGTAAATTTGTCAGTAAAATATTGACATTTTTCAGATCCTATGTTTAATACATTTCATGTTTGTTATTTGCAATAAACAATTTTTAACAATGTTGTTCATTTTATACTTTGCCTGCAAAACTTTCGACATTCTATATAAAGCCTAGGCATTATACACAATGCCTAGGCAAAGTTTGTACAATTGTTAAGAAATGAGTTTATTTTATACTTTGCCTGGATTCACTCGGCAATGTATAGAATGCCTAGGCATTCTATACAATGCCTGAATTATACACATTGCCGGTAACATATATATATATTCATTATTTTTTTCGAAACATCATATGTCTTCACGCAAAGTTTTTTCTTTTCTTCCACCCGCCAAATAATCTCTGAGAGTTGCAATTGAAAGTCATTTTTTTGAATAAGTTAAAGTTGACTTCTGGCTCACAAGCAGTCAAATTAGCTTCCAGTATAGAGAAACCTGGATACTCGTTAAAATATATTCACAAGAAAAAGAAGTTTCGGCAGAAAAAAATATAAAATTTCAAGGTAACATCTATCACACTTTAACCAAAGTTATGACAGTTACGACTAATTTTCTCTTGGCAAACGAAAAGTAAACATTTTTTCACTTTCATTGATCATTCATTCATGATAGGCTTCATCAAACAACTAAGTACCTGCAAAAATCAGCGGTCGAATATCATCATACTATACCCTTTCTTGTCCAAACATATTTTGATTCCTTTCATCCAATCACATGGTTTCCTTTTGTAGTATGGTCTACACCTAGGGAATCCGTTGTAAAGTCCCTTGTTCATGCGTCTCCCAAATCAAAAAAGCGGAATTACCTCATTTTCCAGTTTTCCTGCGTTTGAGATGTGCAGTCTGAAAAATGCATTGACATCTGAATGTTCTAAACATACTTACGAATTCTTGATCAACACATTATCGACAATGAATTCCTTTTTTTCGAATGGATTCCAATGATTGAATGTTGAACCTCATATGGGAGTACCATCAAAATACAGGTGGGAACTGTACTTCGCGAATCACAAGATAGATATGAATTATGTAGTATTTCATAGACATCAGAATAATATAGAATAAAACAACATTGAACTCTATCTGTGCTCCCAAGAAAGTGAGAGCAAATAGGTTATTTTCATGGGTAAAGTCATCAACATCGAACAACAGAAATGTGCGGCAGGATTTTATATAGACTATGACATAATGTAATAAACACTCATCAAGTAATCTGCACAGTTTCATTCAATACTGCTGGAATGGGTAACTGGCTGTAGTGAAATATGGATATTAAATAGAGAGAGAGGGGATACATTTTTTTAGATAAATGTTTATATACCAACCAAATTGTCATAAATACGTTCAAAAATACGTTACACCAACTAGATCCGTAATATCAACAAGGAAATCACAGCCGTCGGTCGTCATAAATCACATATATGCACTTCAAATAGTCGGATATAATATTTCTATGAATTTCGGTGGGATAACATATTTCATCCTGTCACACATCGGTAATTTGTCACCGTACGTAAAACGAGGATGAGTAATTGAAAAAGTAAATCGTAGTTGCGGATGTCACTCGGAGATGGAACGATAACGAGTTTGAGCCGGCGATAAATTCCGTTGAATAATGCATATTCCACGTATAAGAGGTGCTCTACGAAAGTTTCGATTCGCTAAGTGGTACAGAGCGTTTTGCTCTATCACCGTCAAATGAAACGTCTGATTTGAGTGGCGGTATCGCGTCTGTCTCTCCACTGAACTGGGAATCTGCGATTGAAAATATAACCTCGTCGAATTCAGATGAATATTTGAATTTTTCAATACCTACTGCGCCAAGATGTCCCACAAGCCAATGGTATTCACTCGCATTAGATCGCGTTTCAATCAGGAGATCATAATTGGTCCTGAATCTATGTACTGTGACGAAATCGAAATAAATTCCCTTAACGCCACCGCTGAATATGAGTTATAAAAAAAGGTCATCAAACACCGCTCGTTTACGATCTGCCACGATCGCTGGAAGAACTTTGTAGACTAGTCCGGATGTTTCTACTAGTTCCGAACAGAGTATAAATAGGGAGGCAATTCATGGAAATGGCAGTTTTTAGTAAAGAGTGATGGATGTTTCAATCGGTTGAGGAGTCTAAGTGTTTTGTAAGCGAATAATTAGTCAGTGCAGTAATTGTATTGATATAAGGAGTTAATAAAAGTTGTTTAGTGTTGTTTGGAGTAAAATTATAATGAACGAACAAAAGGAATATCGTAACAGTACTAGTAGTCAGTCATCGGAGTCTAACTCAAGATGCATGAGCCTCTGAAGAAGCTAGCCACTCGCGTCTGCGAAACGTCAGGAAGATATTCCAAAAAACGACGGCCTTCAAACTCGAACCACAGTAGTGATCCTGCAAACCTCGGCCGCGAAAGCCTTAACCATTATGTCAACAATACTGATGTTAGTTTTATCTCTTACGATCTAATATATTGATGAGGCACACTTGCAATCTTCTTCCTAAGACCTACCTGTCGGACCTATCAAGGAACTCGTCTTTAACTTATCCCAATTAATTTTTTTTTTATTAGACCGAAGAGCGGGCTGAATGGGATAGTTCATCTGTGGCTAATCATGATATTACTACATTGAGCTGTATCTAGCGTTTTGAATGCATCTTGTCATGCATATCTTTGATCAGTTTCCAATAACCTCCACCAATCATATGGTCGCCATCTAGAGCATGTTCGAAGACCTTGGAGAATCATCCTCTTTGGAGCTGGTCTTCATAACTCTACTACCTTGTCGATGTACTTTTTGTTGCCGTCTTGACAAATGTCATAATCTTCGATTTTGCTCAATCTTAGAGTTGTTGTTATTTCTTCTGATTGTTAACCTCTTAACGTTGGGCATTGAAAGTAACTTTTTGAATTTGATTCGATCTCATTTGAGAGGTAGAATGCAATGGGTCGAGTATGCTAGTTATGTATCATCGAACATTAGTGTAACTTCCGGGGTCCCCAGGGATCACAGACCACAGTTCCTATTCGATGTTCACAAATGACTTTGGGTACTGTAAAATCATTGTCCATGTCGATGATGCTGAACTACTGCAAAACGATTTGCGCAGTTTGTCCCATTAGTGCGATATAGGTATGCGTCATCTAAATAAACAAATATTATCAAATCACATTTCCGAGAAGTACGAATCTAATTGAATACTCTAACAAAGTAACACTCACGACACATATTGACATTATTGTTTCTGAATCATTCAAATTATTGGGTTCACTACAAGATCTACAGAAAAATTTTTCCTGAACACTTTCAAATTATTATGTTGCTCTCTCGTTCGATCAGTTATTGAAAATAATTGAATAATATGGTGGCTGTTTTATCAAGCGGACATCAAAAGAATTTAGAGAGTACAGAATGAAATCTTGAGGCCATGTGCATTCAACCTCGCATACCAGAGGAGAGACTATGAATATTATGACAGTTTGAACGTCTTAGATTCATCAAGCTTGGAATATCGAAGACCTGAAATATATTTGAGATTTCTCCACAAAGTTTCAAATGGAGATATGAGTTTTCCAAATTAAATTGAAGTGTTTTCATTCCAGCAAGAACAAGAGTTTCAGAACTGTTCATGGTTCCTTTGGTAGAAATGGAACAATTACAAGGGAAGTTTAGTAGGCAAATGAAAAAAGTTCAATCATCGATTCATTCAGCACATTCACATATTCATTCAAAAATAAAATGGGGCACATTCATTTGTAGTAACGCAGTTCTAGTCGATTATGATTAAATATGTAAATATGACAATGTAAAGATTTTCTCTTGAATATTTGAATATATGAATTGACATATCCGTATATAAGTAAACACGCGTCGAGTGCGAATAGTACTAGATTACTGTCGAGGAAATAGATTTCTATAAAAACTCTTCGAAATAACTTTCACGGACTTCATAAACCTCACTTGTAATTGCTAAATGCAGAATAAATATACAAAAATAATTGCTTTTTTGTATTGAGGCGGAGACATGCTTGTCCGATCTTTTGGAAGTTTTTGCGAATATAATGGCTGCAACATACATTCAAAAAAGTTGAAATATTTGAACTTCATTGCGAATTCGGATGGATTTTCTGTCATTCGTCAATCGTCTGTATGTCTTAATAATTAATTCATTTACGTTGTTTTGATCAATTTCGTTCATAGAAATATATTAATGTGGAAGTTTGGAACAAATTTGCTCAACTCTCTCAATATATCGTCTCTGGAAAGTGTGAAGAGACGAAAACGTAAAAATATGTTCAGAGTTCGCAAATTTTTATTGATATCCTAGGATTCATGGAAATGATAACATATGATCCTACTAATTATTTTAGTTACTTTGAAGTGACTTGCTCATAATTTGATGAATTCTTGACAATGTTGACGAAGAATAATTTAGTTGTTCAATACTACAGAACCCAGAAAGGCTGTACGTTGAATATATATATATATATATATATATATATATATATATATATATATATATATATATATAATATTTACTTTATGTAAAAATATATACTGATATACGTATTCTATTCGATATCTCTCCTATTTAGTAATAAATATGTTGGTTCAGGAAATAAAATGACGCCAATGTCCGATGCGTACTGTGTACGCATCGGACAACAGAAACACAACAGAATCACAAACATTGACATACAATAGGAAAGGAAGCGCTGTCACGCGACCAAAAGTTGCACAGGGCGGCCATCTTGTTACTAAACATTTGTCAATTAGTTGTCAAATTCAAATGGTGTTTGGTTCAATCGACTTTATTTCAGTGATTTGTTTTGTATTTGTGTGTTTCGCAGATTTCTATTATTTTTATCAAAGGACATTATGATTGCCTGTGCTCGACGAAGCTGCAGTAAAGAATATGACGTTGATAAGAATGAATCAACAGAAATAAGTTCATAGGTACAGCTCATCCAATCCATCAGTGAACACGTATAATAGGTAGTTTTTCATCGTAGTATACTTCACAGAGATTGCTGGGCATATACGTTATAACTTTTGTGCCAAGATGGATTGGATAAGCTGTATGTTAGTAAACATGATGCAGGTCTGTACTAAAAAATCATTCATAGCAGATTCGTTGAGAATTCCAATCATGGATTGTTTTAATAGGGAATAAGGATTATTTCATGTTCAGTTTTCCCGAAGATCCACAATCAAGTCGATTTGGCTTGGATTTGTTAAGGGAGGTGTTTGGAAAACAAAATATAGTAGTTCGCCCCTAGCGTGTCAGCCATGTTGGTACTACACTTAGCCACGCCTAGTGATACCGTTTTATGCTCACGGGAAAGATCCTTCCCGCTCTTCCTTCCCTTTTCTATCTCAATGATCACAAATTATATTTGAAACATGCAATGTGATATGGGAGAAATTCCATGAATTATACTGAACAGAATTTTTGTTTGTCTTTGAATTTACAATAACCCTGGGATAGATACTGACTGATTGATAAAGTGATTCAAGTGATGAATACTCTAACACAAATGACAGTAGACAATTTGCATGACGTAAAATGTGCCGTACGAGTATAAACGCTTATGGTTATTTTCCGATTTGAGAGTGGTAAAAAAACAGCGATTATTCTGACGAGTATGTACTACCCTTTAGTCCCTAATTTTATTTATTGGTCCGTCACTTGTCCGGCACCCAATACCAACACGAGATATAATTCTCAATTACGAAATGAGCCACATAGTCCAAGATATGAAATATTCAAACATCCACCACCCGCCCAATCTGCTTTCATACAAAATACATCCGGACAGCACGGAAACAGTTCTGGCACTGTCAACCGTAACAGGATACCGGACCTGGCAGCCAAGGCACTCGCATCTGCAAGCTCCTTTGAAATATTTCCCGACAAAAACAGCTCGACACTGGGATACACAAAGACAATAAAATATTCATTTGCTATTCGGAATCGCACCATTTTTCATGCTCTAAACTCATTTTAACAACCCTTCTCTCAGTTCGACAAACAGCCGTATGGCTTCGTTTGAAAGCTGTGGCCACAGGTGACAAACGAAATAGGTACGTACCTAAAAAGCGTGTGCGGGCGCTTCCATTCTAATTTAGTTCATCCCTTCGGCCCCTCTGTGTTTGCTTATAAATCAAATAGAACCCCGAATCCTTTGGAAAAACATTCGTTGATTTACATATGCGAGTGAGTGATTGAGATTGATATCGGAAAGCCCGTGTGCCGGGATGTTGTTCAGGTGGGACGTTGATTGTTTTATGCTGGTGGTTTGTTACAGAAATAAAGATATATCTGAATTTGTTCTTTCGGAAATTCGTTTGGTGCTATTGAGTATGAGGATAGACTATATGCAGGTGCTCATAAACTCAAGACAGTTCTTGAAAATATGCTCATCATTTTTTAGGAACACTGTTAGACTATATACGGCTACCTTTTTAGTATTCGAAAGAATGGATTCAGAAAAATTGATTCTTCTGATTACCCCTTGCCTAATCAAGAAGCATCCACCGTTGCAAGAGCCCTGGTGGACAACATGTTCATAAGGTTTGGAGTGCCAATGGAGCTACATTCCGATCAAGGAAGACATTTCGAATCGAATTTATTCAGGAAAGTTTGTGAATTGATGGGAATTAGCAAGACCAGAACAACTGCCCTCCACCCACAGTCTGATGGCATGGTTGAGAGGTTCAACAGGACAATGGAAGAACATCTTTCCAAAGTAGTAGAAGAGCATCAAAAAGACTGGTATCGACACCTTCAACTATTCTTGATGGCTTACCGGACAGCTGTGCGTGATTCCACAAAGCTCACCCCAGCCAGTATCATCTTCGGGAGATATCTTCGTTTGCCCAGATGAACTGCGAGGCAGCTTGATGAGGATTCACGAAATTGCGAGAAGAAGATTGAAGATTACCAGTGACAGGATGAAGGCTCGATACGATCTCAGGACATGGATTCAAAGAAGGAGATCGAGTGTGGCTGTACAACCCTCGTCGTAGAAAAGGAATTTCTCCCAAACTAACACCATGCTGGGAAGGACCCTATTCGAAATTCAAGAGAATAAACGACGTGGTGTACAGGATTCAACGTAGTCCCAGAGCGAAAATGAAGGTCGTTCACCTAGAAAGACTCAAACGTTACAATGACGATAATGACGTATTGTTTGATCGGGATGATCAAAATTGAGAGGGGGATAATGTAACGAAATGTGCTGGCGCCGGCCCTACCGACTATGGATGAGAATTGATGCTGCAGTTCCAGGAAAGATAATACCTGCGTGATCGCGGCTCACCCAGAATGTTCGATTGTCAAGATTTGTCTGGATGATTCTGCACTATATGAGCGCTTATATAAGCGGGGGCCGTTCACGCCGACAGCAGAATATTTAGTACAGAGTTTCAGTACCGAGCATTGGAAAGTTATCGGAGCGATTTAAGTGATTGTGTTGTATTGTATTGTGATAAAGAGTTATAATAAAAGAAGTTTAGTGTTGTTTGGTGTTTTTATCATCGAACCCAAGGATATATCGTAGCAATATAGTGAAACTCTTGATAAGTAATGAATGAGGAAAATTGAAAAATTTAAAAATATTCGTTTTTTATTTCTTGGAACACTCAATGCTAGTGATAATACTAACTAACCTAAATTAAGAATGCTCAGAATAAAAAAACTCTTCAAATATGAATGAGAAGTGCTTGAATATCGATGATTCGGTTGGTAGAACGTGCATTAATTAAAAGTGACTGCAGGCACGCATGGTTCAATTATTTCGAAATGCTGTTACCATATTCCTATTGGAAGTGTCTGATCATTTTCATACTGTTATAAAAAACTTGGTGGAACATGAATCCATCGCGAAGCTATTTGGTTGAGACCAGATGTCAAATGACGATCTACTTGCTTGTAATGTTTGCTTGTGTTTTCATTTTCTCCCTCTGGAATTTTCTTTCTTTCCGGATCCCATCAAATTGAAGCTTGTGCTCCAAATGAATATATGATGATGTTGTAGAATGTAACATATTAGACCAGTTTCCACATTCTCCCTATTTATTCTCTCGAATGCGTTCTCGTACGCCACTGGAGCCCCGAGATCCTCAATCTGTGACAGTTCCACCTGTCTATCACCACTTGAAATTAACCGCAGCATCGTCGGTTTGCTCTTTGCTCCAGTTTTTGCCGACACCGAGAAGAATTGAAGCAGATCAAAGAGGTTTGTGTTACCCACCATCGATTTCACCGGACATAATGTCATTAAAGAACCGGAAAGGTTTCAACTTGTAATGCAATAAAATGCCGCTCTTACTGAAATAGGGAGATGTTTGTGTGCTTTATTTTTGGGGAATTATTTATTACATTGGAGTTTGGGTTGGCTATTTATTTATAAGTTGAGAGTGTACGGCGTCATCACATGCATACATGCATTTATGTGGAAATGAAATGTTTGAGGATTGTCAATGGAGAGGCGAAACGTTGAAACCACTGCTCAGGAATTGATTTCGGTGTCTCACAAATCTCAAAAAGAACAGTCATGAATCTGTTGCAAAATAAATTGTTTTACAGGTTCAGGTCTGAATTTAAGAACCGACTTTTTTTTTCTCACCATACATTTTGTAATGGTACAACTGATGAAGATCAGATAATTTACAATATTAAAAGTGGCATGAAGATCGCTCCCTCATCTTTTCGAAAATCAATAGAATTGTACAGTAGTAGTGACACCATTGAAACATTTACAATATTGTAGGAAATGTAACGATTATTTTTTAATTTCCCCCATTGAAGTTTAAATCCCATTCATTAGAACACTGCAAGTATAATCATGCAAAATCCAGGTAATAAAATGGGAATGGGATAGGATAGTACTTCACACCGAAATAGAAAATGTTTCATTTATCTCAAGAGGTAATGGAATTGTCTATTTTAATCTAGTGACAAAGTTCTAAATTCTATCTATAGGTCCACTGAATTATAATAATAATAATAATACATTTTTGAGAATGAAATATTATTCCTATAAATGGATATTTCTGCAAACTGTTCTCTAATTGTATAGAGATATCCTGTGAATGGCATCTGCTTAATCAAAGTTTCGAGTCCTTGGCACACAAATTGAGCAAGAAAAAGTGCTTCTACGCAATTCACAGGGGGTGCTCTTTAAAATTGATTTTTCCTCCTTTTTTTGACTTTGAATGATTCAAACATACGACAGAAAGGGTTTGCCAAACATTCGATCTTACTTCTTTTATAATAGTTTCTTATTCGTCTTGCATTCACTCGGAGAAGAAAAAAACTGAAATCAATTTCCCAAAAATTATTCATACTATTTATTGTATATTAACAATGATTCGAAATAAAATCACGTCAAATCGTATTTACTTTAATACTCTACCAGCTTGACCTTTGCTATTGAAACAAATCTCAATTAACACTGCAACAATAACGACTTTAAATGAGTGAAATATGTGGTCCAAAGTAGCGAAGCTACCCATGAATATTCCAAGAGAGATTTCCAATTTCAACGTGGCAACTCCCAAATCATAATAATTCTACTTTACAAAGAACAATAGTCCAACTCCCTGGTTTCGAGCTGTCTACCCGGATTACAGCTAAGTTATTTATGTCCAGTATAAACGTTAGCTTTGTATTCGTTTTTGGACAGTTGCATTCGCTTTGCCCACCCTATTTCTCCAGTCTTTTAATGCGATAAACATCCATGTAATGATGCGAATCAGTTTTAGGTATCACTTTCAATATTTTGCTGTTTTCATAAGTAATTTGACACAAATTATATTTTTTTAACTCTCATGCTTCTGATTTTCCAAAGAACTTAGAGTTTCAGTGTCTCTATAACGATGACGAAAATGAAAAATGAAGGCAGAATAATGCACTAGAAAATTATCACTGGAAGATATCCTTGATATTTTTGTAATCGTGAACACCTAGTCATTCCTGGGATTGATTTTTATTCTTACTGTTTGAATTGTGTGTTTTTCTTTCCTCTACTTTCATTTTCAGTTAGTTTCGTGCATTTTCCTGAATTTTGTTCGAATTATTTATTTCTACATTTTATTCGACCCTAGTAACTATTCATCCTTACTTCTGATTTATATGTGTGTTTGTGTATGTGCGTATTATGTCACCCAGGAAAAAAATATAATTGTGAACATTGTGAGAGTTTGAGCAATTTCAATGAAATTAATAATTGAAATAGTTGTCAAAATTCAATTTTTCAGGAACTTCAGACTCGGAATCCGATAAGAAGAATTTACTAAAATTAATTAGATTCCGATTCTGAAGTCATAATTCTCTTGATTTTTAAACTTCCAATTGAAAGAACTTTCTTGCAACATAATTTGTAGCCCTTCTACAAACCTCCGTTCAAATCTTATGCAATTTCATGTTTCTGTCATCTTATCGAAACTTGGTACGGACCAGCTTTTCAGGTTGACTGATAGTTAGCGTCGGTGATTGGCCTAGGTAGCGAAAATGCCCGACGTTAAATAGAGAATTAAAAAAAAAAACTTTATATTTTTAAGATATCTACGAAGTCCAAAATTGTTATATAGTCGGGACTTCATGTTTGATTGAGTAAATTTGTAAGTTGAAAGTGATTTTGAATGAGGAACTTCTATTAGAACATATTACATACCATTTGTTCGAAAAAAAAAATCAAAATAATTCGCAGTAAATCTGAAAAAAAAATTAAATAAATAATGGGAGAAAAAATTTAAATAACATAAATGAAAGAAAGAAATGAGCATTGAAACCAGTAATTTCAAACAAGGAACAAAATAAAAAAGGTAACGGACACCTTGAGGGAGATTTTCAAGCTTTATAAGGAATTTCAAAGTTTCAGGATCATGATTATAAGATTTTTTGATTCCATTAGAAATTCCGGGATTCGACCAAGGAAATCAAAATTTCATCTGAGAAGTATGGATTTCATCAAGAATTTAGAGATTCCTGCAGAGGTTTCAGAATATACGCTTGATTTTTCAGACTTTCAATGGGATTTTTGGATTTCATCGAGAATTTAGAGATTTCTGCTAAGTTTTCTGGATTTACGCTTGATTTTTAAGACTTCTTGGTTTTATAAATTTTCAATGAGACTTTTCGATTTCATTAAAGATTTCAAAAATTTTAGATTTCAGGATTCACACTTGGATTTCAAGACAATTTGATTATATATATAATATAATAATAATATTGAATAAGACAATGAAAATTTGCGATGCGATGTTGTATTTCCCGAATTCAACATGCATCTGCGAATTAAAATTTTAATTGAATATTTTCATCTTTATAACTACGAAACAACTCAAATGGGCATGGAATTATTCAAATTGTTGTTCAAAATGAAATTGAAAACAGACAATGAATTTGATCCGTCCAAATGCCACAATGTAGCGCGCTGTGGAGGACGTCAAAGGACATGTCCCGTATTTGTTTACTATAAGCTTTTCTTTCACTCATACCCATTATGAGTTAATTGCTATACAGATCATGGAAGGAGAAGAAAACCTCCTTAATTATTGCAAAAACTATTAGAAATCAAACATATATTATATATATATATATATATATATATATATATATATATATATATATATATATATATATATATATATATATATATATATATATATATATATATATTCCTTACTCCAAGGGAAGCGAAAGTACAAAAACATTTGTGTTAGATGATTAGAAGGGAAAACGTATCTCCAATATCGTATTCACATTGTTGTGGAGACCATTTCAACGTAAGTGTTAATTTAGTGTGAATAAGTCAGATGTAAGTTTTGCATTAGCTTGAGTGAACCTCAATAATATACTGTAAACATTATTATGAATTAGGAATTTTGGTACGATATCATTGACAAATGGCTATGAATAGGTTATGTTTCGGTATATTATAAACTGCTGTGTGTATTTATGATACAAATGTTATGGACTGAGATATCATATAAGGTATTGTTCATCTTGGAGCTTTCACTACTTCGATCTCATATCATGTGAAATCGAGAATCAATGCAAAATATGCTGTCATCATGAATGCATTTATTGTCGGTGAAATGTGCAATTGTGCTGAGACAAAACCGGTTTCAGTCAAGGTCCTAGATTCACTACAACTATGGAGACACTTGAAATCACTACAGGTTTACAGGTTCAAGCTATTTTTCTCACAAACACTACTAAAACAAAATGAATATTGACGACGACATGTCCAACCTTTTGACGTGACATTTCATTTTGACCATTGGTGAAGCGTTTTGTGAGTTTGAATTTTCCCTTCCTAATTTTTCACTAATTATAATTGCTGGGTTTGAAAGATATCCAAAAGAAAGAATACATTTCAATTAAAATGTGAAAAAATTCGAGGAACAAATATTTGCCGAATTGAAATTTGCCTTCTTAGTTCACTACTAAGCAATTTCGAATAGGGCTATGCAATAATAAAATGAAGGAATCCTGAGGACCTGAGGATAGGAACGCGCTCTTTTCTAAAACCATCGAATCTAAGAGTCCGCAGCAAATCTGGCAACAGCGCGTGAATCGCAGCAGACATGCGCGCTGCCCTCTTGTCCACATGTTATTGCAGCTGTTTTGTTTCTCGGCGAACTGGCCCATAGACGATCAAGTGGTCGGAGAAAATTATAATTCGCGTTTATACAGGTTGCTCGCGTCTGGCCCAAGTCTAGCTAATTGTTATTCCGTGGGGATAGGTAGGGCGAGGAAAACTAGATGGTTGAGTGAATTAGCAAAGTGGTATTTTGTTTGCTGAAGGGGAAAGTTCGAGTTTCGAGAAGCACTAGTCGCAGATTAAAGAAATCGAGCCCGATGCACAGCTGGGTTGGAAAAATATCGTAAATTATGCACTTTGGGTAGTTCACTCCAGGTGTTCTTCGTCTTTTCCAAAAGCGTTTCTTCATAAATGCCATCGGAGGCTTTCGCTCGGAAGATACCTGATACTTTCGGATTATTTTAATAGCGTTCTAGGTTCTAGAGGAGAGTTGGGTATTTCGGAATAATATTATTATACATTTTTTCAGACTGTCTTGACGTAAACAATCCTTTTCCCCCCTCAATTTTTGATATGGCCGGACGACATTTATGTGAAAAGGTGTCATTATTAGTAATTCCCAATAGGTATTTCAGTTGACTATCATTTATTTCACTGGTTCCATTTCACATTTGATAACTCTCAGGGAATGGAAAAAAGTAATGCTCCCAATTCTTATAATATCTGTTTTCTTATTTTACTTCAAAACATTACTGAGAAGAGGGGATAGTGAAGACCCCATTGCCATTCCTAATAATTGTGAAGAAAAATCATCTCTTAGCTGAAAGTAGTAGTAAGTAGTTTCAAAGAAAATCCAACATATCCATGATTTCATCTACGTTGAAATTGGTTTCATTTCTGAGATGAACATTATAAATCGAATTTTGTTGAACAATGTCTAAAGATTAATTTAATTTCTAAATTAATGGAAAATACGATACATAACGGACAAACAATAGTGTCAATTTTGTTATTTTTTTTTCATAATATTGCAGTTGAATATCGGGGCAAATATACCTTCAACACGTGGAAGATAGATTTTTCAGGCCAGCACTATATATGGTTGGTGCAAAAAGATTTTGTCTTGGATGGTACCCTTCCTTCGAAAAAAAACTGTTAGCTGATCATGACATATACCACTCTCAAAAAGAATTAAGGACTTATAACAATGTACTATCTGAAATTGGCTGGTTTGTTACTTTTTTGTATACTATCAGTAAAACCTGAAATCTCAACTGTCGGATTATATTTCAAAATCAATAAAAAACAACTCTTATTACGGAAGGAAGAGAAATATTATTAAGCACTGTTTGTTGATATGTTCATATATCATTCACGTCAGGTTTATTAGGCCACAAATCAAGAAATTGTATATATGAGTCAACTACTCCCTGCGCCGGGGATTTAGTTCACAGAAGTCCTTTTTTCTCATTCAATGTATTTACTACACATGTAACTCGAGAGTTGTAAAGAATATTTCACCCAGGATGGAGTACTCTGAATCCAAAACTAAGAAACTCGTTTGTCAAAATCGATTTTTTTTAGCGTATAAAGAAGAGGATCATTGTACGCCAAACTTCCAAATTTTTGAATGTAATATAGAAATGTCAATTTACTCAGGGCGAATTAGCTAAAATTGACTCATTCGGTAAAAAATTTCCATACCATTTACATATACATACTGAAGATGCTGACGAAATAGTATTTTCCGAACAGAAACGAGCTCGTATGGGTTTGAGAAATGAACTGGTTTAACCCAGTTGAGTAATATCATGAATGGAACAAACGGCTGCTTATTTCCTACATATCGTCAAGATACATCCCATTAATGAATATATTCTAGCTGGGTGTGTTTGGAATAAAAACTGAGCAAGACAAAGTGACTTTATATGTGACTATTTCAGATAATATTCCTTCCCTATATCGTGTATGCATTGACTCTGTGAATAATTTATGCAAATCAACAGAGTTGTGTAAGTTTCTGATTAATATGGAGAACAAACAACCAAAAATTGTCCAAGGAAATTTCGTACTCACCACCTAATTAACCTCTTGGCTTTGAGAATCACAATCCCTTTCACTTCTTTTTTCTGAACCTGAACAATCATCAAACTCCTTTTTCTCAGAACTCATTTTTCCCAAATGAACCCAGAGAATGGAAAAAAACAGCAACGTCTGCAAGAAGCTCAACGAGGGTATATTGACATGTTCTCGTAGAAATTCATGTCCCTATAGAGTCTTTGTTTGTTAGTCGTATTCTTTGCCTTGGAATCCACCAAGTATAAAATGAACATTCTCCCCCATCCTATTGACGTCGGCTGTAAGGAACATTCATTGCCTAAAACGGCCACTTCATAATACTTTCAGCATGTGTTTTTTATTAAAAGAATCTGATTTTCTGATATTAAACCTATTATTGAATAGGTGTCCGATTACACTAATGAATCTTTGAATTATCTAAATAATGTTTTTGGATGAATTCCCACATGTTAGTCGATTCTCGTTTGGTGACTGTCCCAGGAATTACGTGACAAAGATCCAAGATAAGACTTTGATTATTGTGCTGTCTTAGGAATTAACCTCATGTCTCTTTTTTATGTTCACTCAGTTGTCATAGCAATTGATTTGGAGAACATTGGGTCTCCTTGGAGTGTTATGCAGTAACCTGTCCTTTGCCCCACAAGCACTTTGTGTTCGTGTCGATTACGATCTCGTAATTTGTCTCAATATAGTTTTTTTCAATTAACACTCTCGCGAGAGACAATTGGTGATGAATTGGTGTGATACTGGTGTATTTGAATATATCCGATAACACCCTATCATCTCCAATAATTGATGAAGTAATGGGTATTTGGAAATGATATATGTTGAAAGTTGAATATTCTTTCATTCTCATAAGATTCTTCTTATTACCATCAGATGTGATTATGATGAGTTTTTATTTCCCTATATTTTCAAGTGAAGGCACACATATTTCGAATTCGTAAATGATTATAAACAGATATCATAAATGTTCGTATAAGTATCAACTGGAGTTTCCAATAAACAAATATTAAATTCTCTTGGATTCATAAGACAAGTTCTATCTGGGGAATAACAAGACAGCCTGAATTCTGAAACGATGAAGTTTGTCGAAAACTTATTTCTTTGAAACAGATGCATTCAGCAAGAAAGCGCTAAAGTGGCTTTGAGTTTTAATTGACAAACATCTGCATTTCCCATAGACCTTATAAAATACCTGGACTGGCTCTCATGTGACTCATTTCCCATTCAACTCAGTGCAACATTCAACAGTCAATTCCAAACAAACCCGAATCGAAAAGATAAACTTCTTTAAAAAATACTTCAGATTCATCGACTATACGAAGGGGTTCCTTTCTTAGGACAGAAATAAAACGTTACCGGTTTATTAGCCATTTTGCCAACCATGGCATTGCATATACCTGTTTACAGTCTCCAATTCAATGATCTCAGCATGAGCCGAATCCAAGTATTTTGCAGGCATATCAATTTTACAATATGGTTGGAGAAAAATTGCATGGAAACGAAGATACACAAATACGTGAATATGTTTCAAACTCTTTCAATTTTCTAGTTCCTAGAAAGATCATATGTCTAGACTAGGTAGTGAACGGCCCTATTATAATCTGAACAATCCGACTTATCGGATATCAAAACAATGGCTGGAATAGTACATATTCAGGGAAGCCAAAAAATCTTCTTTTCAATACTCATTCTAGCTCGTTCAATACTGAAAAGGCAAAGGGGTTTATGAAGGTTTCAAAAAAACTTATTGTTTGTTTTGCTTTCTTACGGTCATAACCGATATGGGACAAGACCAAAACAGTTGCACAATATTTATGTAGTGGTTGACGTCTTGCTGAAAGTTCCCAGTACACAGCTGTGCAACTACCTCGAACTGTTCTGGAACCATTCCTAGCAGAAACCAAAACAAACCGAGTGTTTCTTTCTGCATTTTTTAAACGCATTTCGGAATGCTAGTTATGCTTTAAAAGTGGGTCAACACATTTTGCATAACACGTAAATAAATTGATAAGGAGTGTTCCAATATTGGTTATACGATAACACATCGAACAGACGTCCATTGTAAATTGTCGTATGTAGATTTTGTATCAATCTGTTGCATGAATTCAATAGCCACTAGAGTGGGTACCTACGAGAAGGAAATGGAGATCTCACACTTTTCCATAAGTATACAACGCATTCGCCATTTGTTGGTGTTTGGCAGAAAATACGACATTACAGTTCTAAAAATAGGTCATCGTCATTTCTCGCAGATTCGGACATCATCGACACTTTTTAAGTGATGATTGATTCTTACTCTTCTTGTTTATGGTTGATAAGGAGGTGGGATGATAAAAATTGAGGTGTACATGATTATGTATACGAATGGAGCTATAGATAGATAGTTCGTTATTATTCTATATTAGAAACATTTCAATTTTTCAGTTGTTAATTGAAAAGTGTGTTGAAGACAAAAGAGATGTGCAACAGTTGATTCATTATGAACCATATTTATGTTTGAAAAGTAACATTATTCTGACACAAAATTGCATACCTGCATTGAATACTGCTATGCACTAAAAAAAATTAATATTGTATATATACGGTGATAGCTGATCTGAAAATATTATATGTTACATTTAAGGTAATCAGAATGAAAGGAGAGGTTCAAAAAACTTTGTCGACCTCTTAGCACTAATTTTATCGTTATTTAGATCTTCGTTAGAGTGTGCAAACCAACTTGGTACACAACAAGCGAACCCTGGCACGATATCATCATACAGTATCAGTACAAAACTAACTGGTTTATCAGCCATATCATCGCTCAGGGTAAGATACCCTATCATTGCTTATTTGTAGCAATCCCTGTGAAAAACAATCGACGATTAGGTAAGCCACGACTCCTATGTATGGGGCACCATGATCGATTTCTCGCCACCGTAACTTCTACTTCGACATTAGGTGGATAGTTTTTATTTTCAACGCATGTGACACATTCATGACTATTGAAAAATAATTATTTTAATCAATAAAATATAGTTTCGAGGTCTTGAACAAAATAGAATTTTATGAAAAGAACATAAATGAAGTAGAAGTTAATTTGTCCCGGTGAAAACGAAATTCTCTCTGATATTCAACGGTCTCTAAGTTCCAGAAAATACTATCTGATTCGTCCTATTTTCTAAGCTCAACAGGACTTCCAACGCAGGGCTCAAGTAAAACTGGAATGAAAACTCATTTCTTTTTCCAATAATCATGATCACTCGGAAAGTTGCATTGTCAGAAGCCCCATTACGCTGATTGAAAGCAGTAACACCACGAAGCTACGGTAACTGTTCCCTTGCATTTACCCTTCCTGATATACGAGCCGAAAAGAGAAACTTCAGCCTCAGGATAATGGATGAAACTAGAGGTCGAGCTCGCTTCAGAAATCAAGACTTCTCGCATGAATCACCGTCAAGCTGCTCAAAGTGCTTTATCCAACACATGCACCAAAAACGCACTCGTGGCAACGCTGCATCTTCGCGGCGTGCTTCTGTGACAGTTCAGTGCGCGCTTCGAGTAGAAGAAGTACGCAACGAAGTAGGTCTTGGAATAGCTTTGAACGCCGGCAGTTCTTCGACTGTTCTTTTCTTGTTCTTGTGCACAAAAGTTATCGCGACGTTACGCTTTGTTTGTTTTTATGGTTTTCGTTTGTACTTTTTGTTGGTTTTTATGTTGTGGGTGTTTTGTGGATTCTTATTTTCGCCGAGTTGGATACACATGATTGGTAAGTGGGAAAGAGTTAGTGGTAGCGTGACAACTACGGAGGAATGAAATTTGTTCGGACGTTTTAGCGCGCTTGCTACGTCGGGCTTGTAACTGTGTTGATATTCCTTCGCAAATGTTGGTCTACACTCACAATAACAAGACTGAAACACTGGAATGTCTACCAGTTTGACGATTTCAGGTTTGTGCTTGGTAGAACAAACCACTCTTGATTCAAACGCACTACAAAGTACTTATGTGGCGAATTTAATGCGAGAACACTCCAATAACTACCACCTGAGTTGAAGAGTGAATTAAATAATATTCTCGAAATTCAGACTCATATTATACGAGTTTATAAAATTATACTCACAAGCTGTTTTTTGGTGAATGAGCAGCGTTTTCAATTAATTTATTTACCTACCTGCACCTCGAGTCAAAAGCCCAGGCCTCTTCTGTTTGAACATCCAAAGCACTAGTTGATTCTAGTGGGCTATTTCGTGAGATTCAGGAAGCCGAGTTGAGGGAATATTATGTTTTGTGCTTTGGATTGTTTGTAGATGTTGGGAGGGTATTAGGAAGGTTATGGGTAGGTAGGTAGGAAGTATTTACGTGGCTTTCATGTAGATGTGAGTTTGGATGGATATAGGTAACTCACGGGTGATATCTATTAGCTAGGTGTAGGTACCGAACCTTCATTTGTGTCATTTGTCCGAGTAATGTTGAAGATTATCATTTAAAATGTCGATTTCGAGAATTATTTCCAATTCAGTTTATGTTGGTAAATCAGTGGGTCTGAAATTGGAAAAATTGTCGTTAAAATTATGTTTTTGGGGTACTTTCTTTGGTTTTAGTGAAGAAGATATTTATCAAATCAGTATTTGAACTAAAAATATTACTGTTTCCTGTACAATTCTCACTAATACTTATTGTTAGTAACAATCGTTCAATTCAATTATTTGAGCGGCCAACGGCTGAGGAAATGCTCGAGGAAATGAGATACTGATGAATTAAAACTCACTCACTCTCTTCCGTAAAAAAAAGTTTTCTACCTCGATGAATTTTGATGAGACGTACAGAAAAAAATCTTCGTGCTAATCAATTCTTGTGCAAGAAAAATAATAGTTTTTCATTTCGGAAAATGTTGCCGAAGCTATACTTAGTAACAACTAGGAAAATAATTTTGTTTCATTGTATAAATCTTTAGGAATCTTGCTATCAAAAAAAGTTGATCATATTACCTACCGAGAGGTGTTTCACTTCTGCAAAATTTATACACCAAATCAGGATTTCTAGTGGATTTCAGGATTTCTTCCAGGATATCAGGTGGGATTTTTAAATTTCAACGTGAATTTCAACAAGATTTATACTGAATTTTGTACACCGAATTTTCGAAGTGAAACAGTGATATGATTGTTTCAACAGTAAATCTGATCTATTCGCGAAGTGTCTACGAAGAAAATCATTTGTGAATCGTGTAGACTAATTTTTCCTTTCGGACCCTTCCTAAGTACCTACTTCTATTGAGTTTTTTGGAGTGTCGTATCAGAATATCAAAAAAAACCTTCAATCGATCCTCCGATAAGGTAAACGCACCAATTATTGACAGTGCTCCAGTAATTGACATTTGTTGATATTTTTTTCAAAAATAAGGCCATTGAAGTGAAATGAAGCAATTTCCATATATAATCTGTAAGATTGGTACATCTGGCAATATTGGAGCTATTTGGCGGGAAATTGGGTGCTTTCATAGTTTGTTTATACGTGATGAAAGTTCAACGTGTCTGATTTTCTAAATAATTTTAAGTACATTGTTAAGGTAGGTCCAATCAAAAATATTTTTTTTCATTTTCGGTGTGCATGTTTCGCGAATTTCAACTATTTGTTAGCAATCAGTAGACTGTAAAATTGATTTTGTGCATAATATTCAATCACAATAAATCACCTAACCCCACTTTTTCTGGACTGTCAATGACTGGATCAAGGAATGCATATGTGTACCAGTCATTGACATTAGGTGTCAATGGCTGGTACACTGGTAAATTTCGAAAGGTGACTGCCAAAAAGCACAAAAAGACATACATAAGCTCGCCTAGAAATATGGGCTCGGACAAATTTCTGGTTCCAGTCTTTGACAGGGGGTGTCAATTACTGGAACATAGAGTGTCAATTACTGGAACATCAATTGTTACAGATGGCGCCAAGAAAGAATTATAGTCAGGATTAGATGAATGCCGCTTTAGAAGCTGTAGCAAGAGGAATACCTGTAGCTACAGCAGCGAAAATTCACTCTGCTCCAAGAGTAACACTAATTTATAAATCGTCAGGTAGGCTACCTACGGAGTGTAGAATGGGGCCGAATACCGTTCTTACCACCAACGAAGAGGACCTTTCAGAGAAGTGGATCCTTTCACTGGCTAAAATACACCACCCAGTCAATAAGGAATAGCTACTGGACAGTGTGAGTCTGATAGTTCAAGAATCCAAACGACCAAATCCATTTGCCAACTCTCGTCCCGGTCGAAAATCGAATGGGTAGAAAGCGGGGATAGTCTCGATGATGTCGACCACTATTCAGAAAGAGATTCAGAGAGCGATGAAGATGACGATATCCCGCTGAGTTATTTGGTCACAAAATCGAATTTGAAATATGAAGATATTCGTATTGGAGATTTTGTTTTGGCCAGGTTTATGGGCGGAAAGAAGTAACCACTTTCTGTGTAGTTCAGAGACTTCACACAAAGAACGACATCGAAGTTGCATCTTTCAAAGCAGTTAACGACAAGTCAACTTTTCGTTTGGTCGAAAATCATATATCAACTAGCAAGTTTGAAGATATCATCGAAAAATTATCTCAACCTGAAATTATGAATGTCGGTGACAGAATTGAATATATATTTTCATATGAAATTGACATATTTGAAGCCTAGCTCTTCCAAAATGTGTTTCGATTTTTTTGTATTTGTTTTTCTTTGTAAGAAGTTGATTTTCAATTACTAATTTGAATAAATGTTCTTTTTTTGCGTGTCAATCATTGGTGTGTCAATAACTGGTACATAGAAAAAATCTGGGTGTCAATAACTGGTGCATCAAACATATATTTTTGTTAAATTTTTCACAAACAAAAAGTATGTTTTTTTCAGTGAATCGATTTTGGTATATTGATTGTCAAAGTACAAACTACAGGTAAAAAAATATAAACTGAATCTGAGGTCATAATTGTGACCCATGGAATTGTTTTAATGCAATTTATTACCTAAAGATGTCAATAACTGGTGCGTTTACCTTATAGGTATAGAGAGCAGAGATTTTTTTTCGTTTCGGAATATTGATGATTGTTGAGAAACACCGCTATAAGCAATAAGCAGGTACAACAACTGAAAAATTTTATTAGAAAACTCTGGCAAAGATGAGTTCGCCACTCGGTTCGCCAGGAATCCAGATTCACAGAAAATGATTGGGATCATCGTACTCGACGGGTCGACCGCGATCAAATTACTAACTGTAGAAGGACATGAGATAACGATCATCTGTGGGGCAATCTCGACAACTGATCTCGTAAATTCCCGACTTCTCTGAGTTTTCTAGTTAATCTTTTGGGTTACCAAGAAGCTGTTGTAATTTGTAAGAAGTTTTATATGCAACTTTCATATTTACTTTGTCGAATATCTGTTGAAGTCCTCTAGTGTATTGAGGTTCATATGGGATTACTATAAACTTTTCTTTTCTCTCATCTTTTTGAAAAGTCGAAGATTCACGAAGTGTTTCCCTGAATTTACATTTTGTAATTATCTTATCAACTATCTCTGGGTTAAAACCGTTCACTTCAGATACGTACCTAATTACTCTCCTTTCATTGGCGTACTTATCTTTTTTCAGAAGAAAAGTTTTTAACCTATGGTCAAGAAATTGCAGTGCCGCCATTTTATGTTGTGGACAATGATTTGAGTCATTTGGAATGTATTTGAATGTGTTCATGTCTTTCCTGTAAATGTCATGTGAGAGTCTCGAAATAGCAAAATGTAAAAACAGCATGAATGGTGACAAGGGACCTATCCCTTTCAGTCCGCTTTTCAATTTATTGTTGAGGAAGTAATCAGAATAAATAATACTAACAGATGACGGAACTTCCAGGTAGTGAGTTCATTATCGAGAAATTAATTAGAATAATTAACAGTTACAAAGTCCATCGTACCAAAAAACTTTAGGTATATAAACAACTTATCCTAGCTTTAGATTTAGTATCAATTTTCTTCTCCTGAAGATGCTAACCTTGTTAGCGAACGCGCGTCGAGTGCGAAAATATCAGTTTGGTGTTAGGGTAATTGATCTCTAAGAAAAGTTTCAACTTTCACACCAAAGGTTCCATTCCAAACTTATCGTTTATTTATACGTAATGATGGATTTGAAATAGTGAGAATAGAGAAAGGAAGTATTTAATAAAATGCAATTGTCGGGGCAAGCTCTTTGAATCACAACCGAGGTCACAACGAAAACACTGCATTGTGCTTCAGGAACTGTCTTTATATCTCTTTATGTCTCTCGAATAATTCAAAGCATCGTTTGTATCCAGCGTCTTCCTCTCTTGTCACCTCGTTAAATCCTTTGTTCCGGCCCAAATCGAGGCTCGAATTCTTGTTCTCGGCTTTCGATTTTTCCTTTGAATCTAAGTAAATTATGAATTTTAATTTGCCCCACGTTGTCAAACAACCACTTGAGATGCTATTCATGAAACGAAAGAGTCAGCAGAAGAGAAGGATGAAAAGAATGGAGAGAGTCAGAAACAACCATATTGAAAGCTCGCAGATCGTTTGTAGGGTAGAGACAGAGCGTGGTAGGGACAGCAAAACTTGAAGCGTTTTGTGTTGTCTCGCATTACGAATCCTTCAAGGAGCTGAAAAATTATCGCAACTCTCATTTACTATTATTATTTATAGAGGTGAATCTTCACCTCCAGATGAGTTTTGGTTGGCTGTTTTCACGAGCAGTTGGAATAGAAATGTACTACTCAGTGTTCAAAATTGTATTTGCTAACGTTTCGGCGATTGATTTTCGCCATCCTCAGGGCCAATTGTTCTAGAAAGTAGTGGTCAGTAGATTCAAAACGATTTTTTTTTTTGTTAAAATAACGAAAATATGTACAATCGAAAGAATATGGATTGAAACGGTGAATATATTCACTTAGTCAAAGACATGGAACGGTACAACAAAAAACAGACACAAATTGGAATGAATTCACAAGAAACTTCCATTCTTCGAATCTCACTGACATTCGAGTCTCAATAGCGCAACGAGTCGATGGAACGAACGTTTTTCATGATAGGTTTGAAGGCAATTGTAGGTGTTGGTTCGAATCCGGCGCCGATACCTTTTTTATAGTTCTTTGTTTTGTAGGTTCTCTTAATTCCGGGAATTTCAGGAGCATGCAATAACCTCGGCAATACCATACCTTCGTACTTTTTTTTAGAATTATTCCTTTTATAAGGGAGCCGGAAAAATTAAATGTATAACATGAGTGTGAAGTGTCTTTTCTTCCCTTGAATGTATAGTCTAGTTCCTAAATTGTAGATAGTGACTCATAAGTTGTACGGTTCATAATTGATATGAAGCAGGTCAGGAAATAGGTAGAACATAAATTAGCTAGGTACTTGGGTTTCAAATCAAGTTTCACTTTGCTACTTTCTTAAAACCTCTCCGCACTTTGAAATATCCCAAGAACCTGAAAATGTACGATGAGTCAGTCAATATCTACAATTTACGAACTAGACTATAGAGAGCAAAGTCGTACTTTTACTACCGAGGGGTTAACAAATCTTTTGAAATTTGTACGACATACTGAAATATGATTTAAGAACTGAATTAATATAAGAGAGTACTTAAAGACATAAACACAAACAGAAATAGGTACTGAAAACTAGCTTGAAATACCTAATGAAACAAACATTGAATCTAAATATGACTGTACTGAAATACCGAGGAAACTGACAATTCGAAGATGTACACCTACTGAAAGAGTTGTTAACCCCTCGTTTATTCCTTCCTAGTGAGGAAAAGTAAAAGTGACGTCATGGTACTTCAACAATGGATTAACTTATACGTCATTGACGACCTAAAGTATATTATATAAGATTATATAAAAGTATAAATTCTACCGTTTATTCATAGAACACCCTGTATTTTGCGAAATCGTAAAAATCAGTAAAGAATGTAGGTAAGATATTATCAAGAAGTAACGGTTTGGTGCACCGCTCACTGTTGGTGTTGGTTCGAATTTCGGTGTCGACAGCTTTTTTTAAATCTTTTTCCTTTGTTTTGTTGGTTCTCCTCATTTTCGGAATTTCAGGAGCATGCTCTTACTGTACCTTCTTAGTTTCAGTTCTTTATCGATTTTGTTTGTTAGTTTCATAAATAAATCATTTGAAAATGATTTTTTAATGAGAAGGCGGAAAAATCATATTGCTACGATATTTCCTTTGGGTTCGTTGATTGAAACTCCAAACAACACTAAACTACTTTTATTGCAACTCTTTATCACAACTCAATACAATACAATCACTAAAATTGCTCCGCTAACTTTCCAACGCTCGGTACTAAAACTCCCTGTTATAGAAATTCTCTACTTTGGCTTCTGCACTTGGCAATACCAAAGCTCTCTCTACTAAGCTCCGAATAACTATCTGAATAACTCCAAATATCTCTGCTCTGAATAAGTACGCCTATGGAGAATCTTCGAATGAGGCCTCGATGATGTGTATAGAATTCTCCACGCGAATTACGAGTTGCTGGGAAAATGACGTTCGTTCTTCGACCCCTCATATTATTCTGCGTTTATGAGCGACAGAGCCGGCGCTAGGCTATTTCGTAACAATATGTATAACATGGGGGTAAAGTATCTTTACCACCCTTTAATGATGACTGCCCTCAGCTTCGCGTCAGGCAGTAAACTTCATCCTTGGGAGGAAGAGTAGCACTTTCCCCCCTTGTTGTATAAATAGCTATTCTTCCGCTACTAATAAGCATGAAAAGAGTACAAAAATAAAAAATAGACAAAGTGTCTCGCTAACTTGATATACATCGGCCATGGTTGTTTTCACGTGACTATTGTCGCTACCAACCGCATGGTAGCACCTCCAACAGCCCTGAATATCATGACCGCATGTCCGAAATTCCAGGAAAATATCGGCCGTTAGGTACCTTTCCAACCGAAATTTTATTGCTGTGCACCATGCACCTCCTCCGTCCTGATTAGGTTTGAATGTTTTTTGATGGAGCATAAAATTGTTATCGTAAAATATTTTCGGATGACGAGGTGCTTTCCAAACTTTTTACGATAATTTGTGTAAAATCAGATAATGGAAGAAGTTAAATGTCGAAGAGAAATGTACTCCATCGACGAAGCTTTGTATTTGTGACGAGTCATTTGTGTAATTTTAGAATGACCTAGTTATATACCAAGTGGTGGGAATGCATCCATCCACTGTGTCGAAAGAAATACTACGATTGTGAATTAAAAATGGATGATTTCATTATGGAAGTCGCCATAATTAACGATAGCTTTCTGATTGGTCTAAATTGGTCTAAATTCAAATTTAGATCAATCAGAAAGCTATCTGATCGTCGTACGATCGAATATCGGATCGGATCGGATCGGAATTATTGTTTACCAGAGCCGTAGGGCGAGATAAGCAATTTCTTGAGAAAAAAAAATCGCTTTTATCATTCATAATAACATACTTAAAATGTACAAGAAATATATTTTTCAGGACAATTTTGATAAATTTTGTTTTGAGTGGGCTTTTCGAATAGACGAAATGCATGAAGCTCCCAACCTTAGTGAACTTCTGAATTTTTCAGTTTAGTAACCTATACTTTGCTACTAGAATATTTCCAAAAGAAGAAATCTAGGGGTGACAAATTGGCGATCTGGCTGGCCACTCAATAGTTCCCCTTATACCAATCCAACTAGCCGGGAACACCTCATCTGAAGAAGCACGGACACGTGCTGCATAATGGGAAGGTGTTTCATCCTGTTAGAAGAACATGCCATTAGGTATTGGGAAATCACGACCCGCGTTATATCTGAGTAAAAATTTATTAGTTCGGGAATAAAGTCGTCTCATCAAGTCATTCATCGGGGATTCTAGCTAACACAATAACGGCAGTTTTACGTATTGACATGGCCGTTCAGAACGAAACATATTTCACGGAATTATTATCGTTATTGCATAGCTCCTGCATTCGTCCACAGAATTGATTTCGCCTCGGATTTCGCCGATCATAGTCGTCTTCAGATAGCTCATGAACAAGGCTTACCTTATAAGAATGATACTTTGCATTTTTCAGAGTTTTCCGAACTAAGGACGATGCCATATCGGAATCTCGATTGGAATCAGTTTCCAACTGGTTAAATAGGCCTAGTCTAGTGTCTAGTGATTATTTTAATTCATTGCCAACAATATATTAAGTTGGTCGAAGACTTGTCTCTCTTCAATAGATATTTACACAGCCGGTGCTCTTCTGAATTGTCGTCAATCGTATCAATACAGGTGATCCGACGAGTACAGAATTCCCACCCCTCGCTTCTGAGCTTGAAGACCTATCGAACCCGTGTCGAACCTCTGCTGCTCAGGGATCTTTCTTCTAGAACACAGTTGAACTTTGGCATTCCTTGCCAAAAGAGAAGTTTCTGCTGAAGCTCACAAACCAAAAATTTTAAGTGAATGTTGATTCGTACATCCTTGTCCCTTGATCCACGCGTTGTTCTTCGAACATTACAGAGCTTTCCTCTCGCGTGAAACAGTAAATATTTATTTCAAAACACAATTTAATGCATATTGATTCTCCTTTCGTTTGTCAGGTATCATTGCAGTTCTCGAAATAAATGAACATCACGAGTTCGAATGGTTCAATTACATTTTAGAACTGTTCATTGCAATGAATGTTGTTTTTTAACGCTGGAAATATGCTGGAATAAAATGTTTTGTTATCGTTGCGATGAAATTGCATTTGCAAAGCATAATAACATTGATGCAATTTGCGTGAAATGAAATGGAATACATGGCATTGCGAAAATACAATTTGAATTAATTTTCATACTTTCATGGATAAAAAAGAGTCAATCATTGTTAGATATAATTGCTGATTGACATCGGCTGAATTTCAACTATAATGATTATATGCATGCAGTATATAATTCTGATAATAATAATAATAATATTTATTCACAGTATAAGTAATACACGTTGTGATCAGGTAGATATAAAAGAGAGTAAATATTAAAGATTTCGATAAGTGCAAGCACTTGTTTCGAATAGAAAAATATATAATAAAACTTTCACAATTAAAATAAATATAAATAGTTCTAATCAGCGAACAGAGAACTAGAACTATTGTTATGTTTATAAAAAACTTCCTAAACAATAGTAGATACTATACACGCACGTAAATATATACAAACATTTAAAAACATACATATACAAGACAAGGTCAAAATGAACGATATTTAGAAATCAGTAAGATTAATCTGGTGGATCTAAAAAACTATTCCAACATTATTCAAGAACTATTTCTGAAGCCCTTTTATTATATGCAATATTGAAATTGAAAGTTGAATTTTGTTTATAGCTAGCACTAAAGAGCAGGATGGGAAATTATTGACATAATGTCGACACGAATTAGGTTGAAATTAGGTAGGGGTGCATCTGTGACAAGGAAAACAATTTATTTGTTGTCCACATAATCTGCTATTTTTTGTCGCGGAACACTGCGTATGAATGATTTCAATTCTCTCTTCATCAGATTTAGGTTGTCAATTCTATGTATGTGTAGGGCTCGGTGTAGGGGGATCGAGAGGGGGATGGTGTTATACAGTTTTGGAGCTAAGTACCGATAGGAACGTTGCCCAACCAATTTTTGCATTTGAGGGACTTTGTGAAGATGCTTTTTCCGAGTGGGGTGGGAGTGAGATGGCAAGATGAAAGTCTTTTTATTTTTATGGTATGTTAGGATTGTACTATAATAAAAAAGTTGTCGGATATCAAAAACATTGGCTTCATTGAAGAGTCTATCCAATGTTTTTGATATCCGACGATAAGTTTCTGCATATCATCTATCTGAAAAGTAAACATTCATAATTTATCTAAACTCCGAGACCAACTGAACTGAAACTGATTGAGGATTTACATCTGAGTGCTGATATAGTAAGAGTGATGATTTATTGGATGCTTCTTCTGTTGGTGCCAACTCAGGCAACTCGTAGGAAAAGTGAAATGGACTATCAAGTACTTACTCGTAATTTTTATGAATGATAACCGAGTTGATAACTACGAAAAGACAATTGTACCGTCTCTTGAAACTTTCTCAATGATATTCCTGAAATGAACTCGATAATAAATTACCATTCCGTGACATTGTTCAGCTCTGTCACAATAACCTAATTCCCCGATGATTTTCAACAATATTCAATTCAATTCTTCAATTCAATATTTGTTTTTACAGGGTGGGGCAAAATTTGATTTTTATTAAAAAAAATAAAAAATCATGATTCATTTGATTTTTTTGATTTTTTAAATTCGAATATTAAATGTGAACATTTTGATTCTTTGAAATTATTGTTAATCATTTTAATGTATAAGTATAAAAATTTTAATACAATTTGCGGCTCAAAAAGTTGTGACAACGCATTTGTCGCGCTTCTTGCAAGAAAATTCTTGTCGCGATTTGTTTTCTTTTTGTCCTATACACTCGCTATACAGTGCCGATTGAGGCACGAACACGAAGGCGTTTGTTGTGCTTTTTGCAAAAATATTCCTGTCGGGGCTTGTTTTCCTTCTCAGCCTATAAATTGACGTTGCCCAACAATTTCACGCATTTCGCTAGTTGTACACTCGGATATTAGAAACAGATTAGGCACAGAAAAAGGAGGAAAACTCGTGTTTTTGTTCAAATTGTATAACGAAAATGAATAGACTAAAAATATACAGTAATGAAAGTAAGGTGTAACGTTTAGTTTAAGAATTTGGAATTATGTACTTCTTTTTTGTTGTTTTTTCTAAAAGCAGATACTCCTTTTGATCTTCGAGGAAACTTTTATATTATGTTGTTAAAATTGATTTAAATCATGATATTAAATTTAAAAATCAAGCGATTTCAATCATGATTTTAATCGTGATTTTAATCACTTGATTTTAATCAGCCCAACCCTGGCTGAAATCCAGAAATCCTAAGAGATATCTCAAAATCCCAACTGAAATTTTTAAATCCAAATTGGAATAATCCATGAAATTGTGTAGAAATTGTGAAATCCACAGAAATCCAATTGAAATGTCTCATTTGAAAATTTGGTGAACATATTCTGTGAAACACCCTCTCAATTCAGAACAGGTAAAAGCATTCCAAAAACTTCGTTTCCGTTCCATTGCCAAAACATTAGTGTTGTCTCATCTAGCACGTATTATATTTCAGTAAACGAAATGAAAATGCAATTGCTATTAAGTTGAACTGGGTCAAGCTGGAAATGTGTTCCCTTTTAAAAGTATACTCGGTTTTATTATCCCAATTTGAAGTTAATAACATTGAAAAACAAAGCAATAAAAGCAGAGTGCGAGGTTGAGTGGTTTTCCTACGAAATAATGTTTGTCCGTGGAAAAAGAGTCCAGTCGGGTGTTGCTTTCCCATAAGACTGGGTAATGGATTTATTATTGTGGAGTATGCTTTCGCGAAGAGTGGTATTGTTCGTTGAATTTTCCTATTCATTTCGGATGGAATTTCATCCCAGATTTCCCGAACTAAGTGGTCTTTGCCGTCATGCCATCATTATTCCGTTTTTTGCAGTTTATATCCCTTGTTCTTTTTCAACTCAGCAAAAGTTTCCTAGTAGACGTCCAGCTGATGACAGGGAACAAAAGGAAATTCTCGTGTGATTTTTCTTGAGAACACTCCCACTGGTTTTTATCGGTAGCGTGTCCTTTCGGTTTCTTTAGTCTCAAGAATTTGGGATACCTTCAATTACCGTGAATTTACTGATCTTGGGATCTTGCCAGTTTTATCGAATGAGCGTGATGACATTGAGAATGAAAAAAAATTTAAAACTTTCAATTCAGTTCAACTTCATATTCGGATCGAAATATCTTCAGAAGTGGACTCTAACACCTTCAAGAATTTTCATTACAGCTCAGGTCATATAATGCTGATACTTAAGATCAACTTCGCCCAACCGCTATAAATACATAAACCTAACCTCTTTTAATACATTCAAAAGTAAGCATATTGTTACGATCTTTCCTTGGGTTCGCTTATTATTATTATTATTCATTACTTTTATTACAACTCTTTGTCACAATACAATACAATCACTTAAACTGCTTCGCTAACTATCCAACGCTCTGTACTTAACACTCTGATAAACTCTCTGTAATAGAAATTCTCCTCTGCCTTTAGCAATACTAAAGCTCTCTCCACTAAGTTCTGAATAGCAACTATCTGATAAACTCTGCTATATAACTCTGCGAATAACACTGTCTCCTCAGCGATGAAATGTCTCCTTATATACCTGCGTACGCCTATGGAGAATCTGATGATCGATTCCTCCACGCGAATCAACAGTTCCTGGAAAAATGACGTTCGCTCTTCGACCCCTCATATTATTCTGCGTTTTTGGGCGACAGGACATTTCGTAACAATATTCTTCGAATGGATTACTACCCTATTGAATTTTTGAAGGCACGACTATGTATCTACTAGCCGATTTCCGTTTTCATACTTGAATGATCACCTGAGAAGTTAATGATAATTATCGATTTTGGTTTGGAGTAAATGATATGAAAGACGAGAAGATATTTGGTTTTGATAACAGTTGTGACACTGTCACTTGAAGCTATGTTTTTCGTGGTCAGTCTAGTTATTTATAGTTGGTTGATGATGAGAAAGTAGAAAAAATGTGGACCATATGATATTCAATACTCTGAAATTATAGTTTTTCATTATCAGGAATCATACTCGATGAATCAATAGATTATGAATTATGGATCACAAGATGTGAACAAACATGGCAAAAATCGATATATAGAAATGCGAGCAGGAATGTGGCTTTGATAAATTGATGATGGAGGGTATTTAAAGAATTATTGTTTGGAACGAATCTTTTTGTTTTTCCTCCATTGAAAAAAAGCGTAGTTTGGAAATGTCAATTTATCAGATACAGGGTCAGATATTCACGCGGTGTTCTTTGAACATTAAAGGGCTTCCCTTTCGTGTGAATCTACATGAAAAAAAAATAATTTCAGTCATAAAGGGTTCAGTACAAATTGCTTAGAATTTTCTTGAAAACAGTGTTGTCAAATTTAACAGTCACGCGCACCTCCATTCCAAAACCTGAATGATAGTCACTGGAGGTTTGCTGTTGCAAAAAATGTACTGTTGTCGGGGTTGGGCTGATTAAAATCAAGTGATTAAAATCACCATTGAAATCATGAATTAAATCGCTTGATTTTTAAAATTGAAATCATGATTCAAATCAACTTTTGTTTTTTTATTCAGAACCAGATAACAGCATAATATGAGTTTTCTCGAAGATCAAAAGGAGTATCTGCTTTCCGCAAAAACAACAAAAGAGAAGTAAATAATGCCAAATTCTTAAACTAAGCGTGGAATTGTTGGGCAACGTCAATTTATAGGTTGAGAAGGAACACAAGCCTCGACAGGAATATTCTTGCAAAAAGCACGTGTTCGTGCCTCACTCGGCACTGTGTAGCGAGTGTATAGGACAGAAGGAAAACAAATCGCGACAAGAATTTTCTTGCAAGAAGCGCGACAAATGCGTTGTCACAAGTTTTTGAGCCGCAAATTGTATTTAAATTTTTACTTATACATTAAAATATTCGAGGGGTTGACCACATGGGAATTCCGGTGTACAATTGATAGGAATTCCGGGGAATTCCGAGGGAATTCCGGGGTATTCCGGGGTATTCCGGGGAATTCCGGGGTATTCCAAGGTATTCCGAGGGAATTCCGAGGGAATTCCGGGGAATTCCGAGGGAAATCCTGGGGAATCCCGAAAAATTTATAAAGAAACTTTAGGGATTATTAGTAGGTAACTTCAATTTATTCGCGCAATAATAAAAAAGCATACAGTAAAATTTCACTATTTATATAAAATCATAATTCAAAAACAAAACACCGTTGTGAAGTAATCCACTTCCACTGGACGAAGAAAGTTAGGAGCTTTGTTTTGAAAGAGTTCGTGGCGAATTTTCAATTTGTAATACATTTTGTTAGCGAAAAATAGGCCTGATGACAACACTCTTCACGATCTGATAGACATAATCTGATATGTTTAAAAATTGTTGTTGTGTATGTCCCTGGAGAGGTGTGTTGGGGAAGTTTTTGCAATGGAATAGAACCTCATTCTGATTCGAAAATATATATGAATTGGGCATGTGAAACAGCCCAAAAAAACTTTGTGTCGTAGTATGTGTGTTTGTTTTTGGGGTCAACCTCTGCGACTGCCATTATTTTCCTCAATATTTCAAAGATGACGTGTCTTGAAATTTCACTCTACAAGAAGAAGGGACACCCTTGATTGTGGAAGAGAGACTAGATCATAATTGGCAGACAAAACACAGGTTGTCATTTTGTTGCCAGCGGTTACCGAAATTGAAATAAGACGGTTATAGCTCGCGTTATACGATCTGAGTTATATAGTCAATGACTGCAGTCTTTGTATGATTTCTGAAGTTTCTTTGCAGCTCCATCATGTTATTTGGACGGTTTTATATAATTTATCGGTTTGTAATAAAAAGATGATCGGATATTGTGGTTCAGTGTCAACTGTTCTCATTTGAGTTTATACAGTGTGAACACACCGGTGAATAATATTTTTTTATTTTCCTATTAGGAAATGTTGAAGGATTATCAATAATTTTTGATATTATGGAATATACGTTTTTAGGAAACATTTCATTTTCGCTCTATTACTCAATAGACCATAAAATACCGTATTTTTTCAATGACAAATTGTATTTTTACGATACTTATTTATTCTAACGGATTCAGAACTTGATTCTATAAGGAACAATCTCAGGAAAAATGATGCTAATAAAACAAACCTGAGTGGAATCAGACGATCCGTTCCCTTTATTTTACGATTGTGACTTGCATTATATAGATGATTTATTTTGTTTCCGATATAATAAATACCAGCCTCAATGAAAATGTGAAAAGTTTTGATATGTAAAATCCGATATTATTCAGATTGGGTCATAATCATGACATAGTCTACTTAAAAGTCTAAAGTTTATGTTCCACACAGAAACCTCAAAAAAAACTTTTGTGCGAAATTTCCGAAATATATATTTCATATTTCGTCGGGTCTCCTCGGAATTCCCAGTATTTCCGTCATTTAGTTTTAAAATTTTATCGATATTTCTTCAAATTGACATTTTTTTTTGGAGGAATTCCTAGGAATTTCGGGGTATTCCGAGGAATTCCGGGCTATTCCGAGGAATTCCGGGGATTTCCGAGGGAATTCTGGGGCATTCCGGGGAATTCCGAGGGAATTCCGGTTTACGGGAATTCCAGTGTACACATTTTTCCTCAGTGGTCAACCCCTCGAAAATATTCAACAATAATTTCAAAGAATCAAAATGTTTAAAAAATCAAAAAAATCAAATAAATCGTGAATTTTGAAAAAAAAACAATGATTTTAGATTTTTTAATAAAAATCAGATTTTGCCCCACCTTGACTGTTGTATCGTGTATTTTATCAATTTATTCTTGGTATCGATCGGACACAAACTCTTCCACGCAACTCGTGATTCCCTAATAATCATTCACACAATATCGTCGTCGCATGAAAATCAGCAATATCCGATATAGGTCACTCTGATGACCGAAACCAATATGATTAATTTACAAAATCGAAAACGGATCACGTTCGAATTATAAATCATAACCCACGCCACGAACTCTATGAATTAGTCACTGGACGAATAGAGTATGAGAGAACTAGCTAGCCATTTTTCTGGTGTTTGGGTGGTCCGAGCCCAATTTGAAATTGGCGAATTTGAGGTTATATTTGTTTGAAAGTGGTCAACATTTTGGTTCACTCTGATTTATTGATGAGTTGTTTGTTAATGTATCATGAAACAAACAACAGTGGCGATCTAGCTCAGATCTCTGAGGGGGAAGGTACAGTTACCAAATTTCTATTGGGTATCATGTCCCATCTTTTTTTGTTTTCAACGATAATACTTACCTGAATATAACAAGAATTTCGTTTCTAAGGAGCTAAAATAGGAAATAATTAAGAATGGCAAAGAATATATAATCTGACGATATCCACAAGCTGGGATGATAAGAATTCATCGATAAAGTTTAATGCGTGCAGCTACGCGATGCCTTTATTTCCATCTCCACGTTTCTGTTTTTCTATCACTCTTTCTCTATCTATTGCTCTCTCACTCCGTCCCCACTCTGGTTTCTGTTGTCATGATTCCATGACAGTTGATCACACAGACTCGTTGGTGGCATGATATTGTTCACAACGAATATCCAACGTTTTAATATTCTGAAAATGTAATTGCTTCTAATTATTTTCTTATAAATACAAGTATTATACTAAAAAAATTATACACTTTTCATTTGCATGTTTTTTCCTGAGCTTCGAAAAAAATTGAAAAAAAAAATTCAAATTGGCAGAATAGACGAATCCCTCCAGATGATCGTCAGATTATAAGACTGCAACGTCTAGGGCGTAAAGATGAACCATGTATATCTTAATCTGATGATCTTGTGTATTCCAAAATGACGATTTTTTTTCACATTCTAATAGCGCCCGCGAGTCTGCGTCAGATCCAAACCGTCAGATTATTAAATAAGAGCTTTTTTCGGTTCACTTAACATCCCCTCAGAAAATCTGACGCGCTCGAGAATTTTTTTTTTCATTCTCAACCCCCATCATGGAAACAATCAGATTAACATTCGTACATTTTTAAATATATGAAGGACATATGTGATATCAATATCTGGCGCGTTCGAGTATGTCCATGCAATAGTTTTTTTACATTTTTGAAAATCTATAGCCGCTCCCCCCACCGATGGAATGGTATACATTATATAACATATTTTTCTTTTTATCATCTAAGCTTCGCAACCCAATAGGTCTCTATGACGCTCGATCCGATAGCTTTCTGATTGGTTTAAATTTGAATTTAGACCAATCAGAAAGCAATCGGATCGTCGTACGATCAGATTTCGGATCTGTCTGAATCCAGCCTAAATCCCGATTTAGCTTCGTAAGTTCTCCTACTATTATATTTTCACACTGACATGATTAATGAATGTGTCATCGAAATTTCAAGTCTACTTTTAAATCAACATTTTCAATTTTCATGATTCGTCCATATATGTCAGCTCAAGGGACAGTTTTCTTCGGGTGGAACGAGCTTGGCAGGGTTCAAGAAATTTCCTCGAAAAATAGGAAATATGAATCGGAATATGCACAAAATTTAAATTGGTCTCGAATATTTTTTTCTCGGATCATTATTATTGTCACAATAGAAATGTATTTTTCAGTATAGTTTTATGCGAACGCATTGAACATTATATCGAAAGTGAAGAAACAGGGACAAAAATTCAAATCAAAAATATCTCATACTTGTCTTCCTTTGGTGATTTATAGTGAATCTTGATATGTAGCAGATTGAACACGATAACTGGAACTGATTTTGTCCAAGTACAATCAGACAATTCACGGAAAATAGATACATTTACGATGGCAGCATATTTTGCATCACGTATGCAGAGAACGAACGAGTGGAAGCTGCGAAGTAAGTATTATGTTTGTTATATGATGTTTTTGAGCCCCTAACATAAGTCGATATTCCAATATGTTTGTAAACTAGGTTATGTTAGTTCAAAACCGATTTTTCCACTGCCGAATTACTGGAGCATTACTTTCTTCTGACTAATTCACACTGAGCTGTAAATAAATATACCACACCAACCTTAAAATTATCTTCACAGCAATATAAACACGTTTTAGGAAATACATTATTCCTTCTCACAACCTTAAACCAATTTTTTCGTCCAGCACCGACTTATACAAAAATTTGGAATTAGGCTTATTACACCCTCTAGTTCATTTTCTATAGCGTGCCATTGTACGAATTTCGTTTTTCAGGGGTGAAAACTACCCCTGAATGTCAAAAATTATAAAATAACATTAAAAACCCAAATATGGGTGAAAATAGTTAAATAATGATGTTTCATGCTTTAGGATACAATTTCATAATCTTTCAACCTACCCTTGTTGTAAACTACTCTTGGAAACATTGAAATTTTTATAATATGTCTTCGAACTTTGAAATACATTGGTGAAAAATCAACGAAATATACACTCACGCACGCGAGTAGATTTTTCTTCTTCTCTGTCTTCCAATATGAATGGAAAAAGTGGTACATATAACGTAACGGCTGAGTATACCGGTTATGTAGATTACTACGCTCCTCGCTACGCTCCGAAGAGGGTAATTCATTTTTCAAATAAAAAATTTATCGTTTTTTTAAGCATAGCTCCCTCATTTCAGGCGATAGAAATTTTTTTTCGGGAACGATTTTGTAGAGCTTCTCAAGAGCTATGAGACCATGTGAATAAAATTACTTAAAATCCCTTAATTTTTAAATGGGGAGAGTTCAAAGCTCTTGACTAAAGTGATGTTCGATCGTAAATGTAGGTGTTAAACGGCTATTTCTCGCCAAATATTCACTTCACAAAAAATCTACACACAGGGAAATTTTTGTCATTGAAAAAGCTTCAATTTAGTACTGTGTCGTTTTTTTCGTATCTTCAGTATTTTGAGAGATATTTATAAGAAGAGGGTTAAAAACACGGAATTGAAAAAAAATCGTTTTCCCTTTAAACTCCAATTTTTCTAAAATTAGGCATTTTAAATCGGTTAAACTTCGTGGATGTATTTGTAGTACATATATAAAGAAAATCACAGAAGGGTGGCGATCAATTTGAGTTAGGGGGTACTTTGGAGGTTGTTTTCACAGATTTTTTTCGTAGAAAAAAGCGGGTACCGATCTCATTTTGATCATAAGTCGGTCAATTTTCATGCTAGGAAGACATTTTTCATTTGTTTGAAAGCTCTAAATGAATACTTCAAAAAAGATTCCATGAGCTTTCTTCGAAAAATGCCAATTTTTCTCGTTATTTCGCTTCAAATCTTCCAATTTATACATTTGACGGAAAAAGCTAAGCATTAATTTGCTGTATCTCAGTTTGTATGTGTCGTAAAAAATTACAAGGAAGCATTGTGTTTGTTTTTTCAAAAGCTACAATTTGCCCCTCAACACTTTTTTTTGATAAAATGCATAGTTTTAGAGTTATTTGCAAAAAAAACATTTGAAAAAGTCGATTTTTTCGTCAAAAAACTGTTACTTTCTACTTCGAATAACTCAAAAAATATTACTTTTACGAAAAAAAATATGGAACATTTTTTTCTTAGAATTACTTCTTCCGTCGATTCCTACAGTTGAAATGTAATAAAAAATTTCCACCCCCCTGATGGGGTGGCAACCACCCCCAAGGCTCTAGCGTACAGCGGTATGATATAGAAAATGATCCTCGAGCTATTTCCTACCTTCTGTGAAAATTCCAGGTAAATCCATGGTGGACGAAAAAATTACGAGCCAAAATGCTTCATTTCCTGAACTAGGTGTTTGAACTACTCAAATGTATACAGTGTTTTAAATTTCACCTCGAAAAATAATTTGAATATTATCAAGCAAATTTATATTTTTTTCTACGTAATAAAGATGTGATCGTGCATATTCCCTAGTGCATCTCAGGAATTTAATATTCATGCAACTTGCACCCACATCGACCAATTCAAATATTCGTGGTTAATATTCGAACTTCGACCGGAGGTTGCACAATGTTCGAATTATTTTCTGCGCTGCAACTTCATTGCCTTTGATAGAAGCGCCGGCCTTTGGACATTATTCATTAGACGATGATTGGAATATGTTCGGCTATATAGGTTTCGTCCCGTTCATGTTCAACAAGACAATAGGGTATCTAGTTTCCAATTGCGTTTCCGATAGTTCATATACAAGGGATGTAAACCATACTGGCTCTTTACCAGTTGAGTTAGTAATTGAGCGATGAGAGCTTATCAATCAATAATCACTTCCTAACAGGATATTAGTCGAGATATTAGTGCTAGGAATATCACGTTGAAAGGCATGGCCTCGTTGATCCTAAGGTCGCACATGTTTCGATTTTCTAAACTGAGTTTCAACATTTGTTCGTATTAATTTATCTTTCTTATTTTTTTTTGATTATACAATGTCATATCCAAAACTTCAATCTTTTGTCAAGTTTCATGTAGATGAAATTTTATGAATGAATGATGAATTTTTATTCTTTCATCAAAATTAATTTCTATCTTTTTATTTGTATGTTTTCGCTGTTAGCGATTATTGAACTCAAGAGAGATTGACCACCGATTACAGAAACAAGTTTAGATTGGCAACAGCATACTTGTGAGAACCTGTGAAATTCCTGTGCCGGATGGATGGATTAGAGAGAACTGTATAAACTACAAATGCGGAATACTTACTGTATTATCCATGAGCTGATGACGGTGATTTTCCATACTTGAATCGATATAAACCAACCAATAATAAAACTTCATCTCGCCACCAACAACACATCTCCTGTGCGAGAGGCAGTTTTCATCAGAATACATGGCGTCACATACCTACCCTAAGACGACTTATCTGAAGCAGTTCAAAAGAATACATAATTTTATGTAACTTACCGGTACATTAAAACAAATGAGAGCATCGAGTAAGTCTTCTTTCAATAGTGACAGGGAATTCTGAAGAAAACTTTACTTTGAACCCCCAAAATATGGGTTGAAATTCCATTCCGAACAGATTTTTATAGTTATTTGATTTGACTCACTCGATCCAAGTTCATAAAATCACTGGGTTATTCTTGGAATAAATGATGACTTCTCCTCGCATTTTTTAGAAGACATGGTCGTCATCTATTGAATAAAAAACAACTTAGAACTAAGTATTTCGTTGAAATAAATTTGAAACTCATTTTCAAGAGTATTTGAAATTTCAAAAACGCATTACATGTTAGATAGAAGTCAATTGAAACCTCGATTGACACCAGCATAGGATATCAGCGATCCAGTATCTTCACTCCTAACTGGAACGAAATGAGCGCTATCAGCGCCATCTGTGGTTGATGACCCGAAACTTTCAAATTTCAAGCGGGAGGGCGGCTGTTACATTTCTAAATTAATTTCTGTGTTCTGTGAGATTTACTCTTACATCAAACGGTCAGTTTACTGAGTCAGTTTACTGAGTCAGTTTACTGAATCAGCATAAAATTTTCGAGGCGAATAAAAACTAATAAAAAATTGTGAGTACCATCAAAATTCATATCGATATATGAGGTATTACAATACGACCAAATCCACCCTTCGTTGTGCACTTCAAAAAAAATGCTTCATAAGTACTGTTTGAACGTCATTATTTTGTGGTGGATCAATATTTCAGTGAGGTTGATCACTGACCTCCATAACAAACCACAGGAACTAGCCCAACTCGAATCAGCCCTTCTTCAAAATGAATTCACAGACCATCAAATTGACAGATCCATCCGCCGCCATCAAACTTCTCCTCCCATTCCCAGAGACCCAACAGACAACAACGTTCCCCACAAAGCTTTCCTTCCCTACATTAAAGGAGTTACTGACAAAATCAGCCGAATTCTCAAAAAACAGGACACAAAAACGATATTTACAGCCAACAATAAAATCTCCACATTCCTCCGCTCCCCCAAGGACAAAATCGTCAACGAATCACAGGGTATATATGAAATACCATGTTCTGATTGCCATAGAACATATGTAGGCCAGACCAACAGACGTGTGACAAGTAGAGTATACGAACATCAAGTTGCTGTCCGAAAATCAGACCCATCTTCAGCTCTGTCCAAACATCATCAAGAGACAGGACATAACATAGACTTCGAGAACACTAAGACCATCGCCACAGCAAAAACACTACAAGCTCGTATAATTCGCGAGGCCATCGAAATCGAGAAGCGACTTTCCTGCTTAAATAAACGTGACGACGGTCAGAGACTTCCAACTGCATGGAAACCCCTAATTTTCAGATGCCCAATCCCCACCAAGACATCCGACGGTGCTTTAGCAGCACCCGCTGCTATAAATACCACCCAACATCCCTCGATACCTCAGTTCGATCTAAGGAGTAGGCAGATTGAGACCTTAGAAAGAACTCGTGACGAGACCTGGGGAGTAGGCAAATTGAGGCCCCGGCGTCAAGTCACAAATCCTTGCCCCCTGTGACAACACCTGAGGAGTAGGCAGATTGAGACCTCAGCGTGAAGTCATATTTACTCTTGAAAATGGCTCCAAAATCGGGAAAACTACGAAACAAATGCTTCATTTTTCTTCCAAGGCAATATACAATAATTTTTTATTTTGATATAGCATCAAAATATCTTTCTGAACAAAAAACAAGTAAAATCGGTTCTTTCGGGCATGCCAAATGTTCATTGATATCCAGCAATTTTTGCTCTGAAGAAAATTTCAGAAACTAGGAAAACATGCTCAAAATATTTCATCCTCCAAAACACTATACTGCTTCATTCTCAAAATAATGTTTTAATCGAAATACCCACTGCTAGTGGCTTAACCCCTGGTAACTGCTTTTGTCCCTGTGTTAATTTCTGTCACATTTCTATCAATTATGATAGACCCCCTCGTAGACCCCTCTTCGCACTTTGCCAATGAATACTTGCAGTGACCGTTACTCTCGAGGGACGGACAGAAAAAGGAAATTCGAAACTCCTCTTGAAACTGGAAACGCACCTTGTTATTGATAACCGCATTGTTTGTCGTCGAGACAGGAATAGCAAAGTGCAACTCTTCGATAAAGTTATCGATAGACACCATCGAAACTGTTAGAACACACGGGGTATTACCTTTAACGGTGAAAGAATTTCATTCGTCCACAACGGTCTCACGCACTATACATAGTTTTATAGTAAAGAATCAATTCACAGGGCCGTAACTGGTATCATGGGCCCCCATACATACATTTTCAGGGGGAGGCCTGGACCGGAAGCATCAGGCCTACACCTTTTATTTTTTCAAGGTAACATATATGTTGCTGAGGAATTCAAAAATAGCTTATAAAGTATTGTACTTAGTTCTAACAACTATTTTCAAACACTATTTCTGAAAATAACTGTTATATTAGGAGAGAGCGTGCTCATGAATTCATAATGGAGTTGGCTAAATTGTGCCTTGCGATGTGAATTACAACAGAAACACGTCAAGAGGTATAGCCTATTTCGACGATGCAATTTGTCGCTGCAACTCCAGAAAAAAGTTTTTCGAGTTGTATGAATCTTTTTTGGTGCGATAAATTGCAGCGACTTAGTTATTTCTATGGTTAATTTGTTGCTGCAAACCACAATACACATATGTGGTGGCATCATTGTGAAAAATGTTAATTTTCAACATTTCAATTGTTTTTCGAAAATTAAGGATTCAAGTTGAGTAATAAGGTGATTTTATCACAATATCAATTATTGGAAATGAATGAAATCATATATCAGTTGTGACAATGTTGGCGTTTATCTTGGTAACATTCAGTGCTATTTTTCAATATTTTCAATGCAAACTGAAGGAAAGTTTGAACAGCAAATAAAATAAAATAAGATTGAAATAAGAAACTAATAAAAATACATAAAGAATAAGGACAGTCAACGTGTGTTTATGGAGATGACTAAAATAAAATAAGAAATAAGAATGGACCAATCAAGTTGCAGCTTTTTTGACAATGACTTTTGTGTCCTGTAATTATCACATTTTCGTTTTGACGGTGGCTACAGTAACTAACCTCCTAGTTGTTGATATTTTCAGTTTCGATTCTATTACATAAAGCAAAGATTATCAGTAAATTATATTTTTAGGTTATTATTATAAGGTTATCATTTGAAAAATGGAACGTTAAGAACAGAAAATATTTCGGTCATGCGCATTATCAGTTTCCAAACAAAATAGTGAAAGATGGCATCCTTAGTTGTTATTCTTATTTTATATTATTTCTTATATGGAGGCTTTCATAAAGATATATATGTTTACCTTCCTTGTTTTGTTTTATTTTATTTTGTTCGTTATTTTAATTTGTTTGCTGTTTAAACTCTCCTTGACAGATAGATGTAGATTGCAGCGACAAATTGCATCGTCGAAACAGGATGTATTCAATTTGTACCTGCTCTGTTGACTGCACAAGTTGAAGTGTCAGTCAATCGATTTGACAAACGTCGAAATTGTCAGAATTATAATTTCTGTTTTATTCGAACTCTTTCAGTATCATACACTCAAAATAGAATTCGGGACAAATAAACCATCATCCTATGAAAGTTATATGTCAAATGGGAAGCTTTGGTCGTATCACGAGATGAAATTACTATTTCAAGCTTGTCACAATGCGCTACCGTTAATGTTTGCTGACTGATGTAATTGTGATGCATTTTAATCAGGATAATGAAGCCAATGAACTGATCAACTTTGCCGAATCGATATACATTTCCAACATACTCATTTGTTCCAACTGGAAAAAAAATCCGATGAAAAAGTCTATCGAGAATTATCAAGTAATCAAAATTTGTAGAGCATCCCACTCTAGGAAATAGGTGTATTCAATTTGAAAAACATTTTTATATTTTAACATATACGATACGGGACTAAAGACATCTAACGAGAAAAATGAAAAAGAAAGCGAATATTGTGATGAAGGAGTTATTGATAAGATTAATGAAGAAAATATTGACTCAGAAATGGAAGAAAAAATAAGAGAAGAAGTGAACCATTTGAATCTAGACGACATCGACCTCAAAAATGAACATAAAACGAATCATCATTCCTATCTGTTATCCTAAAAAAATGTCAAAATCAAAACCGTGAAAAAAATCTACACTTGTCTGGCTATTTTCTGAGAAGAAAGGGAGAATATCCTCTGATAGAATCATGGGAGTGAGAGGTACTATTACAAGTATCAAAAAAAAATCAAAACCCGCATATAGTATGAACAAAAATACAACAAAAATTAGTTATTAGAAAAACAAAATCAACCATTAACAATGACCCAGAAGAAATGACTGATGAATTCTCAGACGAGTCTCCTTGTGAATTTTCCAATATTTCTGATTCGTTAAGAAGTGATTTGGATAGTGAAGAAGAACAAAAAATAGATGAAGAAGAAGAAAGCAAAGATCTAACCATTGAAATAGAAAACGAGGTAGAAAAAGAAGGTTACTATGCAGTCTCTAATGGTACATAAGAAGAATCTTAGAAAGGAAAGAAAATACATGTAGAGTTAAATTTTTACAAGAAAACTCAAATGAATTCATTTGTCCAGATAATGAAATTATGGAGGAAATTGACATGGAATATATATTTCAAGGCCCAATTAGTCATATGAATTCAGAAGGTGTTAGACCATTTGCAATCAAACAATATGATAGAAGTAAAATATATAGCATCTATAAAGAATGGAAGAAACGATAAAGGTGAAGTATATTTAAAATAGATGATTTTAAAGCTATTCGATTTATTTACTTTTCAGAACCTGTATGTAAAGACTTCTAATAACCTAATAACATTATTTTTTTTCATAAAATATATTCTACAACTTCAATAGTATCTGTTTTTCATTTGTACCAAAGCATATTCATATTCAGAGTCAATTGAAATTAAAATTTTGTTCCATTACATATTATGCAACTCAAATCAACCTGAACTGATTGGGAAATAAAGAAATAATCTGGTAAATATAGGAAGTAATTAGAAAATATTTAGGAAATTCAGGAAATATTTAAGAAATAAGGAAATGAATGAGGAATGAGGATATAATATAGGAAATGAGGGAACAAAAGGAAATGGTGTACAGTTTTTACGTCAGTGAGAGACCCCTCGGTCCTATGCGAGTTTGTCAAACTTTCCTTTGTCTTTGTCTCAAATCATCGATTGATGTGTGTATCATTCACATACCCGAGGTAGGTGATCGCACGAATCATTATAAAAATTGTTCTATTATTCCAATGGATCTTCCCACAAATGAACTCCTCCTTTCATCGATAAAATGTATTTTATCCAGTTTTGTAATTCAGTTTATTGATGAATGAAGCCCATCTATCATTATTATTATAAAGACTCATCATCTCGAGCATCATCTTCAATGAGAAAACTTAGCACACCCAATTATTTCCCATGCCGCCGATTCCGTCTTCATCGTCCGCAAAATAATAATTGGCCGGAATCAGCTTTCCCCTACAACCTGATGTCGTTTCCCGAACGTGCAAAACGTGTACTAGCCTTGTTCATACACTGCGCCTGGAATCGTTACAAGCTTTTAGATAATTGGATTCCCGCCGCTCTCACCAGGATTAAAACATATTTAATAATGCTTGCGAACCAACGTGCGGATATCTGACTGCAATTCTATTTGGATTTTTCTATTTCTCCGCTGATGGCGAAGCTTAACCGTTGGGAATCTCTTCCTCCGGTTCACGTCTGGGAGGGATTACTCGAAATGAAGCGGCAGAAATTTGTTTTCTTCGCTGAAATAATGAAATTACTCGGGCAGAGTTCTCGAAACTGTCATAAACAATAATAACTGAGCAGCTTGTTGCATCGACCTATGTCCCCGGAAAATGAAGCTAGCGAAAAAAGTAAAAATCAAGTTCAATTTTGTCACAGAGACTATCTACTTTCCACAATATCACTAACTACAAATTTGTCGCTGAAGTAATATGCGTCAAATGAAAACTATTCTCTTAGTTGTCTCTCTACTGATGTAATTTTCGGCGTGACGTCAAATATGTTGTTCTGATTCCAACGAACAAAGCATCTGCATCGAACAAAATGAAAAGTCTCTCATTTCTATAATCACAACCCTATGAATTTGTCTCTCAAATCACCTGAAGTTTCCTCTTGAAAGGTCAGTTGTAAAAACTCCAGAGAACAATGCTTTAGGTGAACAGGGTTCAGTAGCCAAACGAATTTTTGCTTGACAGGTGGTCTATCTTCACTTGATCCACAGCATCTTCAAGTCTATCAAGAACAATTTCTCACTTGCGAGTGGTCGACTGTAATAGCTTTCCTACAAGGTGCCAGTCCTTAAAAATCCTTATCTCCTAATAAGATTGGAGTTTTCATTTTTCAAATAGAGTTTACCTCACTATGAATGTTTCTGTTAGTGAACAACCCCCTATAAAAAAGTTCATTGATTTAATACAAGTGAGAGTGTACCTTTTCTTCTACTTAACTTTTTGTCGGAACTCCAGTCCACTTTGCGAACAAAACCTCAGCTTATCTTCAGCTGCAAATTGTTTCATCTAGAATACACCATTTGTTTCAAATACTCTGACACTTCGATAACTGCTATTCATCGAAGTTTTCGATGGAACAATCCCAACAAGTTCTTGAAATATCCAGTAGTTTTCAGAAATTCCTTCATTCAACTATGTGTTCCAGTGGCAGAAGTGTGGTTCAGATATTGGCCTGTTGCAAAACTCCAAATTTAATTTCCCTTACAATCGGGTTTTGTGAACTATTTCCTTGCAAATCATTTAAAATTTGGTAATGAACAGAATGTGGATTATAATCATCGTCGAGGTAAAATAAATTACCAAAGTTAAAAATGAATGAATGTAGTCCATCTTCCTTGGTTAGAGGAGTAAATGGAGGAAAAGGGGATTTCATCTAAGAGCTGCAGCCCTCGCTGCAGCCTCAATTCAAAGCTGGTAGTGCTTGATTGCTATCGGTGAGCATATGCATAGTTTTTCCCCAGTCTCAATATACTGCTATTACTCATTATTCTATATATCTATATATATATATATATATATATATATATATATATATATATATATATATATATATATATATATATATATATATATATATATATTTGATCGGCTAGGCTTCCGCGGTCAGAAATGTGCTGGCTGGAACTTCCGGTTGATCCGCGTCTGGAAAGATTTACTTGTCTACGTTTCGGCTCCCATTTCGGAGCCATTTTCAAGACTGAGCGACCTTGCGTCTAGGTCTGAGTTGTCTTACTAGCTGGCTATCATTACAATCCTCGATCTCCAGTAAGATGTTTACACATATGTTATGTTTGCGAAATAAATTTCTTATTATCGTTTTGAATACAACAGGAAGACAATTTTAATTTTAAGAACCACAACTGATCGAAAAAACAGATTGTGTACATAGATTCATGGAAACATAATTCATTTTTTTATTTCAAAATTTGAAATTTCAATTTGACAAGTTTTGATGTTCAGAAAGACACTATTCATATGACGTTTGACATTATTATTATGTGGTAAAGTTCTAATCAATGAATCGAACGGAAACCGTTGAGTCGGTCTCATCCATTCCTTAAGATTCTCAAGGAATAAGATGCCCCGACCCAAAAGTCCCACCCGAAACGTGAAAGAACTTTGGTTAGTTTGATAACTGTGTTTGGTTATTCTGTATATTTGATTTTATGTCAAGTGAAAGCAAAAAGGAATATATTTCGCTCAAATGGTTAATATCCGTTTTTTTATTTATGGAATCAGTTTCTTGTGATATGAAAGACATTTCTAAGAAATTTCTTTTTGAAAGATGTGGTTCTATTGCCATTATTTTTGTTGAATTAATTGCTAATAAAACAGTGAATCCAATGAAACGTATCTATTCAAAAGTAAAAGACAAAATTCCTATTTCCTCACTTTCTAATGTGGTTTATAGTATTCCTTGTCAAGATTGCAATAAGAAATATATTGGGCAAACAAAAAGATTAATGAAAGATAGAATTATTTCTCATAATAGTGATAGTCGACTACATCCTGAAAGATGCGCTTTAGCTCATCACATTAATAATCTGGATCATCGAATGGACTATCATTCAACAAAAATAATGGCAATAGAACCACATCTTTCAAAAAGAAATTTCTTAGAAATGTCTTTCATATCACAAGAAACGGATTCCATAAATAAAAAAACGGATATTAACCATTTGAGCGAAATATATTCCTTTTTGCTTTCACTTTACATAAAATCAAATATACAGAATAACCAAACACAGTTATCAAACTAACCAAAGTTCTTTCACGTTTCGGGTGGGACTTTTGGGTCGGGGCATCTTATTCCTTGAGAATCTTAAGGAATGGATGAGACCGACTCAACGGTTTCCGTTCGATTCATTGATTAGAACTTTACCACATAATAATAATGTCAAACGTCATATGAATAGTGTCTTTCTGAACATCAAAACTTGTCAAATTGAAATTTCAAATTTTGAAATAAAAAAATGAATTATGTTTCCATGAATCTATGTACACAATCTGTTTCTTCGATCAGTTGTGGTTCTTAAAATTAAAATTGTCTTCCTGTTGTATTCAAAACGATAATAAGAAATTTATTTCGCAAACATAACATATATGTAAACATCCTCAACAAAAATGTAAGTACTTATATTTCTGAATTTTACATTTTATATGACATTTTATATTGTAGTCCCTGATGATGGAATAAATAACATTCCGAAAGCTTGGAAAAACTTCAAAGAGTCTTCTTTTACAACGCTGCAGACCCTACTATATAGTTATACTCTTAACTAGTCAGCGACTATTCCTCTTTATATATATATATATATATATATATAATTCGAATTATATTATAGCCAGTCACTAATTCTTCTCCTATATATATATATATATATATATATATATATATATATACATACATATATCAGTTAAATTTCGATTTTTTCTCACCATCCAATGAATTCAAACCAAGAAAAAATAATCGATCCATTTATATCTATCAAGTGTCCATGATTTGGAAAGTTCAAGATCTCCATTCAATCATCTGTCTGTTGAACCTTTTCGATTACAACGTGATAAATAATGTCAGAGTGGTTTTGTTCGATTTTCAATTGATTAAGCTGGTATACATAATCGCAACGATATTTTTCAAAACCTAAATACCGATTCCAGTCATTTATTTGTATGCCCATCCAGACCTGATGCTGTGAAGGGTTAATCACTATAATAAACTCGAGATTCTAAGAGGCACTGCCGTAATTCGGGAAACAAAAACGTAATTGATTAGGATGGCTTTAAGTGTAGGGTGAAGTAAAGCTTTTAATTTGAGAGTTGTATGTCTATGCCATAAAGTTTGAAACAAGCGAGGCAGGTGTGTACCTATTGCTTTTTGGTGTGCTTACATTCGAAATGGAAGGATAGCTGAATTATTTATTTTGGGTGAATTAACACATCAGGAGCAACTTTTGTATAGTGAAACACATGTAGCGGTTTTGTAAATGGTCTGGTGAAAATTATAAAACAATTTATTTTAACTACATATTCCGAATGAATATAACAATAATATTTACATTTCGGCGTGAGAACATCAAAATTCAATAATCTTGTCGCTCGTTAAGTCGCTAACATTACCTAATATATCTCAAGTCACAATCAGGATATTTCCTGAACTATAAAAAAACTGTATTGAAGTAACCGACCGACTTTTCGAAACTATAAATTGAAGTGATATATTTCAAGTCGAGAGGTAATTTATCGAAGATCTCGATGGCCATTATTTTTGGATCTTTACTCACTGTTGCCATTATGTTAATAGGCATTTTTATCTTGTTGCTCTTGTGCATTTCTCAAATCTAGTGTTCGATATATTGGAATTGAGCGACCAATGAACTGTCTAAAGTCTGAACTATCATTAATTTACGAAATTTGCTCTAAGGTATAGGTGAAATGCCGATTGCGCTTTCAAAAAAAGAAAATCCTAGTTTTCGATATCTGGAGTTGCTACTACCTGACTGACGGACAGTTCCCAGCTCCCACGCAATTATTATAATTTTCGTGAATATCGATAAAGCATCAAATATAAAATTACCTCATCTCTTGCGAGAATTTTAAAAATATTCACCAAATAACTGTCAGCAAACCACTACTTTCCTGATAAAGCTCGACGCGTATTGAGTTATACAGGGGTACGCAAAAGTCCGAACTAAAATCAATATCTGTTCAACCAGTAACTTGGGAAAAGATCGCTAAAACACGTCAATTGACTTCGAAGTGTACGCATTTTTTGACAATAAAATAAAATTTTTTTTTTCAACCCTTTAGCTACAACCCTCCCCAATTTTTTCTTTTCAAATGCAAACCTATGTCGTGTATGGGCTCATTGAAAAGCTCGTAAAAAATGGAATCTGACCATACCCTTTCTTTCTTTCACCCACGTGGTTACCACGAAATGAGAAAAAACTCTTAAAAGTTAATAATACCTACTTAGTGCAATCTACGGGTGAATTAACGTTGCAAAAAACAAATAAGTGGCATTCAGCATATGATGACGTACACTGCTCAACAATTGCTTAGGATCACCAGTACCTAGTTTCTAAAAGTTTACAAATTTTGCCAATCTAGGCAGGCACCACAACAAATTTTATTGATTTATGTGTAAAACTGATAACGTAATCTAGCATCAATATTCTTTGGAATTTATTTTTTCACAAAAAACTTACACATAAAATTAGTTCCATCCCAAGCAATTGTTGACCAGTGAACTTTGAACTTCACTTTTGTACCAAATTTAATTCCCTGATAAGAAATATCTATTTGTTTTTTGCAACGTTAATTCACCCGTAGATAACACTAAGTACGTATTTCTAACTTTTGAGAGTTTTTCCTCATTTCGTGGCAACCACGTGGGTAAAAAAAAGGAAAGTGTATGGTCGGATTCCATTTTTACGAGCTTTTCAATGAGCCCATACACGACATAGGTTTGCGTTTGAAATAAAAAGTTGGGCAGGGTTGCAGCTAAGGGGTTGAAAAAAAATATTTCATTTTATTGCCAAAAAATGCGTACACTTTGAAATCAATTGACGTGTTTCAGCAATTTTTTCTTAAGGTACTGGTTAAATATATTAATTTTATTCCGAACTTTTGCACACCGCTAAATTCCATAATGTTAACATCTCTTGCAATGCTTCAGTGTGTGTTTACCACAATCACTATCGAATAATTTTGGAATATTTCAACTTTTTTTCTCAGAATCAGTAGATTGGTTTCACGTCTACGTATGTATTCGAACAAAACCGACGATAACAAAATTATCTCTTTTCCGCCTCGAGGGTTTACCCTTTAGATGTTATTTTCAGCTAGGTAATTCCTCGTTCCAGTTATTCTGCATTCAGTAATAAGTGAATCGTCGGTCTCTTTGTGTCTTGTTCGAATAGATTTTCCGTCTATTTTTACCTCTACGACGGTGGTATTTTTTTGTTTGAAGCCATCACGGCTATTGATTTGTTGTATACTTCGGCCAACTTTTTGTAGGAAAGGAAACTCCATAGCGTCTTCGATTACTCTGGAAAACGTTGCGGCAGGTCTTTATATATGAATTATGCAACGTTCAATCGACGTTGGGTTGGGAAACTTTTCATGGGAATTGCTGTTCCATTATTTTTTTGTTATTGGAGTCATGAAAGCATTGGAAGTTGTAAGCAATCTGAATATTTTCCATGGTATTTTTAACGTCTATATATTTTTTTGTTATTGTAAGTTTCATTTGAGCGGAAATTAATGTTCTGATTATTCAGGTTATAGTCTATTTAAGAGTAAATGAAGCTGAAATATTGCCGTTGTATATGTGAATTAGTTCTACATTATTGTTGAACTATAGGTATTCTTCTAAAAGGGAAAATTTGTGATTACCTCGAGATTTCCAACTTTCAAAAATTCAAATTCATATTTCTTCTAGTCATTTAGTCTGACCATTGAGAATACTTTATATATTATATATTATCGAAGACATCTGAAATGTTTTCACAGTGAAACTTAAAAATATTTAGTAGAAAAATATTTCCATATTTTACCTATATCGTGAAATAATTTTTAGTTTATTAGGACTCGTTAAGTCTCAATGAAGGATGTGTTAATTAACACATCCTTCATTGAGACTTGAGAGTCTTAATTAACTAAAACTTATTTCAATAAAGAAAATATATTTCAATTGAAAACCCCTACCCAGTTAAATTGATGAACAAAATTCTTTTCAGTAGTGAAAGAAAACCTTTATCACCAAAATTCAAACCAAAGAATTTAGTTAATGAATCCCAACATCAAATTGAACCACCAATTTTTAAGTATCCTCCACATATTCATGAATTAACACCTAAATTAATAAATGTATTCAAAAGTGAAAATATCATATTTGCCAAGAAAAATATTTTGACAGTTTCTAAAATTTTCACTAAAATGAAATCACCTCTTGACATAAAAGAAAAATCAAATATAATTTATGAAATACCATGTACTCAATGTCAAAAAACGTATATAGGTCAAACATCAAGAAACCTGACGAGTCGTATTATCTCCCATAAGAGTGATTGTAAAAGAGGTGTAAAGTTATGTGCCCTAGCGGATCATGTTATAAGTAAAGATCACGTTATGAACAATAATCCAAAAGTTTTGACAATTGAAAAAAATTATCAGAAGAGAATATTTTAGAAATGGTAGAAATTAGTAAAAATGACCTAACAATGAATAAAAGAACCGACATCGAAGGTCTAAGTGAAAATACAAAATTCACAGTCACATGACTGAATTGATCGTTGACACTTTTTGTAGATGCTGGCTGCCCTGTGGTGGGACTCTGATGAATAGAAATGTATCATAGAATCGAAAAATGACGTCAAAATGACGTCAGAATCGAAATTTCGGTACTCTGAATCCTATCCTAGAAACGCTTCGACACGAAAATATGAATAGGTCAATTCAGCAGAGTCCAATTGGATGAATACTTTCGTATCGAAGCGTTTCTAGGATAGGAATCAGAGTGCTGAGATTTTGATGCTGGCGTCATTTTTCGATTCTATGAGACATTTCTATTCATCAGAGTCCCACTGCTGGCATCAGATTCGATTTGGTGTTAGGGTGGTTGGTGTCTACAAGAAGTTTCAACTTTACACCAAAGATTTCGCAAGATCTCATCGTTTATTAAACTGATCGTATGTTAACTTATTTCATACTTGTTTTCATGACCCTATGTGATATTAAAAAAAAATAAGTAATCACTCTCTAGTAATCACAACGTGATTGATTGATGTCAACCTGATAATTTGCTGTCAATTTCCCTTTTTGGGTTTTTTCATTCATCTCAATATTTTCTTGGTTTTTATGTTGATGCAAGTCTTACTTTTCTATCTCGCGATGTGAGTAAAATATGGAAATATTTTTCTACTAAATATTTATGTTTCACTGTGAAAACTTTTCAGATGTCTTTGATAATGGAAAAAAGTATTCTGAAAGCTCTTCGGAAAGCTACCAAAGAGAACACTTTTAATTGTGGCCATCTGATCCTGACTGCATCCCCAAAAAAAGTATATCATTTCTTATCAAGTTCAGTTAAGATACTCCCGAATTTTATATATATATATATATATATATATATATATATATATATATATATATATATATATATATATATATATATATATATATATACTTACCTCGATATTAACAACATGGACCTATTGGGTACATAAAAACTCGCAGGTTCAAACTCGTAATTTTCAGTCACACCCTCGTATTTATAAGGATCAGAGTGATATTCATTTGTTAGCGATTTGTATGGTCCCGTATAAGCGTGTTTGATTTTCGATGGTAGTCTATAATTTTGATTTGGTCGACCGGCATTCATCATAAGCTACTGAGGAGCTTTCACCTCTATAATTTTGAGACGTTTCATTTGAATTTTATGCTGTAAATTGATAATTAATTATATATCGGAAGAATAGACCGGGCCGATCGTAGTAGGCTCTGGGTATCATTTTACGAAAATCCATAGTTTGGGTATCATAACAGCAATTATTGGGAAATAGGTACATATACATGACCCGTCATCTCGATGTAAATACTAATTTTATGATTTTTTTCATTTGATACAGTGCAGGAATTCTTCAACACCCAGGGATTTATTCGAACATCGGTTCGAAAGTTAGATTGTTTATATATAGGTTAGTAGGGAAACATTCGATGATAATTATGTACCCGAAGCTGTACCTATGAATTTGTTGAAATACAGTGACTACAAATAATTTCCATTCAAACGGATTACTTGCTGATCGATTTCGGGTATGTTTTGACCCTCATCAGTGTAATGGACTTGAAGTCGTTGATTTTCAGTTCAATGGAAATGAGACCGGCCACTATATACGCCGCTCAAGTTGATTTATGTTGTTCAATAATGCCATTTTTATAAAAGCATAGTCGTTCCCTTCTAGGAAAGAAAACTTTACAAGTCTGTATCAGTGAATATTTTTTTTTTAATTTGTTCAGTTTCACCCGGTTTTACCTATGTTCATTATATTTGAAACTTCCACAGAAAGGCAAATTCGGCTAGTGGAAATGAAACATGCAATGTTCTATTCATCAGAATCATCTGTATTTATTTTTACTTGAAGATTCGCTTTTCGGTAAACGGTATATTCATGCATATTCAACTATTCAGGAACTATTGTTAATAATATGTTGGATAATAGGTTTGATTGATTACAATTTTTGATGTGAAATGAAACTACTCAACAGAGCTCAATTACCTACCCCAAAGCCAAATTCAAATCTTTTGCACTCCTAGCGCTTGCTGCCAACCAAGTTGGCATCTTCAGAAGAATATGAAAAAATTTGTTTTCATTTTTGTGTTCAGGCAATTGAGCTGTATTGAAAAAGTTAACTTTTTCTCAGTGGAAATCACTAATTTGTGATGATAACGAATATAATCCATTGTCGATTAAATTTTTGAAAAATTGATGATGGGCCGGTTTTTAGATCTACCTTTAAGAAACTTAGTTGCCAGCAAAGTCATTGGCAATCGAACGTCTGGGTTAAGAACTTAGTTTTTAGCTAAAGATTAGCTTTTGATATAAAAGCCCATCATCATTCGATCAACTGACATATTTATCCTATTGATAAACGGTTCTCTAGTTATATTGAACGTATTTTGCATAACTCGTTGGCGATTGAAACCTAGGATTCTGCTAGAAATAACTCACAATAATGGGTTCTGTCTTCAGACTATTGGGTATGTACTGTGTAAGATAACTGGCTAATATATACTGGTGCTTTCAGTGTTGCGACATTGTGGTTGAAATTCCTGAAAACTTTTGAGATCACTTGATCCATGGAACACGTTGTTGCCAATACAGATCTCTTTTAGTTAGAACAAAGAATAGAAACGCGAGAACAATCTGAAGTTTCATGAAAACAAACTTCATCTTCAATGGCCTACCTCCAAGAATAATCTCACGTTCTAGTATATTCAATAACCATTTGAAAATTTCGTAGTGATCATAAAAAAAACACTAGAGAAGTTTGCTGGCAACAACATTCTAGAGTGTGCACGCGTTCTTAATATTCTATAAATGCACTGATATGTGTTTTAGATATTTTTAGTTCAACCCAGAAGATTATAAAAAAATTATAATGATTTCACTCACCAGAAAAAAATGGCATTTCCTCACTTCACATATCCATAAAATTTGATCACAATTCTCACTCCTATTCGCTCACACGCATTAACGTGAATAATATTCGGCTGAATTGTGATTCTACTTCTAAACCGAGCTTTTGAATTGAGATCACAATATTATATTGCTCAAATGAAAATATCAAAAATCAACTAATTTTTTCAGCACATAGACCAGAATTCGCAACGACACAGCCACTTGGCAACACAGCACGTTGTCATCTCAACTACGAAAGTGACGATACCCGGCGAATTTTTTAACTTATTACTACGGTCTACGTCATCAATTCTTGATCAAGTAGGCCAGATCGGTCGTCTGATTTGCTGACAATCTTTTATATGGAGTGAAAACACCAGTATATAGCCACTTTGGTACTGTGGCATTAAAACGTCAGATGAATACCTTGAGCAAAATTTTTGAGACAGTTTCCTGTAGGATTTTCATTACAATACAAGGATTGCATAATCAAGAAACACTTCTTACTTCTGCCAGCAAATAGTGTTTGGTTTGTTTAGTGAAAATGTGTATCGGTTTTGTGACCTTTTTATAGTGCTGCTCTTACAGGAAACTGAGTACGTTTTGTATGAATTTTCATCATTCACCAGTTCCATTAATCCGCATTCATCATTATTTTTTTGGTATCTGATGGAATCCAATAAATGCAGAAACTGTACTAATTTTTCATTATTGGTAAAAAAGTGTTCTTCCCTCGTATCGTGTGGGAGCGAAACGCGGGACGGGATCTTTGTCATGATTTATTTTCCATAGAAGGGTTGCCTTTACGAGCCAATGATGTGGGGAGTGTCGGCCAATTGGTGGAGCTATTGTGTTTTAAAATATTTCGACGGGGAGTAATGGGAATGTAAAGGCCCATTACGTGATTCTTTTCAATTAGTCGTTAGGGGGAAGTGGGCATTAAATATGGCGGCTGCAAGATCAAGATTTATTCGAAGCCAGTCAGGGTTCAGGAGTCCTTGTAATTGGGAGATGACATGGTGTAGTTTATGATTTTTAGGCGTTGTTTTCTCGATACGGAGTGTGATTTTCAATGAACAGAGAGCGTAACTGTATCATTATAGGATAGTTAGTTCAAAGGTAGATTAGGAGTGATTAAAAAAACTTGCTTACTTTCCATATCGGGCGAGTCTGTGTATTCGGCTACCCATTTCCGAAGAGAGAAAATCTAATTAGAAATAGACTTATTACAAGCCGCCAATGAATGAGGGGATGAAGAAAAGTTATACTAGCTTTTTTACCAATGATCCACAAGCTTTTTCCAACAATATTTTTTTTGGTCACATGATAATTCAATAGCAGAGTGAAAAGGTTCCTCAACAAATTGGTTTTGGGATCAATTTGTTGTGAGATTCTATACTTAGGTCTTCTTTCACACAGTAATAACAGTAACGAAACATTAATCATTGTTGAAATTCGGAGAACGATGGTTCTGTTGGATTTTCACGGACTGTAGAAAGCATAGCATAATAATTTGCTTGGGTTAATGGTTTTAGCGAGAGGAAAACTTCGCAAAATGGGTACAGGACGTGAAGAGAGGATCTTAGGATTCTACTAGTCGAGAAGACAAGAACTTAGTTGTCAAAAAATACTAAAAGAAAATTAATTCTGTTTAACAGGACTTGAGGTTGATGTTGTACATACATTGGCTATTATAATGAGTAATTCGCAGCTGTTTCAAAAGATCATTGTGAGAACTCTTGACTGTGTGAACTTTAATTTAACGTCGTCGAAGGTTTGTCCATGGTATGATCATGAAAAAATATTGTTTGTCTACAATGATGATCAAAATTGAACGAATGAATACTGGCAGTTTCCACTTTGAACAGAATTTTCATTATGCAGATATAGAGTAAACGATATGACTTTATCCATTATTAACCGTACTCTCCTTTGTACATACGGGGCAATATTTTTTCCATTCATATTCTTTTACATTACTGAGAATTTCTGTTCAATTATATATCGTTTAACCAGTTTCATAAACTATTTTTTGTTTGATTTAGTGACAAACGAGTAATAGGACTTGGCTAACTCCACACTTTTCGAAAACCTCACTCTGTTGTGGATAGTACTAGAGCTGATATTCTATTATCCATGGGTTGCCCATGTTTCACCATAGAATAGACTCATTTGTCTACAAGGACCAAAAAATTACTTTTTCCACGATTTTCTACTGTAACAAATAGTTGTACAGCTTTTCTTCCGCAGTTTCTGACAATTTTCTTGGTGTTGATTAGTCTGAACATATAAGTGTTGATTTACATCATCATCAGGAACCTTGGTTTGTTCGGTACGACTCGTCAACGCGTTGAGTTTTAGTTTTGCTCAATAGATGGCGACAGAGAAACGTGTACTTGCTAAACCCCGAGATTTTTCAGTAACTGGGCTGATTCAACTTCTGTCATTATTTTCTACAGTTCATCTAATCTGAAGACCTCAGTAACAAGTTTATGGAATTAATGTCAATTGTTTCTTCATAATTCAGCTGTTTATCGAACCGTTGACTTCTTGCCGCAGTTCTCGAAATCAATTTGAATTTGTAATTAAGTGAGACTGCATTGTTGTACTAGTTTCAGTTGCCAAATCTACCATTTATACGGAACGGATATCCGCGCGCCAAACTTACCCCAGAACCGAACAGAATTGACTCATAGGCCAGGAAAATAAACCCCAAAACCATAATGATGTATCTGATGAAATTAACGACTTCCACAGTCGAGAAATGTTGTCCTATTTACGGAAAAATAGTGTTATTTCGAAAAGCTCTTTCAACAGGTATAATATGAATGAATTCTATATAAATTTGTATCTATAAATGACACCTAATATAAAACAATATTTGAAAGGATGTTGGTTTCCTCACTAGACCATTTTAAATCAAGTGCAGCGGCAACATCCAACATTTTTGTCCCAAAGGAACACTCATATTCATGCAAAATAATGCACTTCTTCTTATCTTTTAAGACAAATTATATTGGGCCCAATATTTCAGAGTTCATTTTCTGAATAATACTCCATGCAACACTAAACTGTTTTTTTAACTTCACTTCAAGAATACAGCTTCTGAACTAACAATTCACTCAGACTTCTCAACTGACTTCAACTGAATAAATCTTGAATCACTTTTTTGCTGAAATCTCTCGATAATATGCGTCCTTTATATACACCATTCGAACAGAGGAGAGCTTTCTGGAACTCATTTATTCTAGATCGAAAGACCCGAACGTTCGGACGCCTCGAGAAGCATCCAGACAGGATTTTCATGCAAATGAGCGGCGTTCCATTTACGAGTGACACTCAGTAGCGGCGCTAGGGGATTTCGTAACAATATTCAAGAAACTAATATTTGTTGGGTACCTAGACTACCTAGTTTCTTCAGGATGCTTTAACTCTCATTCTGTTTCAATGATTATTTTGTAATCGATGTAACAAAATCAGGTAATTATGCAGAATCTGATTGATCAATCAATAATTGATGTTATTGAAATTCTATTTATGGAAATAAACTTTTAATTGTAACGCTTAAAGTTATAAAAAAAAACGGGTTTAAAAAGGGGTTTTGTAGTTAACCAGCTAACGGCCCTTACGGACGTTAACCCTTGAGAGCCGAAACTTGTCCGAGCAATCGACTAACGAGAATTTACCTTTCGACGTGTGAATCTCAGCACAATGAGACGAGGACTTGAGCCCCGGTCTTTTACTTGACAGGCGGGATGTGCTTACCTCTGCACTCCCGAGAAGCACAACCACTACTGTTATGACTGAGATTGGGAAATTATTACAATACTTCTTTCTGTAATCGTTGTAATTTCCTAATACATATATAAACGAGGCCGAAAATCTAAGGCAACTAAACAAGCAGAATGAGAGTGACATGCGCGTACTTGTTTAATAGACGATTAACCAACATGTACATGGTATGTCACACTCTTCCTTCCTTATTTTCTTGCAAATGGTAAGTTCTAAGAAAACCACTCAGATTGAATGTGGAGCACACTTGAAATGAAAACATCAACCAATGTACTTGAACTAACACCAATAATAACGTTACCTAAGTGATATATGTTCTGAAGCGGAAGCGTCTTTTTCGCATGTATTGTCAGAAAATGTTGGCCATTGGGATCAGTCGATAATAATTGTCGTTTCCTATATCATTTTGTCCAACATTTCGGTTGTTCATTTTAAGGAACCAAACTAGTTGTAACCAAACTATGGGTACCCAGAATCATTAACATTCATATTTGGACTGTCACAACGTATCCGTTGATTTTGATTTCTTTTTCACGCCAAATGTGTTTCGTCAAACTCAACTGAATATTCATTATCTCCTGAAACCTTCAGAATTCCATTTGTACGGACCAAGTAGGTTTCATTGAGCTACCAACATTTGGCATATATACTGTGAATTCCTCGAGGGGTGTTTCACTTTCGTAAAATTTGTACACCAAATCGAGATTCTCAGTGGTTTTCAGGATTTCATAAGGGATTTCAGGGGGGATTTCTGGGTTTCAACATGGATTACCAAGATTTCCAGTGAATTTTGTACACCGGATTACCAAACTGAAACACCCCTCGGAGATTATGTCTTAATGAGGTCGTGAAGTACCACCATTGAGGATTGCTGGAGTTCAATACGGGTATTATCGCAGATTTCTAAGGCGTACACGCTGGACTTAAACTATTAGATCAAATCAAATTATTTTTTGTAGCTACTCTAAAGGTTCTTATATTGTGATTGAATGAGTAAATTTCAAATAAACATGTTTTCACTTCTTTGTTCCTGATATGCGTATTCACGAAGTTTCATTGACAATTTCACACCAATAGATTTCGACCATTTGCAGAGAATAATATTTTGACATAACATGTCACTTACCCATTTTGAGGAGTAAACGAAATATAACGTTCAAATATGGCACTAGAGCAATAATTCAGCAGACGTTTGTGTTTCAGACAAGTTTGATACTTCGATTTGAAATATTTGAAATTTGAATGCGTTTGGAGGTTCCGATAAACTCAATACTCAATTCTATTCCAAATACTTTTGTTCGTTTTATTTCATTGTACTTCCAGCGTTTTTCCGTTTCTATTGCTACTGTTGAGTGAATTTTTCACCTCCAGCTACTTTTATAATGGTGCATTTTCCATTGTTCGTGGAGTTTATTGTTCCGAATCTACTATTCATCTACATAATATATTAGTAGCTACCGTAGGTAATTTATATCGCATTGTTAGAAAATATATTCGAATAAATTGTTTTTTGAAAATAAAAAATAGTTTTCGAAATCACAGAATCAAAATTGATATCAATTGGTAACAGATCATCAGATTTTTCTGAGGATGAAGAAAACAAACTTCACCTTGAATGACCTCTCTCATCAAACTTGGCTAGAAGTTATATTCGTGTGATTTTCTGATTGTTTTCCAGAATCTCCCAGTTCAAAATAGTTTTTCTGCATTGGTGACAAATTTTGCTACGTGCCCAGTAAAATAGGATCCAAAAACAAAGAATTGAAATCATGGAATGAAAGTTTTTTCAGGCGTGTTCTCAAATTCCTATAACCTACAAAACTGCCATCGGACTGCAAGACATTTAATGTTTCGTTACCACATTAATAAATTGTGCTTCTTTTGGCAATCTCTCGGAGGATTTTTCTGGTTGAAATTATTCAAATTCAAGAATGGAAGATATCGAGAATTTGGACTTGAGATTTTTCAGAAATTAGTCAACGCACCTTGTTACTTCTACCAATTTTTTGTCTCACGTAACGACCATAGCAATGAGTAGTTCTCCTGGCCTATCACCCACGTCATACCAACCGAATATCTCGCATCTCAATTCCACGTTCCGCAAGTCAAAGCCGGGGGATTTGTGTAAATATCTGCCATAGAATCTGTGCCGGTTCAGCGAAAGAAGCGACTCTGCGTGCATTTAGGCGCACAATGGACCACCCCATATATTATTTAACAAGCAGCTATTGTCGTCTAGTTTCCGAGGAAGTGAAGGATCTCCTATCGGACGACGGGGACGCATATTTTTCGGGCGTTGCGCCGCAGGGGTGGCCGCACAGTGTTGATATTGTTTGGAAAAATATTTTGAGGTGAACTCCGGGATTTAATGGGGTTTGGGGTTCAGTTGGGATGCGGACTGGCTCGTGACGGTAATTATGCGTGCGATTGCGGAAACATCTGTCTAAATAGACGAATTGGTTTTTCGAGAAAACGGTTTTAAAAACGTCGGCTCGCCATATGCGATGCATCTGATAAGTAATTGATAGTTTGCCGTAGGAAGTGAATACGATTTTTTACTGGGATAACTGTGATAATTCGCACTTACAATATCACAAGAGCTTGAATTATTTCCGGAAATTCTCTAGAGGGCAGGAATATTTTGAAAAGTATCCTGAGTATAGCGAAGGATATTTTTTTTATTCGTGCCAGAAAGAAAATTTCCAGGAATAATTTAAGCATGCGTGGTATTTGGTAAGGAAATTTCACAAAATAATTTGGAAAAAAATTATCAATTCATTCTGACATTTTAAATTGATTTTCGCGTTAATTTTTCTGTTAGTCAAGTTGATCAGGGTATGGCTTTGTCTTTGACACATGTTGATTATTTTTTTTTGTTTAACCGGTTCTGTCAGAAAGCCTGATAATTATTAGTAGTTCAAAAAATCATATGAGTATATCCACCATATTTTGTTAAATGAACAAAAATTACCAACCTCAGTTTTACCGAATGCTAAAACTCAGGTGTGTAGTCAGTCAGCTTCATACGATTAGAAATTTGATATCATTTTTGGATACAGAACCGCATTCATGGAAGATCGAATCCTGGAATGCCCATTGTTCTTTCTCCTTCATTGTTCTATACGTTAATTGGGGATTAAGAATTGGCCAATTTTGATAGTAACTCAAAGAGGGTTGAACTGAAATTTTTAAGTTATTTATTAACCTCATTGGCTATTTTGATTTAAATATACACTTTTGTCTCGATATGACGTTTTCGAAAACTAACAAAGATAATTTGGAGAATTCGATTTCAATACCAAAGCTGTTTCCACTAGAAACTCTGAATTTCTCTCTCCGAATTAACTCTACTGTAGCGATGAATCGCCGCTTCCGAATATATACTTGCGTACGCCTAAGGAGAATCTTCCAGAGTGGTCTCGATGATGTGTATCGAATTCTCCACACTTACGGAGATTTCCTAGAAAATGACGTTCTCTCTTCGACCCCTCATATCTGCGTTTTCGAACGACAGGGCCGGCGCTAGGAGATACTCTCAATTTCCTCATTATAATTCAGTTTAGTTGTTTATCTGACATTCATATGAATTTTACCAGTAATCAAAATCATTTATAAAAAAAGAATATCCAAATAAAATTTTCGATAAAACTATCTTGTGTCGCCGCATCGTGTGTACGGCCATATTCCAATTATCTCCAATAACACATTCGCCTTGTGTACACGAAACTTTCCATTACAACCAACCTTCTCAGATCCTTTCCCAATAACGGCTAATGGCAATTCACACCTGCCTTTATGTATTTCCTATCTCGAGTAAACATAAATATTTGCAGACACGTTTCAGATTAGGTCCCCAGAAACGGGAAACGGAGAAATTGCAAATAAAATGGTCGGAATGGCTTCTTCCTGTAACGCGCGTATTCGACATTTCCACGGAACTCTGATAAAAAAGCGGATAGGTTCGTCGCGGATACAGGCGTGGGAAATGAATTGAAATCGACCGAATTGGGTTATACAAATAGGGGCTCTTCGCTGAACAGCTGAAAGTCGGTGGAATCGATGCATTCGGGCAAATACCCGTTTTATGAACCGCTCATCGAATGAGGACATTTTTCTGGATCTGGTAGCATAGTTTTTTTTATATACAGGGTGATATTTGAGTTCGTAGTCAAACTCAAAGATGTGATTATTTCAGTGATTCTAAGACGAACCGATCATATAAACAGGTCCGGTAATGCTCGGTCTTCAAGATACAAGGTGTCAGTATTCATGAAAGAATTAGACATTCCCTAAATATCTCAATGATCCTTCAGCTAATTTTGTTGAAATTTGGCAATGTTATTTATTGAGGAGCTAACTCTGTATCAACTAGATCGAAATCACCATGTCTAGTGGCGTACCTTAAGGCCCCCTTGCCAATATTTTTGACTGAAAAATTCGCTGAAATTACAACTCCTTTATACCTAGCTCTTTCCCATATCATGCTTTATTGTCTAGAAAAAAATGTCATTAATTTTCATTATGTCCTGTTAAAGTAACTTTTTCCTCGAAAACAAAGAGTGATACGAAAAAATTGCTTTTATGAAAAAGCTGTGGTTCCAGTTGATAAAGAATTCAAAAATTCGGTCAAAAATATTGGTTAACACCAAATTTCCAAAGGCACCCTCAACTTCATCATTATTTCGAAATGATTCACAGACCATTAAATTGACATATCCATCCGTCGTCAACAAACTTTTCCATCCAGTCCCAGATCTCTCACAAAGCTCTTCCCTACATGAAAGGTGTTACTGACAAAATTGGCGAATTCTAAAAAAAAATAGATATGAAAACAATCAAATATCCACATTCCTCCGTTCCCCCAAAGACAAAATTGTCATTGAGTCTCAGGGTATATATGAAATTCCAGGTTTCGATTGCCATGGAACGTATATGTAGGTCAGACCAACACACGTGTGACAAGCAGAAAACATGAACATATCTCTAGAGGCGGTTCAACCCGAACTCAGTTACAAATTGTCGAACAGAATATATTGGATTATGAATAATATTAACCGTTCTCGCAAAACTTATTGTCCACGTTTTTCGTTTCGAAACGAGCAAAATGAATAATATATTTTTATTTCAGTATTAAAACATTAATTTAGGTAATATTCCACATTCATCTAATTCTGGCTATATATTTTAAGATTTAGTCTCTCTAGCTCTAGCTAATCGGAAAGTTACATCTATTCCAACACAGAGTTGTAATGTGGGTTTTCAATGATATAAACCTTTTGAGAGCGCCATTTGAAACAGACGTATGAACAGAATATACAGTTGAATTCGAAATTCCTCAAACTGAAAATACCTTACCACGCTCTTGTTGAATCTCTACTGCAATACGGAATTATTGCATGGGGGGGGGGGGGAGGTAGACACTGCCACATCCTACCTCTTGAAGTCCTACAAAAAAGAATATTAAAAGCTATGTTGGGCGTTCCTTCCACATATTCCAGCAACCAGTTATTTACAGACGCGAACGTAATGGATATCACAAAACTTTATGCAAAAAACATACTGATGCTATATAGCGATAGAAAATTTAGTGTACAAACCGTAAACCATATATACAACAAGAGAAATGAAAATAAGATACACTTACCGCGGGCTAAAAAGCAATCGGACAGAGATATTTTGCGTATATTGCACCACGACTTATAAACACTATCCCAGAAGCCCTGAGAAGTTACATGAATTCTCGTTCTTTCAAGAAGAAACTGAAAAAATGGTTGATTTCTTCTGAGAGACATTCAATATATGCCATTATTTTCCAGAAAACATGTAAAATAAATGTGTAATTATAAGAGTATATAAAAATATGTGTATGTATATATTTTTTATTTTATTTTTATTTGTGTGCATATATGTGTATAAGTGTGTAAATGCGTACAAGGATTAACAATGTATTAATTACTCACCATATTTTTTTCTTCGTTTGTGCTTGATCATTTACCCTCTACCCACTCAATGATAGTTTGAAGATTTTGGAAATTTAATGTTGAGCTGAAACTCCTCAAAGACAAGCTCTCCTGAGCTTTTTTGAGGTTCCCTACGTTTATTTTTCCAAACTCTTCATACCATTTGAATATGATGAAATTTTTGTCTGCATTTTTGCATTTAGTAGGTATTTGTAGTTTTTGTATATTTTTTGAATTGAGTAAAATAAACATTAATATTATTATTAATTACATTTCCTTTCAGTGTTGAGCTATATATTTGAAATTTTGAATTCTCTAGTTCATCGTAATAATTATTTAAATTTGATTGCAGAGTATGTACTCAGTTGTAGATGAACATGTAGTAAATATAAAAGGAGGATTTTCGTGTTTGTGGGAGTTTTTTCAGTTTTATAATTTGTAAGGAGATCTTGATATAGATTTCGCGATATTATCATTCGAATCTATACGATCCCAAAAACAATTCGTAATGTAAATCAAGTTGGTGGATAATGAAAATTAGTCTCATTCAACGCAGCACAAGGCATTGGGTAGGCAAGATTGAAAACCACTCCTTCTTTCTGACCCGTGAAATTTTGACTGGAGAAATGAGTAGATTTAATGTTGATTCTGCACTTTAATTGGACAATGAAACGCTCCCCCGTATATGTAGATCCTAATTCCCTAATTGCCGATCCGCAAACTTCAACTCTGTTCAGCTATTTCTGCTGCCGAAAACATGAGGATGGTAATTGGCAAGCATCTCCGGAGTTCCAGACGATTATTCGGCAAGAATTGCATTCCTCAACGCAAATATTTCCCAACAAATATATTAACTCAGTTATCTCATTGAGCTCATCACAAATCTGAGCGTTTTCATCACTTGCGCTAATTTAAACGACAGCTGGAACTTTTGCAAGACGCGGGCGACAAAGAAAAAATGTGGAACTTCTCGTTCGGCACAACACGTGCTTGGAGAGGTGCGGATGCGTTGGGAAAGTGGGAAAAAAGTCCAGGATTTCAACAGGCATCATTAATTGTTACAAATGAATGTTTTCCTGGCGAGAATAAATATCGCGAGAGGCTTTGTATATCATCGCTTTCTCCTAATCTTTACAAATGGTGGAAGTGATGAGTAGGTTTATTTCGAAATCCTTGTTTTCTGCGGAGGAGATTTGGATATCATGTTCTCTATTGGTATGAGTGAATTCATAGGGATATTTCCGGATGTGATGCATTTTTCAAAGGTTTATCCTTGATACTTGATCGATGTATGATTTTTGCGAATCATTGCTGGACGAGTGTTTTGTAATCCCTTGGTTCAACTAACTATTTTTAATGTTTCCATGAACTGCTCGGCACTGAGATGAGTTGGAATATTTGAAATATTGGACATGTGCCGGGTTCTTTCTGGGAAGTTTAAAATTGTCTTCATAATGTTTTTCGTTCGCCACACTGGTATGTGAATATTCAAAAAACAGTAATAAGAGCCTCTGTAAACGAAGCATTTTTCTATTCAAACCTTGGAATAGCATGTGAATCAAGGGAGGGAAAATGAGTTTTGGGGTTGGTTTCCAATATTTGAATTCAGAAGGTCCTTGTAGTCGGTATTCAGATTCATCTTTGAAATATACTTTACTTTCTAGTCACGTCCAACTTTTTTTGTCAGCAAGCAAATAAGTATGATTCCACCTACATTCATATATAATAGTTGAATCATTACATAAGCCAACTAAATGGATAAAAAAGTAGTTTCAGTACTTCGAATTGATATACTCACTTCATTTGTTTATTAACAATCGCTACCTATTGCATCTCTTGAAGAAAATTGAGAAAGTTTCTTTATCTACACCCGTACTCTAATAATACACTTATATGCCCACAACCCGTTTTATAATGAAATCCATTACGATACAGATTTTCATTACGATACAGATTTTCAACCAATAGAAACCCATTATTTTTCTATCAAGCATGATGTGCAAGCTTTGCATTTTGACGTTTGTCAAGTCAAAATCAGTAGGTAATGAATTTTTGAAGAATTTAGTCAATTTTCAATAATAGAATGAAAATGTCTCATAGCAGTGATATACAAGAATTACCAGCGACTCCTCCACAGATGTCTTAGACAAGAAAAAAATACCATCGAAAGGATTATATTTTCCATTTGACAAATGCAACATATGTTTTTATTTTCGAACGAATCCAATGAGCCATCATGGCCGAGTGGTAAATTGCGAGGGCAGTCATCAGAAACATCCGGGTTCAAATCCTGATCTCTGCAGAGAGTTTTTTCATTTCTCATTGTTTTATTTTCCGTGGTTATACCATTAATTATAATTTTGTAGAATTTTTCAAAGAAATACGATTGATTACCTACTATTATTGTGTTCATTATAAATACCTAATAATATAATATTTTCAGTTCTTCATTATTCATTGGGTGTAGATAAAATAGCGTATGCAACTCCATGAGCATAAACCATACGAAACTCACCTTCGGCTCGTTTCGTATCCCGGTTTATGCTCATGTATTAATAACCATCATTACACGATCGTTGCATAATATACTATTATGATATCATGTCAGTTGTTTTTCAACATTCAATTTCTGTGAGGTTGGTTACCCTCTAAACATTCCTTGTGCATTTCAATTATTTTCAAACAAAGGAAATTCATGTCAGCTGCTTGAATTTTTATAAAAACCTGGATTTTTTTGTATGATTTTTCACATTAATCCATGTTAAGGATCTAAGTCGTATCTAATTGAAGAGATAGACGAGTAACTGCACTTTTATTAGTTTCATCTGATTTCACTTCTCTCTGGGGTATAGTTAAATTTTTTCCATTTTCTACTCGATTTTCAATTTCGTACCGTTGTTGCTTCTACTCTTTTTTTTAACACCCCTCTTTGTATTCAATGTAAAATCAATATCTACTTGACTAGAATGTTGAATCAGCTCTTCTGGATATAGAAAATTACAATTTCATTTCATTCCCGCACTATGTCAATACGTTTCTAGTGAATTTCAGAAATATTATTGATTTGGATTCGTGAATAGTTATCAGAATATAGATTTTCAATTTCATGCAATAATAAAATACTAACGTAATTTTAATGCAATAGGAAAGACATTTTATCGTCGCCATATATCACGTTTTGAAAGAGATTATTCATAATCCCATTAAATATTCAACAGGTTTAGTTCAACAGCCTTTGTACTCAATACCGAACGTGGCACTTTCAATATTACAATGTATTGTAGTGGAATGAATCGTATCCCTTGATGCAAGATATGAGCTGAGGGTATTCGAAAAAATTACACAATCTGGTGTAGTAGAGATTACATCGCATTCGTACACACAGAACAGATTTTTTCCATCCTGCCAATTATTATAGGCATATTGAGAAGTATTTTTTTAAAATCTGAAATAGATTAGAAATTCCCGAGTTATAGCTGGGCTGTCCAAAAGATAGAATTCAAGGACGCGTGAACAGTGAATGCCTGCATAGCCACGCCTTCTAAACTGAAATAAATGAAGAACTGTTAACACTGTACTGTACTCATTTGTGCTTTGTATTTACGTGTGTTACGTTAATTAAATAATATGGATGGAAATACTCTTTCACCTCCAAAAAAAAGATCAAAAAAAAGACATTTAACTGTAGAGGAAAAAGGTAATGAATGGAGAGGAACATTCGAAGAGTGCGTGCGTATTTTCAGCGGCTACACTATAGCTCTGTCTCTTGTTTGTATTCAAACTCTGTGAGGTAAGCAGGGCTACTTTCTTTCGAGCATATTCCTTGGCATTCAATTACTGACAGGCAATAATCATTGGAGAAGAATATAGCCATGTCTCGAGTCAGCAGAGCTACAAGACTTGTGAAATTCCTGTCAATATTCATCAGATTAAAATGTCAAAAATATTATTAGTGATATTTATTGAGTATTCAGAATCATAAATAGTAATAAAACTAATTTTTCTAGAAATTATTCCATTTTATTCTGCGAATATTCAGCTCAATTTGGCAACATTGCAACCATAATATCAAACAATTTGTTGATTATACTCATTTTGAAACTCTTGATGACATTCAAACGTCCAAGAATTTTGAATATTTCCGAAACGACCTAAATCAAAATGTTTGCATCAGTTCCGTTTGGTATGCACTCATTCATTATAAAATAGTGCATTCTGTTGATTGAAGAATCAACCCTTTCCATCGTAGTTTCAATGGTTAGAAATAATTTAATGTGTCAAAACTAATATTCTGTCACATGAAACGAAATTTACCGCTGCTGATTTGATTAGGGTCGGAGAAAGAAAACAATAAAAATTTCAGTAGGAATTTCAATCCGGTGAGACCTACAAATGATGAGCCACCCTTGGTATATTGGAGAATGTGGGATTCAAGTGGGGGCGAGGTATTGTGATTCGTAAACTCGTTCGGAAATGATCTGAAAGTTTGAGACAATATTCTGATTGTTCAATTCAATTCAATTTTATTTGATCATGATATGTTTACAATACATTTATGGAGCTCAAGTATTGTAGTCAGTGGCGTTTGAGCTGCTACAAAAGAAAAGATAATTTACAAAATCTCGTGAAATAATGATTAAAACTTGTACTCTAAGTAGAATTCATTAACCAGCCTAGAATAGCAGAAGCAATTGTGACAATTTGTTACAAGTGTAATACACATAAGGTAAAGTACAGAAAATAATATGTAATACCCACAATCCAATCGTGTTTTGAACATATTTTATTGACGTCTTCCATTCATGATATTTCTAGCTGTTTCAGAAATAACCGGAGTGAGAAGTTTTTGTTTGGGGGTTCTTCAACAAATTTCCCATTTTTCGAAAGTTCATGAACAAAACAAGGAATCCATGTCAGAAGAACCACTTTTTTTAGAATAATATGAAGTGCAACAATTGATATTACCTCGCGACTGTTAATTTTGCATCGAGCAAAAGTAGGTCTCAGATCTTATAGATCTGTAAGAAACGATGGCAACCCTTGCAAATATTATAAGCTTTCACAACCGTTAACTATTGAATTGTTTGGTATTTCCGGGTTTATGACCCGTGGTCTGCAGGTTTTGTGCCTGTCGTTTCGTCTGAATCTATGGCAAACATGTTCAAAGGCGATGCAAAATGATTGAGTGGAACCCTCGGTGGAACCCACATTCAAAACCCCGCACAACAGAGGACACTTCCGCCGCCGATGCAGACGAAACGTCAGGATAAAAAACCTGCAGGCTCAGAAAGCCCGAAACTCCTAACATTCATAAGTCGATGTTGTTTTGTGCTTTGTTGCTGTTCAATAATCTTGTAATTTCTGAGCATTTGGTTTGGTGTACCTATCAATTTATAAAAATATTATCCAGGAGTTGAATGAAGTTCTATTCCAACGAATGCCATCACATCTGCACCCAATTTCGTCCGTCCCGTATATTTTCCGGTTCCCGGTCATTATTCCGACATAATTAATGGGCCCGACCTGCCAAAATCGTTCCATTCACACCTCCGTCCGATACATAACGAGACATTTCCATAAAATATTCGAAATAGTAAATTCTTTCCGTGTCGCCCGCCGGTGAAGCAGAAAGGGATTCGGTTACGATCGGGGAATGCGTGTTATTCGACAGCCACCCAGGCACACAGTCGAAATACTTTCCAAGGTTATTTTCGTCCTTTTTCGTTAATTAGCCCAGGTATCTGCTACACTTGGCGGGATTCCGGTCGTTGATATTTTTTTAATTTTTGTAGCTTCGATATACGTACGATTTGAATCAATAAGACCGCGGGCACCACCGTTGTTCATCCAGTGGCGGACATGTTCTAGAAGGGTTGTCATAGAAGAGGGGTGTCCTTTACATCATTTTCGATAAGGTAAACTAAGACTTATTCAGTTCATAGGGGCACAATGTGTTGACATTGGTACATATTGAAGCTATCCAAAACTACAGAAAAACTTTTCATATTGTTACGTCCTAACGCCGGCCCTGACGAAATCGTAAACGCAAGGCGAGGGATCGCGTCGTAGCGAACGTCATTTTCCTGGAATCCGTAAGCCGCCTAGAGAATTCGAGAAACGTCATCGCGGCTGCTCGGGAACATTCTTCACAGGCGTACGCAGGGGTATAAATACGGGAGAGAGTTCGCGACGCGGACAGAGAATATTGTAACAGTGGTGTCAGAATTGAGATTTTCCAAGGATAAAACGTAACAATATGAATATTTTTATAGGTTCAAAAAATATTCATATAAAACAGCTACCCGTTAGCTTCATAAACTCGAAAAGAAAATTGAAATTTTTGAGGTCATTCATCAAAGATATTTATTCTAGTAAATAGGGCAAATTTGACGATATCCCATATTCACAAACATTTTTGGAAAAGTTAGGTATGTATTTTACACTGTACATGCTTTTTGGAAAAACTACTCCCATTGTCAAAAATATGAAATAGCAATTCAACAATCTATAAATATAACTGAAAATGAAACTCCAACTACTCTTGGAATATATTTGTTGAGTTGTTTCTTTAGAAGCATAAAACGTATTTCAAGTTGGATACCACTCGAGTATTATTGGTAGTTTCCTTCAACTGATTTTCCACTTCTGAAGAAAACTCTCGAAAATGTCATTCAAGAACTCATACCAGCAAGAGATATTATGGACCATATTTGTCGAGTTGTTTAACTTCAAACGGCATATTTCGTTTCCATGTAGCCCCTTGAATCCTCATTGAAGACCATATCGCACCTCCAGATGAAGACTCCAGTAACTCAAAAAACCTCATTTTCTATAAATGATGAAAAACTGTTTTCAGCATATTCAGTAAAGATATCAAAATTCTATTGACAAATTCATTCAGGTAACGTTATATTAATATGTTGAATTACCATATTGGAATGTTATCTGTTGAAAAACCTTGAAATTGTCGATATTTTTTAGTTACTCTAGTTTTGCAGCGGGATTAAGCAATTTTTGTTCGTACTAAGTCAAGTTACTTTAGTTCACCTGAAATAATATGAAGTTACATTACTTTCAACCTGAAGAATAAGAATAATTTCGTTGATGAGTTCTGAGTTGTGAATGCTAATAGCGGGTGTTGCAACATCAGAGACAACAGGTTTGGTTTATATGGAAATACGATAGTTGAAATAAAGAAATGTATATATTTAAAATAAGTTTGATATTCATTTACTTGATAAGACAGAAACGCAAACTGAATCATTGAAAAGATTCCCTACAAACATAAAATTAGTTGAGTATGAACTTAGCGCTATGAAATAATGTTATCTCCTTTTCCTAACAGATATAACTTAAGTTCTAGACATTTTAATAAAATGGAGGTTATACCCGAATGATACGTTCAAAATTAATCCCAGCATTGGTTAACGAATTATTTACTTCCTCTTGCGTTGGTGTTTCATCACTTGGAGTAATATTTTGACCCGTTTTGTGCTCCCCGTAGTTATTGCCGGTAGTGTTATCATCGTTGCGATGAATCTCGGAATTACCGCCAGTATCATCATGTTTATTTGTTGAGTTGCTAGTTCTGCAGCTGGAGCTACTAAGTAACGCAAAAGAGATAATATTTTTTGAGGGGAATGGGGAATTCATAGTGCGGATCTGCATTCATCGCCGCTATGAATTGGCGATGCAGCATACTGACGATTAGGAACTCTCCGTAGTCCCTTAGCGTTTCTAGGCTGCTCCTTGAGATTTGATGAAAATTCTGAAATAATGGTCGGTGATGCAACTGATCTTCCATTAGCTGGCAACTCAGGCTCCTTCACATTATCGAGCATATCCACACCAGAGAGAGCGAGATCACTTGTTGCTGGTTGATGAGGATCTTGATTTTTTTCGTTTACCATTTGTAACATGAGTTCTTCCCGCCCACTCATTGTCCTGAAAATAATCAATGTTCGTATTAAATCATAAATCAAGTAAAGTTGACCAACTTGAAAAATTCGTCACAAGATCGTACTGTTTCCCTTTACTGTAAAACAAATACTTGTCGAAATGAAAAATGTCATAAACTACTCATTTTTTGTTTCAAAATCACGTATTTCAATTAAGAGGTGAAAATAAATCAATTCAAACTTTATGTCAACAAAACCACGATAAATCAAAATTCACCTTTACTTTCATGTAAATCTGAGGAACTCAAAATATTGAAGAAAATACTGCAATATCAAATCATCAAAAACCGCGTGAGTCGAAATGAAATATTACTTTTCATAACGAAATTTCAGCAAAACCGGATCAACTCAAAATGAAAAAAGAAACTTACCCAATAACTTTCTTGTAAACTGGCGCAACTCAAAATCAGCCACTATTCAAACGTATAACTCTTGCGCCAATCCGGAGACAACTAAAAATGTGGGATAGTGTTCGCGTCTTCCGGTGCAAGGTCATTTACGTAAAGTTGTGTTTCACCCCATCTCTTGCCAGATTTTGAAGGTATAATTACGCGAGTTATAGCAGTGTGTAGGTATTCAAGGCAAGAATTCGAAAACGCCACTAACTTGAAATGAGTACTTTTTAAGTTACCGGAGTCTTCATCTAGGGGTGTGATATATAAGCAAGACATAAGGTTTTTTTCAAGTAGGGACCAAACCACTCAAATTCCTTCACAGCAAACCCAAGTACCAAACTCCTGATTTCAAACCCGGCTGTCCCTATTGTGTATTTAGGCTTTTCTAGCAAGTCTTGTGAGTTGCAATTCCATTCTGAAATGTTCCAAGAGCTTTCACATACCCTCCTTATATGTTTGGAAATCATCTATTTGTTCAATTTGGAATCTACACAGGTGTAGCATGGCATTTTATTGTAACCCGTACAGTAATCTGCGCTCAAGTCAGAAGAGAACTATAATATCAGACGGCTCTTGCAAAACGTTGGCTGTGCTGGCAGGAAGTGAATTTGTGCTTGAAATGGACCCTCAAAAGTTTATGAGTAGATACCCTAGGTGAAACATCATCATCGTAAAATCGAATGCTTTGAATATGTTGAGTAACAAGACTATATTTGCCCGCATTTCCGTCCATGAAATAAAGCGAAAATTCCCATCAAAGCAGGATTTACGTTTTAGCCTTCGAGTGGTGGATGGTGATCTCGATAGTGACACAAGGAAGGAAGCTCCAAAAATTTGACCTCTAACAAACCATTGAATTTGAACCATTGGGTCTATGTCGAGATCACCCACCAAACAAATGGCACTCACTTTAATAACCAGTGGCTGCTCTCACGACCTGCCCTCATAACTCCGAGGGCTATAGGTTTTGGAGTTTCGGTAGGTATATTACTGTTAGAAAGTTTCAATATTGGAATCTAAACAATTGTAGGACATATTTTGGTAGGTTAACAACCCAAAAAATTACGAGAAAACATCATACGTCTTTACCCAAGTCTTTGTGTGCGTTTTTTTCAAACTAATTGAAGTAATTTGTCGAAATAGACAAATATTTCAGTTCGGTTCGTGTTCATTTCCTGGCAAGATAGAATGCGTCCCTCTCCATAGGCGTACGACGGTTGATCTTCGTACCGGCGCCCTGGGCCACAGAGACGTTATTTCAAGAGTTATGCGGTTCACATCGGTTTCATTACAATTAAAAATGTGTAGGTTTCGGGTCATTGGACATTATTCAATTCCAAATGAGGCGATCGAGGCATAATTTATTGGCGGCGAAACTACACATGGATAACTTCACGTTGATTATTATTCACATTGGAAGCGTTAACGTTTTTAGGTTTTGTCGGTTTCTGGTCATAATATTCTGTCGGTTACTTGATGAATCCTTTTAAATCCATCTATTGGGATGTCAAATTAAGATCGCATTACTATTTGAGGTTAACGCTAACTATGAATTGTTCTTTAAACTTTAGTAAGTAATAAATTCAATTATATTTCAAAATCTAAAAATAATATCGAAGCGTTATTTTGACCAAGACTTCAAGGAATAAGCACCACTTTAACAAAACTTTCAAATTTTTTCAAACTCTCTACCAAAAATCCCAGAAGTGTATACAATTTAAAAACTGTGGTACGTGATCGATGACGACATGAAATCAACGCAGTGGTACCAATAATCCATTGATGGAAATGCATTGAAAGGTTACGTTGAATTTCAAATTTGGTGCCTGTTATTCTTTGGCATTTGTTTGGCAGCACTCTCGATGTTTCCGCAATTTGTTTGAAGTCTATTATTTATCCATTGACAATTGTCATTCAGAGGTATGGGAGAATCTCGATTTTTGACAATAGTTTAGATGTAGCTATTCAAAATATATGATTTGAATCTTCGGAAGGTCATTTAACTCTAAGTTCCTCATTGGAAAAAGGGAAGAACCTTTTCATCGATGAGCTTCCATATTTCAATGAATAATATACACGTACCTTTTAACAAAGAAGGTTTGTCAGAATTTTTGACTTTTCTCCTTCCATATTCAACACGTCACTTTGATTCAAATCTAAAACTCCATAATTCTCTGACAATATGGCTACAGTGTACTTCAAAATTCAACCGCGCTCACGATGACGAGCATTTTTTTTAATGGTATCAAAAAACAGATAACACTTCAGCTTTGTTGCCCCAATCCGAATATCAGAGATGAATATGTTCCGAAAAATGTAGATATTTATTGATTTATCGACACAGTACTCATGCCACAAACGATTTAGAGTGGATACTGAGATGGATAGAATAATAAGATTTAACACCCCCATTTCTAATTAATGTGCTCCTTGTTTTGCACTGTCGGTTGCTGATTTAGTTATATCATCTCTCGATTTTTACGAATCATTTGATTTGTCATGAGATCACTTTTGGCGAATGTTGTGTGCCTCACTTAAGCCAACTTTCAGTAGATTTGGCTGAAGCCGAGCTAGACTTTTTTTTTCTCTCGAAAAATTTCACCAGTTTTTCCAAGTTTTCAAGATCATCAACTTTGGTTCGAATTGTCGAGGGTTTTTTCATTCCATTCAGTACTTTGGGAGGTATTTTTCTCAACTGAAATGAATATTCAAGAATTGTACTCACACACATCGAGTTTCATATATTCATTGTCTTGCACTTTGTTCAAATTTGAACATCGATAAACCAAAGAAAACTTCACCCCATGGTATTCGATTGTTCCAACTATTACTTCATCTCTTTCCCTGTGCTGATAGATTCCAATATTGTGCTATTTCTTGTTTTTTTTACTAAGTATATCATTGAATGGATTAGTGTTCTGCAAATGTCGACTTATTTCACTGATTCTATTCCTCGATAGTTATAATATATTTTTTTCTATTTCTCACCCACCATCGCCAATTTTTTTTTTCTTTGAACTCATGTCCAAATTTCAATAGTTTGGTGTTCTGTCATCTTTCGAAATGTCCATTTTGTTTCTTCGATCATTTCGATTTCCTGTACCAAAGCAGTAAATTCTCAAAAAGATAATTATAGTACCATCAGAAAATGGTAAGCCTTGTATTTTCATGTAAGCAATATTATAGAACGAACTAAATTATACCGAATACTGGGATCGATACTGGATTGTGCCGGTAACTGAGTGGTCAGTATTTTCTGTCTCGTTTGAATCAAGTTGAAAATGGGGCAGCATTCACAGAAAAACCTATCATTCTTGCAATTGAGAGTTTGGAAAAATTAAGGAACACAGATACAACTACTTGCCTTATACCTTCTTTTAGTTTCATCTAACATTCGATGCATAGTTCAAATTCCTTTCTGGAGGTCATAGTACCACGCGATTGATGATTCTTCATCAAAGAAAGACCCCTGCACATTACGAAATTCTTTTGCATTCCTCTTGAATATGTAACACTCCGTTCGTCAAACTTTCCCAAGACATTCCCTCCAACCAGTGTGCAGCGCAGTGACCTTTCAATGATTATTGCCTCAAAGAAAGCCATATAAATTAATTCATGTAAATAAGACATTAATTCAGATTGTTTACAAACGCAACTGTCACATACACATAACCCATAATATAAACTAGTGTCAATTGTTCTCAACCTTACAGCCGGCCAGCTAGATTAGTGCATGCGAGCAGTTTATGACCCAGATGGTCAGCATTCTCTGGAGGACCGATTGCGTGCTTTTTATTTTGCTCTTTCCACGTGTGGTCTGGCAGTTCTACAGGGAAACGTTGACTCGTGGACAGTGGAATGAGCATGGTGTACGGGATGTTAGTCTATATTAGGTACCTGCTTCAGATGTTATTTCCTTCAAACGTCGTTTATAAAATGATATCAGCACTCACATCGAATAAATCTGTCGAATTTATGCACGGTTCGTCGGGATATGTTGGTCTTGAGTTCGATGAAAGCGTTTCAGGTTGTGTTCAACCGAATGTGAACGCACAGGCGTACTTCAAGGGACTGATTTGGAATCTCCTCGTTTGGAATTATTATAAGTTCTTGAATGATTGTGATGATTGAAGTACTTTTGAAGAAACTAAAAATACTCTGACAAAGACATACCGACTGATTCAAGCTGAAGGCAACGTGAACAAAGAAGCAGAAGCCGATAAGTGCGAGAACTTTTTAGCATTACAGAAAAATTAAATATAGAATACAAACAATAACTGGTTAGAATACCAACATATAAAAAGTTAATAATAACATCAACACGATACAGTTCAAGATCAAAATTGAAAGTGTATTGTAAGCGAGTTCAAAATATAGAATACTTATACCTGTTAATAATAGTAAAAATAAAATTAAAAAAAGGTGTTCGAAAAATAAAATCGTGTATGTATGTGTCAGTTTGTAAAAATGGAAGGTGGATAGATGGTTCAGTTTTACTTGAATTGAAACATGTTCAATAAGTGATAAACACTGGTTTAGGAAGGGTTAAAAAATTGTGATTTACGTAAAAATACATATGATTGGTTTTGCTTTCATAACATTGGAGACTTGTAAAACATGAAATTGAATTGAACAAGACAAACTCAGATTGGGATGTGAGTTAGTGAAAAATAAAAAACAATTGAATTGTTTAGTTTAGCAAAAAGTATGTATAATAATCATCTGATGAATTGAGAAAATAAACTTGCAGTATTTTGCAAACATGCTCTGAAGAAGGGAGTTCCTTTGAGAGTCGTATCATTTCAATTCACTATTGTTATCGTCTAGTCTTTACTTGAATATCGAGTTATTATAAAATTCGATTATAGTATTATATCCATCTTAGACTCGATAGCCGAACTTTCAGCCAAAAAATGTTAAGGACTTTGTAAGATTCTTAGTAAAACCTTAAGCTTCTTAGTAATTTTCTTCTCTATTCTGTATTAAATCATTCACTCTATCAATAATTGAAAATTTAAAATTGTCAAAGCTCTCAAATCCCTTTCGAATTTGCTTTATTTCAAAGCAATATATTGAAATATATACAAATTTTAGACATTTCAATCGGTCTGATAGTCTAATAGCATGAATAAATCTCTCATTTTTGTTCACATCGTATTTCATATCGTTCACCCAATTTTGCTATGAGAATATGAAAAAAAAGACCGTAAATTTGCAATGAACTTGCTATTCTAAGCGAATGTGAGATGTTGGTTGCCCAGATAGCAGTGGCGTGTTTAGAATTCTGTTTTGGGGGGGGGCGAAGCATAAATAAAAAATATTGCCAAAAACTGTGTTCGTGGTTCACCTCGCCAAAATAAAGAAAGAACGAAAACTGAAACGAAACAACAGAATGACTGGTCTTTTTGATGTTTTTCATTCAATCATCTTACCCTGACCAGTCTTTGAGATTCATTCGTCTAGGTTTACTTGCAGCAAATCTATTTATTACATTCTCGATATCAATATCAACTTATTTATGAATGTTGAATGAATTTAAACAATTCAAACGCTCTTCTGCCATGGTTGACCCCAAATGGGTCATGGTAATAGTTGAAAAGCTTCTTTCCGCTATTGTGGAGAACAAACTCGTCTCAAAACAAAGTGCTTCTATTGCTGTGGAAGGCAAATCTGGTTTATTTTTCCATCTTTTTTGCCACATCATTATTTCAGCTCTCAGTTGTTGTTCTGATATATCAATGTCTGCTCCATAAACCAAACAAGCCTTGATCTGTTTCTGTGGTGTGAATGTTAACATTTTTTGGGATGAGACCTACGATAGGTAATATTTGAGTTAATCTGTTATTGAATCGAGAATCGAGCTGGGCCATAAAGTGATCGATAATATGCTTTTCCACTGGTCAAGTATCCGCCGCAAATATGACTAACGTCCCAACCAACGGGTTTCTCATCAAATTATATATTCATACATACATATACATACGTGTAGGAAGAAAAAATGATCATATATTAATTATCAGTAGATTTCATTAAGCATCAATTCAGAGTGGAGGAACGGATATTTTCGTTTTTTCTTCGAGCTGCACGAGCTGCTTTTGGGGGGGGGGCTCTGGCCCTCCCCTTAGACACGTCACTGCCAGATAGCAATCTTCGCATGCAAGATCTTGCACTACCGAAAAATCAGTAAGTCACACTAGATCGCTATGTCAGTTAAGAAAGTTGCCATCCCTTGTCCGCACAAGGATTCGCCACCTGGACGCTTTTGAAAAAGTGTTCGAAAGGGGTGAGGAATATAAAAGGAACATAAATTAAAATATAGTATTTGATGTATGTATACTAATAAAGAACCTGCAGAAGAATTATATTTTTGATAGGAATCGAAGTTAGAGGTGGAAAATCCATCAATATATTCTTGACAGTTTGAACCGCGTATAGGTATTTTTCTCAAACCTGAGCGTCCAAGAAAATACATATGTCCGAAAATTTGTATTTGCATGTTTTAAAGAGCTTGTATGTATAAAACATCGATAGTTGCTCACTTTGTTTAGCGACCGTTGTTTCTTTACTTTTCATTCAATAATTTAATGATGGAATATTTTTGGAGGATATTTACTTTCATTATCAGTTTAGTGATCTATAAGCAGTTTCATTGTAAATGAATGAACGCCACTTTCTACTGAATAAATAAAAAACGCCCGCCATCTTGATGGATTCCAGCCACAAGCTACAGAACTTTTACATTTTCACAGCGTTTTTGGGTCTACCTGAAGGACACCAATTTACGTTTTTCAAATGAAGATGTTAATTCACTCATCATATCCCAGAAAGGCATTATGATGAACGGTTTTTTGTTGAGATCGGGAATCTATTTTCAAATAGTGATGAAGCTTCACTTTCACGGCAGGCCGACTAAAATCGTTTTGAGTGGAACGGCATTCATCACTTAACGTTCACTGAACTTTCCTTATCGAGAACAGTATGTAATAGTAGTGATATGTTGTTGAGTTAATTGGCTGTCAAATTTTTTATATCGGACACTTATTGTATAGTTCAGGAAATTGAGTTGGTTTCGAGAACAAACTATTGTTTCATAACTTCTGACTCTTATTTTGTATATTCATATTAGTATTTCCACCATGGAGAGTGCTCTATTGAAAGCGTTTATGAATGAAAGAAATTGAAGACATCATATGACAGCATATGCATTGAATCAATAAGTGAATTCAACATCTAATAATATTTTTGGATTTGAAAAGAGCATTTGAAACAATTGATAGATCCACTTTATTATTAAAATTGAGAAATTATGGAATAACAGAAAAAGCATTGGATTGGTTTGAAAGTTATTTATCAATAAGAAAACAAGTTGTTCGTTGCAATGAATACATATCTGGGAAAATCGAGGTTGACATAGGTGTTCCACAAGGTAGTGTTCTGGGGCCTTTACTCTTTAATTTATTTATAATATAATATCAAATATTTTTCGAAATGGTAAATATCACTTCTTCGCAGATGACACTATGATTTATGCAGAGGCAGATGATTGTATTTCTCTTACAACTGCAATGAATTCGGAACTTTCTAATATAATTGAATGTACAAATTACAATAAACTGAAAGTGAATATAGATAAAACAAAATGATAACATTGAGATGACAGAAAAATTTAAATATTTTGGGATTATAGTTGACTGTGAATTAAAATTCAGTCATCACATAGATTATATATGTAAAAAAAATTCTAGGAAAATTGGTGTACTCAGTAGAGTTGGCAAAAATTTGAGTGAATCTTCGAGAAAATTAGTGTACAATACCATAATATTGCCTCATTTCACATTCTGTAGTACAATTTTATATATTTCGTCACGAACCGATAGAAAAAGACTCCAAGTATTACAAAATCGGGCTATGAGGGTGATTTTGAGATGTGATAGGTATGAGCGAGTAAAGAGTAAGCTTGATAAACTGGAATGGTTGAATATCGAACAATTTTTCATATACCAAACACTAGTTTTCATTCATAAAATAAATAAAAATTTATCTGCTCCTTATTTCAACGACATATTGAAAAAATTCAGTGAAACACACACTCACAATACAAGGGGACAAAATAATTATATATTGAATCAAAATAACCTCAAATCAACGCAAAATTCAATTTTTTTCAAAGGAGTCATTGAATATAATAAATTATCAAACGAAATCAAAAGAAAAAATTTATACAGTTTCAAGTTTGCTGTTAAAAATAAATATTTGAATATGAATTGAATTTATATTGAATTATCTACATGGTAATTAATTTATATAGGTTTTTTTGTAATTTGAATCTTTTAGATAATATTGTTGAGTATCTCTAAAAAATATTATTTATGTTCAGTTATCATGAAAGATTGTTAAATAGCTATTGAGCTAGCTAAATAAAGTTCTACTCTATTCTATCTCTACAGAGCCAGCCCTACTTTTTCTTATAGTAGTTTATGGGTGTTCAACTAACCAATTTACAATGAGACTTGTAGAATCATACAGGCTCACCTTTCCGAATAGACGATTTGCTCAATGTTAGTTGGTTACAAACAAGAAAATTTCAAGATAACTGAATACAAAGAAGTATTTTTATTGTGGAAACATTTTGACATCGAAAAATGTCGATTGTTTCCCTCTAGATGGTCCCTGTTTAGTCTTTCCAGATCCGATTTGGAAGGAACTTCGAGATGAAATTCAGGCTCAATTTTATTCCCATTCGAATTTTGCAAATTTCAAATTGTACGTATTCCTATTCAGTTTCAATCATATTCTTCACATCAACCCATAAACTCCTAATGAGAATTCCGACTCTGAAAAACGTGAGCCTACCCAAAAGGTTGTTGAGCTAAAAAAGAAATGGTTCTTTTCAGTGAGGTAAACATTTGTTAATTCAGCTCTAGTTCTTACAACAGCTATTCATCAGAAGGAGCATTCATTATTAGCTCATTACTTTTTGTGGTCAACTAAAAGTCAGTTCTTCCACCAGTTCTTTATTTTTCCAAAAAAATGAAATGAAGAATTTTCAAATGAACGATTTTGGCAATGTTTCTCGATGCAATGGTAATTCGATTCTGTTTTGAGTTTTTCCTCCATATTTTTTCCATTTTACCTGTTATCCTGTTCACTCTTATGGATCTCATTGAAATAAGTTCTGACAAGAGTCCCTCACCTGACACCAATCATGAATCGAGCAAACATAGGTGGCTCAACTAACACGACCAGTTCAAAATAACTAATGGTTATCGTTATTCGTTAACAACCCATTGTTTAACACTCATGCAGCTAAAAGTTCATCCACGCTAATGAAATCAATAGTGATGTATTATCCGAATAAAAACCAACAGGATATTCATCCCAAACCATAAAATCGTTATAACAGAACCGTTTCCGAAACTTTCCAAATGCATCACGAATTTCATTGATTTATGTATCTTCTGAGAACTCATTGATATTGTACGTATAATAAATTCTGCTTTCGATTCTTCTCCTTCTGGCCTTCGTAATAAATAATACAAACAAATTATTTATTGTAATATCGCAAGGTTTTCGGGCTTGAGGGCCGTGTATTGGAATTTTTAATTCCGGAGCTTTCGGCTACATCTGCGGCAGCCATCTTCAGCGGCGTAGTCGTAGGTCAACTCTCCTGTGCGAGTCTACTATGACTGGTGTTACATCTGGAGGTGGCGACTTGTTCTTATGAGGTTGGATCGTGTTCTGTCGGACGTCGGATTCTCTGGATATGTCGGACCGTGGCGTTAATTTATTCAGAACCGGATGCCAAATTTTGTTTAGACTTAATCCTTCTTCCTTCCTATTGAAATTATCTTTGTGTTTATATATTTCAATTGCTTCCCGGTATAAGCGAGTGGAGTAATGTTTGGTCGTTGAGAGAATTGAAGTCTTATCGAACTGGATGTTGTGGTTTTCTATAAGGGCATGTTCCGCTACAGCTGATTTTTCAGTTTGTCCTAATCGACAATTTCGTCTATGTTCACTGATTCGTGTCTTGAAGCTGCGTTTGGTGACACGACACGAATCAGTGAACATAGACGAAATTGTCGATTAGGGCAAACTGAAAAATCAGCTGTAGCGGAACATGCCCTTATAGAAAACCACAACATCCAGTTCGATAAGACTTCAATTCTCTCAACGACCAAACATTACTCCACTCGCTTATACCGGGAAGCAATTGAAATATATAAACACAAAGATAATTTCAATAGGAAGGAAGAAGGATTAAGTCTAAACAAAATTTGGCATCCGGTTCTGAATAAATTAACGCCACGGTCCGACATATCCAGAGAATCCGACGTCCGACAGAACACGATCCAACCTCATAAGAACAAGTCGCCACCTCCAGATGTAACACCAGTCATAGTAGACTCGCACAGGAGAGTTGACCTACGACTACGCCGCTGAAGATGGCTGCCGCAGATGTAGCCGAAAGCTCCGGAATTAAAAATTCCAATACACGGCCCTCAAGCCCGAAAACCTTGCGATATTACAACACCGGCCGTGAAAGCCTACATTCTTTCATAAATTATTTATTGTATTCCATTTCAACACCAGTTGCGACGTGATTGATGAAGGTACGTGACAAGCACCCCTGAACCATAATAGCATCGCTGATATTTCCGATTAATTCAAATCCATTCCGAGAGTAGGAAGTCATGAAGAGATTTGAAATTAAATTCTTTGTGTCCCGAGACGGCGAGTCTTTCGAAGACAGCTAGTGCCCCAGCAACTTTTTTTTGTTGATTAACTTGTTATGGTTTTTGTCAAGGTGTGATGGATAATAATTAAATTACGACGCGATAAGGTTTTTCTTTGTATGCGACTCTGAAGCGTGAAATGAACAAGGCGAGAGTAACGAAATACGTCAAAATTTGAGAAATTGAATCCGAAAGACGAACGGTACAGCGTCGATTGATTCATTGCCTTGCTTGAAATTCGATATTGTTGAGATATTTATCGAGCTTTTTCGGTGTTTAGATCGGAGATCTATTTGGCTTTCACCGAATGGAGATCGGTGATGAGGTGAGTTCAAATAATCTGCATATAATAATAATAATAATAACATTTATTCATCCCAAGAAACATTTACAGTTTATAAATAGGGATATTGAACATAATAAAAGTGAAATAGAACAAAATATGATTATGTAGCAGAAATATATGGAAAAAAGACTGTTGAATTGATCAATGATCAATATAATTGAATTCTAAAATATACCTATTATTTTGATGATAAAATATATTTTTTGAGATTGTGTTTGAACTTTTTGATATTTTTAATAGTTTTAATTGAATTCGGTATTTTGTTGTAGAGGTTTGTTCCCTCATAAAAAATTGATTTTTCCCCGAATCAGGTATGTACTGAATGTACCACAAGTTGTTGAGCCTGTCTAGTGCCGTGAGAATGTGTAGTATTGATTTCATTGAAAAGTATGGCAGAGTGTTTCATCTTATGTTTCACACAGTGAATAAAAGTACATTTTTTCAATTGGTATGAAGAATTAATGTCAAGAAGACTATGTGGCTTATAAAGATTCACAGTAGGCCCCCTGTAAGGCAATTTATAAATACATTTAATGATTTCATTTTGTAAATATTTCAGCGGATTCAATATTGAAGCGGTTGCCGTTCCCATATAGATGTGAGATATTGTAGATTAGAATATACCAAACAGAAATATATCAAACTCAAATATTTGAATGAAATTTCTTTTCTTATTCTGAATAGGACTCCAAGTAATTTGCGTAATTTTTCAATGTGAGTTGCCCATGAAAGATTCTGATCTATGTGAAGTCCCAGAAGTTTGGTAGTTTTAGAAAATTTTATAGAATTATTTTTTAAATTCAAGTGGGTCACAGAGGTCAATTTTAAAATATTTACTTGTTAAAAACATATAAGTCGATTTTTCATAGATGTCGATGTCATAGATAATTGTATTGATTTTTTATTTTTCGATATGTAAATTAAAGTTCTATCATCAGCAAAGAGTTTGATGGATCCTGAAAGATTCAGTTTTGAAATTGAATTGATATAGATGAGAAATAACATTGGTCCTAACACAGAGCCCTGTGGAACTCCACAATTAATGTTTTTCAAAGAACTCTTTTTATTTTCTAGACAAACATACTGCTGTCTGTTAGTGAGATAGGATTCGAACCACAAGAAGACATTACCTCTGATACCAATGTTCTCAAGTTTTTTGAAAAGAATTTCGTGATTAACTGTATCGAAAGCTTTACGTAAGTCAAGTGATAGCAGTCCACATATATTTTTTGCATCTAGTTGGAGCTGAATATGAGAAATTGTATCTAAAATTGCTGCCTCTGTATCACCAGATTTACGAAAACCATATTATCCATCAAATAAATATTTGAAAGAATCTGAATATTTCATTAATCTGGTCATCTTCAGCCGAGTATTTTGCTCTCTTCAGGCATCCAGGCAATTGAAAACATGTGGGTACCCCGGAGTAGGTATCTTTAGTTTCGTTTCTTGACGAACTGGATGTATATATCTCGGTATATATAAAAAAAATGACTAAAAAATACCTATTCCATTGATTCCAATCTAACCCGTGAAATGATCCGAATTGAACGCATTTTTCTGTCTTCGTACCCTTATTTTCAACCCACATTTCCGAGCAGTTAAACTCTTGGAGTAATATTTCGAACATCGTTAATATCCTAACACCACTATTTCAACCCCTCAAAGTTATCATTCGAGAGTGAAAAATTATTGAAAATGATATGGCTTTTCCATAAAGCAACAATAATTTCAATAATCATTTACTCTCAGATGGTGATCATGATGGGTATAATCGTCATGTCACGTAAATTACCTTTTAATTAATCCTCTTCAGCTAAAAAACCGTTCTGAAATATTTGTTGGTAGTAAGGGTGAAAACGACACTAAAAACTGCTAGGTACTCTATGGAGTCTTTCTTCTATTTTTTTTTATTTTTTTCACCTACCACAATCTGAAAAATAGAATTCAATATCGAAAACGGAAGCAGATTTGGTTTCTGAAACGTCAACGATAAGTATTTTGATAAATATTAGTTCTTGTGTTTTTTGATAGTCAAATTTGGGATATACGGAAAGTTGACTAATTGAATGTGTTCCATTCAGAAGGAATCATTTTTTTTGAATTTCCGCAGCAACTTCTCGAGGTAGATTGAAAATCTGCCCTTCTACACTTGTGGAAGGTTAAAAACTAGAAGAAAGATTCCATCGTCTTTCAAACAGTACTCTATGGAATACATGTTTTCTATTACATGGATACCCTCCAAATTCTCATCCAAAGAATTTGATGTCAATCGTTGAGACTTCAAAATGGATATTCAATACATTTTCAACTGTCATTTCATATCCGATTTGTCCACTATAATTCCTTGCGCTAATACCAGAATGCCCTTTTTGTAAAAAGTTTCACAAGAAAGTACACCAATTTCGGATATTGAAATAGAACAAATAGTATTTTATGGATTTTTGAAATCGGATATTCAGGATTTTTTCAGAAATCATCATGAGACAATATGAACGTTGAGATTGGAACCTTTGGTGTAAAAGTTGAAACTTTTCCTTAGAGATCAATTACCCTAACACCAAACTGATATTTTTTCAGTCGACGCGCGTTTCGCTAAAAAGGCTAGCATCTTCAGGAGAAGAAAATTAGGGTAATTGACCTCTAGGAAAAGTTTCAAGGAGACAATATAGTCTTAGGATAGCCCAAGGAATAACCTCTTGAATTTTTGTCACACGTTTACCTTACGACCTGTGGGAGCAGTTATTCAATAATAATAAGTGGATTTCATTTATCAGTACTGTTCAGTTTTGTTCTCTCCGAATGATGAATCTGACTTTGATAGAGCATTTGATGCCAAGACATTTTGGGGAATACTCTGCTATACTCAAGCAAGATAATGTTTGGTATGACCTCTAGTATTGTGATAATACACACACAAACCGTGTGAGGAATAGTGATTCTCACAAAGATCATGGAAGCAAAGCAAATGTACTTTTAAGAGTAGTGGGTATATCATTTGGTTTTGAAAGTTGATATTTATCAATCTAAATTAAACTAACATTTTTACCAGGAGAGAGGAATGAGTTAGAGGAATGAATCGAGGATTTTTGTATGAAGTGTATAATTTTTAACATTCCATTGCAAATTATACACTTTATACAAAAGTCCTCGATTCATTCATTACCAAGAACTGTATTCAGCTCCCAAATGAATTTCAGTTATAGTAGCCACCATGAATCGGTTTCCTGTATAGATTTCCACTTATTTTCATTATCATGTTGAATATTTTTTTCATTTAACTATTCCACAAATCCATTCATCACAGAAAAGTAATACATTATATCGGCTTCAACGTAAAGATCAAATGTGCATAAACAACTAGTGAAGTATCGCTCAGTGAGTGCTTTACAATTGACCTGTCAAGTAGTTTCCGAGTGAGATAAAAATATCATTTGAAATGATATAAAGAATGTAGTGACTAGCAAATCCTAGTTATGACCGACACCATCATTGTAATGTGCATGGGCTATAATTGGCACAATTCAAACTAACACAATTCATTCGATACAACTATGGTAACATTTGACTGTATACTACAAAACAAATAAAGGCATACCAATTTAGCAATTAATTGTTTCCATTACTCCACTTAACCGTTCGATGTGCTTATTTATGTAGCGAACGAATCAGCTTGATATTTCTAAGGCGTTCCAATTCGTATTGAAGTTTTTACCAGATTTTTACAATCGTATGTTCAGATTTGTTTCGTAGTTTTATAGGTTTGTAACCTACCGCAGTCTGAAAAATAAGAAATAATATTGGAATCTATACAAGTGTGAAGGGCAGATTTTTATTCTACCCCGAGAAGTTGCTGGTTTTATTGAAAAACATTTCTTTCTGGATATAACAAGTCCAATTAGTCAGCAACTTCTCGTATAACTCAAATTTTGTTAACGTTTCGGAAGATAAATATTTGACAAATATCAATTATGAAGATTGCCAACAAGAGATATTTGCATTTGGACAGGAATTTGCATATAACTGTTGAGAACGGAAGCGGATTTAGTTTCCGAAACGTTAACGATAAGTATATAAATTTTTTTTATAGGAAAATTTGAGTTATACGAGAAGTTGCTGACCAATTGGACTTGTTTTATCCAGGAAGAACAATAGACGCAGCAACTTTTCGGGGTAGATTAAAAATCTGCCCTTCACACTTGTATAGATTCCAATATTGATTCTTATTTTTCCAGATCGTGGGAGGATACAAACCCAGAAAACTACGGAACAAATATTGATCCACTACAAAATGATGCCATTCAAACATAACTCAGATTTTTTTGATTGTGACGTCGATAACGAAAACCAACATGAAAAGTTGACTAGCCCAATATAGGCCTCAGAGTCGAACGACAAAAATAGAGGATCTGAAATTCCTTGAACGATGTTAAATTTCATATTGTCACGATATTTCTGTGTTTGTTCATCTAAATAATACTCCCAACAACACTAAACTATTTTTATCGACTTCACTCTGAAATACAACTATTGCACTGACTTATAATTCGTTTACAACACACTTAGACTTCTTAACCGACTCAAACATCCAACAGTCTTTATTAAAAACTTCATACAATTTCGACTGTCTACATGATTCCTACAATAAGCTCCATCAATTTCTCATTACTCGATAGTAGAAACTGCCGTCTGTCGATGAACTCATTCATATTGTTACGATATTTCCTTGGGTTCGTTGATTAAAACTCCAAACAACACTAAACTACTTCAATTACACCTCTTTATCACAACACAATAAAATCACCCAAATTGCTCCGCTAACTTTCCAACGCTCTCTGTAATAGAAATTCTCCACTTCTACTTCTGCACTTAGCAATACTCTGTAAAACTCTCCACTGAGCTTGAAACTCTGATAACTATCTGCTAAGTTCTGCTGAATATTTCTGCTAAACTCTCTCTGCGAATAAACTCTGCTTCGCGATGAAGTGTCTCCCGTATATATACCTGCTCACACCCATGGAGAATCTACGCATAACGAGAGTTCCTGGAAAAACGACCGTCGCTCTTCGACCCCTTATAGACCGGGAGGTCATGACAGGTGACGTTCCACCATTTTTTCGTGCATGCCTTTTTAAGGCTTGATAAATAACCCTAAAATATCAAAGATAGTCGGGTTTTTAGCCCCCCCGCGCGTCCTCTTCATAAGGAAAAACGCTTTTCTTTCTGTAGCGAATTTTCGAGTTTTTCCGTGATATGTTACTGCATGCCATTGTAATATACGGAAGTTCAAACTAATTGAAGCTCTAATAATTGATGGCATGCACCCCGCAGCGGCCCAAGATGATCAAAGGGTTGTGAAAACCTGAAAAAAATTTTTGGAAAATTCCGTGTTTTCAAATTGCATGCCGATGTGAAGAATTGAAGTTTTTGTAATAAAAATACTATGGGAAAATTGGCATGCACCCCCCGTAGGAGTAACGGTGAAAAATTTCCGGAAAATTCTGTCAAATTCTAACACCGATTTTCCATGATTCCAAATCACTCCTAATAAGGATGAATATTAATTTTATAACGGAATAATTATCTAATTCAAATGGCATGCATGTTGAATAAGCCCATCGTATTATAAATAATAATAAAAGTTGCAAAAAAACAGTGCAAATTTAGGTGACTTGTTTTCGCATGCCGTTTTGTATTTGATGAATTTACCTTATTTCAAGTCATGAATGTAAATGGCATGCATGTAGCTACAGCCCAATACACAAAAATTGTGAAAAAATTGAATAAACATCAATTTTTGGATTGAAAAAAAATCTAAAAAACGCCGTGACTTCTTGCATGCCACTTTGTATACCGTTTGTAGATATTATTTTAAGTTAAAATACGAAATGGCATGCATGTAGCTCCATGAAAATTGTTTGAATAAACATTATTTCAAGTTGATGGCTGAAATAACATACATGTTATCACAGTCCAACATTCAAGAATTGTAAAAAGAATAAATTCAAATGACTCGAATCTCCCGGTCTCTAGTCTAAACGTGGCCTATCATACGTCGACTAGCACGAGAGGTTACTACTACCCTATTGTTACGATCTTTCTTCTGGAAAATATTAATTTTGACACCACTGTTACGATATATCCTTTCAAAATCCAACTTCTGACACTACTGTTACGATTTATCCCTGGGTCCGTCGATCGAAACACCGAACAACACTGAACTTCTTTTGTTATAACTCTCTATCACAATGCAATACAACACAATCACTTAAATCGCTCCGATAACTTTCCAATGCTCGGTACCAAAACTCTCTGTACTAAAAATTCTACTTCCGCACAAAGCTCTACTCCACTAAGCTCCCAATAACTTTCACCACATAGCTCTGAATAAAATTTGTCACTTAACTAACTCTGTCAATAACTTAATCTCCGAATAAAAACTTTTCTCCGCCGCGATATCACGATGCTTATATACCTGCGTATCCATCGAGAATCCTCGAGAGAAGCTCCGATGACGTGTCTCGAATTCTCCAGGCGGCAATCAACAGTTCTTGGAAAATGACGACGCGATCCCTCATCTGCGTTTACGATCTCGTCAGGGCCGGCGCTAGCACGTAACACTATGATAGACGCTACACGCTACGCCATTGCCTATACCACCGTATAGAAGTAAACAACAAGTTCGCTACCAGTCGGCATGATGTATCAGGTCAAGATTTTATATTTAGCTGGGCTCCGGCAGCATGTGGTGCGGTAGGAGGGTGTCGGCTGAGAGCATTCTTGGCTCACTGGCACTCACGCCTCAGATACATCGGCTGAGCGTTAAGTAAGAGATGGGAATATTAACCCAAATAGGGCGGCGAGTGAATTCGATGATAATACTTCATGTATAAAATAATGATCCTCAAAATGATTTTCTACTTTCATTTTTCATAAAAAATTCGAAAAATAATAAAATTATTAAATCGGACGATTTTTTTGTTTATTTAACCAATTGTCATAAAGCTACATGCATGCTATTTTGCATTTCGGCTCAAAAAAGTACATAGCGGCATGCAAAAAGAAGTCACGCCATTTTTTAGATTTTTTTCAATTAAAAAATTGATGTTTATTCAATTTTTTCACAATTCTTGTGTATTGGGCTGTAGCTACATGCATGCCATTTACATTCATGACTTGAAATAAGGTAAATTCATGAATTTCAAAAAGGCATGCAAAAACAAGTCACCTAAATTTGCTCAGTGTTTTTAGCAACTTTCGTCACGCATGCCTCTATTTTGCAACACCCTGGTGTGCATGCCAAATTTCCTTCTATTGAGTAATGATACGAATTAAGTATTTTTTCAATGGCATGCAATTTGGAATCACGGAAAATCGGTGTTAAAATTTTACAGAATTTTCCGGATATTTTTCACCGTTGGTCCTACGAGGGGTGCATGCCAATTTTCCATAGTGTTTTTATTACAAAAACTTCAATTCTTCGCATCGGCATGCAATTTGAAAACACGGAATTTTCCAAAATTTTTTTTCAGGTTTTCACAACCCTTTGATCATCTTGGGCCGCTGCGGGGTGCATGCCATCAATTATTAGAGCTTCAATTAGTTTGAACTTCCGTATATTACAATGGCATGCAGTAACATATCACGGAAAAACACGAAAATTCGCTACAGGAAGAAAAGCGTTTTTCCTTATGAAGAGGACGCGCGGGGGGGCTAAAAACCCGAATATCTTTGATATTTTAGGGTTATTTATCAAGCCTCAAAAAGGCATGCACGAAAAAATGGTGGAACGTCACCTGTCATGACCTCCCGGTCTATTATATTATTCTGCGTTTATGAGTGACAGCGCCGGCGCTAGGACATTTCGTGTCAATGTATAACCACATGAAAACACAGGAGAATCTTTCAGATCTATGATATTCCAGAATCGGTGGTCGAAGTCGTATCGGGAATCAACTCGGAAGTTCTTCCGCCGGGTCGTAAACGAGCCGAGCTTTATAGTTGTTTTATGATGCTCAGCGGAGTTGGGGGATTCATTTCAATTTCGTAACAATCATTTTACTCATCTTCATACACCTCAAGAATGGACTCCAGAAGAGACTCACAAGAGATTCATCAACTTCAAACGGCTTTTTCAACTTCCGTTCCTATGATGGATCCGCCAAAGCTCGTGCACTGACTGTGATTGGCTATTGCATCGAATCGCGTCTCTCATTTGTCCCATTAACATTTAACGAACATCGACGAATGAAAGCTGATGGGCAATGTTCATTATTTTCTAATAAAAACAAACGACCGTCCATTTGTCATCGGAGCGCAGTTACATGTATAAATAACAATTACTCTTGAGAATGTGCATTGCGGCTATCATTGATATTAATAGCGGTAATGGGGAGTTGTTTCCCTTGATAATCCGACCGACCGGCCCCTAATGAATAATATATGTTTCATCGTCATTTATTCAATGAATGTTTCTCGATGCTGGGTAATGATGCAAGCAGAGAATGTTAACTAGTTCTCTAGTATCTCTAATATACTTATATCAGTTTAGAGTCTTTGTGAATACCTATATCCATCTTTTTTTCAATTCTGGTTCCTGATGAGGATTTGTTACATTTGGAGAACGTTTTTTCTTCGAAAAAAATTCTATGAATTAGATTCAGGTTTAGTCATTCCAAGAACACTTGCAATCATTTTATTTTCTTGTAGCCCGACTTACGAACCATTAGAACGAATTCAACTGATATTAGCTGTTTATTTATTCAGTGTATGAACTCGATGATCACACCGATATCGATAGCAAAGATTTGATCGTTTGATGTATAAATTGGAAACTGGAAATAGATAACACCAAACTAAAAACACCCACATTCGACGCATTATTCATTGGGAAACTTCTTTTTTCAAAAACAATAACGTTTTAAGCTTCATTTTGTACCATTTTGAGTTATGAATGGAAATCGTGAATTGTTATATGTATCTGAATACCAATTCCAGCAGATATAAAATATTATTGATTGAAAATAAGGAAAGTATTTTTTTTTCGAAATGAAATACTACTACACCTTAAACTGAACATAAGGGACTTGAGGTTATAGCAGAAATTACTTACTATTTCGGTAGTGTTTGTAGTGCTTGATGTTGATCTGGGGTTATAAGTGAGAGAAACCTTTGGTCTATACTTTGTGGCAATGATTTGTATTTCCTGGGTGTAGACAATCTTCTATGTTTCTTTTGTTCCAAATCATGTTCGAGATAGTTTCATCTATATTCGGGTGGAATTTCTCAAAGGTAATACCACGAGTCCTTCAAATTTAATCGATAAATTTTCATTTTCCACAAAAACTTTTTTATTTGGCGAAAGTATGAAAACAAACCGATTGATAAAATCACGAGTCCGTAGGACGAGTGATTTTATCTAATTCGGTTTGTTTAAAAGCTTTTGCCTCAAAATAAAAAAGTTTGAGTGTTTCGAGAATGAAAATTTATCTTATTAAATTTGAAGAACGAGTTGTATTCGGAGAGATAATTTTTTGAACAAATAGAAACCGTATAGTTCATAGGTAAACAAAGTTTTATCGAAAGGACCAGGCAGTTTTATCAGTATAATACCCAATGATTGGCTAGAATAACCCGCTACTATTGGTTGAAATGCCAAAAACGTGACATTTTGAAAAGTGAAAAAAATAATCCAATATATTTTTCATATTGTTCTCTGAGATATTTGTTCATTCAGATAGTTATCAGAGTTTCTAGCTTGGTGGAGAGGCGGGGAGTTTCACAGAATTTTTATCGGAGAGACCTTTGTCATTGCTAGGTGCAGAAGTTGAAGTAGATAATTTCTATTACAGAGAGTTTTAGTACAGAGCGTTGGATAGTTAGCGGAGCAATTTGAGGTATTGTATTCTGATAAATATTTGTAATAAAAGTAATGGAGTGTTGCTTGGAGTTTTAATAAACGAACCCAAAGGAAATATCGTAAAAATATTCAATTTTTTGGGCGCTGAGAATAACTGCATATTCGAAATTTTTCACACCTATTATTTTGGACTGGAAAATTTTAATTTTTTTTGTAAATCCCCAATTTTTGAAGACAGTGCACCACCTCAATTGAGGATATTATAACGCAGCCAAGATTTGAAGACATTTTGAAATCAGGTCATACTTGAAATGAAATTCCTTAACAGAACGGTACCTGTCTTAAGTCATCACTAGTGTTGATAGGATTTTTTTCATTTCAGTCAGCTGGAATAAACTCGATATTTGGAGTAACATTGATAATGACTTCGGTTATGAATTATTTCCATTAGATTCTTCAATGAGGAGAACGCTTCATGAAATAACTCGAATCACAATTCAAAATTCCATTACTTCTCGTTTCTACAAAATTGACCAATGTACGTACAACTTTCTTAATTTTTCCTGAATTAATTATCTTTTAATTAATCGAATATCCTTACCGAGATCCTTACTTTCATCGTACTAGATAGACCATTATTAAAAATGATGAATGACCGAAGTCGTAAAATTGCAGGTATATACGGCAAACGAGCGTGAAACAGGACGTCAAATTTGTCTGAAGAATGTCTCCGAGAGATATAATACTCGGAGATTTTTATCATTCTTGTTCGTACGGACGTGGACCTGGCACGTTTCTCACGGATTTTTGCTTTGATGTTGCCTCCATCCGTTATTGTTATCATTTATACCAACGGAAATAAGTTGGGCACTTTATCAGTTTTATTTTCTGGAAATGGTCCATTTCGGATGGAAGAGCATCGCTCGAAGTGTGAGAAATTGAGGGGGATTTTCCGAGCAACTTGTTGGAGTTTGAGGCATATTTTACTGTGCGTTTATATACTACCGTCAATAAACTTCCTTTGAATGCTATGTACGATTGCATCCTTGATTTTTCAACCGTTGAGTGTTTCAGTAGTATTGAATGTTATTTATCATTAGCATCTACAGAATAAAATTGATACTAGTATTAATTTTCTTCTGAAGATGAAGGTGATTAATCTCCATAAGAAGTTTTCACTTTAACACCAAGGATTTCAATATAACGGATTACATATATTTTGTAAATATTCTCACAGTAACTCTGTTTATAGAACAAGATGGTGAAGTTTCACTAAAATTGTTCCTGGTAACCCAATATTATGTTTTCTTCTATTGGTGGAGTTCATATTCTACTTGTATCATTAGGAAATTATATGGCTCGAGTTGTGTTGAATCGCCTACCTAAACGTTTGAAGTCTATTGTTAAATTTTGAAGAAAGTCATCTTTGGCTTTTTCTCAAAGCTATTTGCTCTTAATGTCCTATTGATTTTTTACTGGTTTCATGTTACTCTTAACATTGGCTATTTCAAAAGTAATGTGCTCTTATCATGAATCAACTATCAAGTTGGTTTCAAAACAATCCGATCTGGGAAAAGTAGGTTCAATGCAGTTTTATGGAGGGCCCTGATGTATTCTTTGAAACCCATTAGGAAAACTGTTTCATCCTAAGACTATACATTCAATATAATACCACATTAACTCCAAAAACATAATTTCTACCTTTCAATGAGTACATTAAGAGTATTATGAAAATCAAAGGAAAATTTTAATTTATCAAGCCAGAATAAAATCTGTCAATATCTTTTTTTTACAGTGACCCCAATTCGCCGTCGTACTTCTGGTTTTTGCTTTTTGGACGGCTTCATCAAAGCTGATTATATCCCCTCCTCATTCAGATTTAACGCCATCTCGTTAAGAAGCTGTTTTAGCTGTTACCGCAAAAAAGACAGCCATTTTGGACATTTTTAATAGTAAACGGAAAAGAATATTATTATACAAATAATTTCGTCTTGGATCTTCTTAAAAAACTGAAGAACGGCGTGTCGAAATATGTAATTTATTGTTACGTCCTAGCGCCGGCCCTGACCATATCGTAAACGCAAGGCGAAGGATCGCGCCGTAGCGTCGTCATTTTCCAAGAACTGTGATTGCCGCCTGGAGAATTCGAGACACGTCATCGGGGCTTCTCTGGAGGATTCTCGAAAGGTGTGCAGACATATATAAGGATCGCGATATCGCGGCGGAGACAGAGTTTTTAAGTGGAGAGAATTGGTATTACAGAAAGTTAGTGATTCGGCAGTTTTATTCAGAGCTGTGAGTGACGAGAGTTATTGAGATCTAAGTGGAGCAGAGCTTTGTGAGGAAGGAGAAATTTTAGTACAGAGAGTTTGAGTACCAAGCATTGGAAAGTTATCGGAGCGATTTAAGTGATTGTGTTGTATTGTATTGTGATAGTGAGTTATAATAAAAGTATTTTAGTGTTGTTCGGTGTTTTAATCGACGAACCCAAGGAGTATCGTAAAAGTGGTGTCAGAAGTAGGATTGTGAAAGGAAAAATCGTAACGTTATTTAAAAAAAGATAAAATGAAAAATAAAATATGATGATATTGTAATATTTTTCAAATAAGAGAAAATTACATTGAATTAAGCGCTCGAGTTATGTTGAAGTATTTCATAACATTTTATCAGAGAAGTGCCATTCGTTGGTGAATTTTTCAACAGATTAGTTTCCTTTTGAATATAAAGATATGCTTAGTATATGTATGCGATTTGAAATATTGGAACTCTGCCGGCCATTATACACATTTGAAAGTTGTAGAGTGTTACTGAAAAAAACATTCTTTTAGGATTATCTTATTATTGTTTTATGTAAATTTGGTACGGTGTTAATACGTTTTGAGAGCAAAACGTCAGATACTAAGTTAATTTATGGATTTAAAGTTACCTGGAAGAACTCCTCAAGAATATAGGACTGAAACTTAGTGGTTTTGAGACAGCTATAAAATTCAATCTGAAGGCCTTTTTAGGATGGCCCCTTTTTGGCTAGTAGCTGCTTTATTATGGTCTCAGGGCTGTCTTGAGGATCACTTGATTTTATTCGAAATTTTATTGTGTAATTTCAAAGCGATCTTGAAGATCGGATTAAGAGCGTTAATGTTATTTGGGTATCCTCTATTTGTGTAGAATAATCCTGTAAATGATATATGTTCGATTCAAGTTTCAAATGATTAGTAAACAAATTGAGCAAGAAAAAGAGACTTCTATGTGATTAGATCGCCCGTTGAGTCAAATGGGCGGAGGAATTTTTCACTTGAAAATGAACATCTCCTCAAAAATTCCTCAACCAACAATCTTTACTCGAATCTTTATTCATCTCTCGCATTGGCACATTTTATGCACTTTCAAGTAACTTTCTATGCGAACTCGAATATAGTCGAAAAATCCAAAGAAGCCACTCGATTTATAGATTTTATGGTTCACCAAATTGCTATTCCAACTAAAATATTCAATTTTCTCCGGAGCGTTTCCAAGAGAATTGAATTTCCCATATCGAAGATATAGTCAAAATTGCAATTTTATCGGTGCAGCGTCTGAAATTTCAAATATTCTCGACAAGTTCATTCCATTTATTGACTTTTCCACTCAATATTCATATTTCATGCCTTTGGAACACAGCCATCTGGAACGGAGGAGGCCAATAGGGATGTTGACTGATATTCGCCGAATTGACCACATTGGATAATGATTTCTTTTGGAAAATTTTAATACTTTCATTTGGTCAATACTTAGTTTGGCATTTGCGTCAATTCTCACGCGAATTCATGCCATTGTTTTTGTTTGAGGATGTCTTCTTTATTTCTGTTATGATGATTCGATATTAAAAGTAAATATTGAAATTTTTTTTCTTCACCTTACTAATAATAGTAATACACATATATATGACCATGATCCGTTTCATAATGATGAATGAAACGGATTAAAAATCTGTATGGTTATGAAATATCTGTATCATAATGAGCTTATTATGATACAGATTTTTCATTTCGATATAGATTTCTGCGAGGGGTGAACCACTTCTCGCAATACTGTCACAAATTCATTGGCAGTCGCTTCGCAATCACCGCAATCGCCTCGCAATCATCGCAATCGCTTCGCAATCACTTCGCAATCATCGCAATCGCTTCGCAATCATCGCAATCGCTTCGCAATCATCGCAATCGCATTGAAATCATCGCAATCACTTCGCAATCGTTTCGCAATCATTACAAATATCCCTAAAAAACTTTTTTGAAACAGATAATATTGCTCTTCCTAACATATTTCGCATTTCGCCAATGTTAGATGATAATATTGTATTAATTTCTAGCTTTATTTCTGCCGCCCTACGGAGAATGTATACTGTTTTTGGGCTCCTAATACGAAATATCTAATTTACAATTTGTTTTATGTATTATATCCATTACGAAATACTTGCTATAAAGAAACGAAAAAATGTATTGACGATTCGATATTTCATATCAGGCGAACGAATATCAAGGCCCGAACGACTGACCTAGGCTAGAGCCTAAAATTTGTCTTTTTTTTTATCTCAATATTTCCCGCACTATTAAGAAGTACTCCAGTCTGCTTCTCCATTCCAGAATATCACGGGAAACCTATGTTTTAAATACATCGATTATATGCCGTCACTTTTCAATTTTTTCTCAATTTTTCTCGTACTATTCTCTCAACTTTTTTTAAAACTATCATTGGATACCAATTGTTTGAATACATCGATTATATGCCGTCACTTTTCAATTTTTGTCTCAATTTTTCTCGTACTGAAGGGAAATCAACTCAACTCCTTTTTTAAACTATCATTGGATACCAATGGTTTGAAAACATCGATTATATGCCATCACTTCTAAATACTTCATAATATTTCTCGTAATACAAAACATATCAACTTTTTTTTAAACTATCATTGGATACCAATGGTTTGAATACATCGATTATATGCAGTCACTTTTCAATTTTTTTTTTAATTTTCCTCTTACTATTGAGAAATCAACTCAACTTTTTTTTTAAACTATCATTTGATACCAATGGTTTGAATACATCGATTGTTTGCGGTCACTTTTCAATTATTTTCTCAATTTTTCTCGTACTATGGAGAAATCAACTCAACTTTTTCTAAAACTATCATTGGAATCCAATAATATGAATACATCGATTGTTACCCGTCACTTCTCAATTTCTGTCTCAATTCTTCTCGTACTATAGAGAAATCAACTCATTTAAACTATCATTGGATACCAATGGTTTGAATACATCGATTATATGCCGTCAATTGTATCGAATTTTTAATTTTTCTTATAGTTTCCCCGAGTATTATTTATCTGTCACCTATCAATACAAATTCAACTCATCTTCTCTGAAAATCGTCTCAAAATCATCATTGGATATTAATGGTGTGAATGCAGCGATTCTATGCCATTTGTTGTTCGAAATCCCTAATTCCTACATAAAACGACTTTTGCATATTTCATCGCTATCAACGATGCCCACTGAACATTACATGTATTTTCTGTTGACGAAATTTAATTCATTTTCTGATTTTATGTCGTTGGAGTAGTTTTCTCTGCTGAAATTTCGTGGTTGTGACGAACGGGAGACTAGACGGTTACGTCATGCTTGGATTTTTCATACTTTGTCGTTTTCGAGTGGATTGAATTTTACAGATTTTCGTCGATATTTCCTTAACTATTGAGTCCAGAGGAAAAACGAGATCTACAATTTCACTCCCATGACAAATTTTGATAAAGTGAGTGGTTTCGGAGATATAGTTTGTTTTCTTAAAAAAAATTATATTCCCCGTACTGTTGATTTTAGAAAAAAAACATTTGGAGTTTCCATAGTATACACTGAGATGATCATTTTTTTACTCTTGGTGATTTTTGATTTTCTCATCCGTTTCCGAGATATTTACAAAAAAAACTCCAGAAAAAAATTAATTTCAGAAATTTCCCGATTTTTCCATTTTCCGATCGGTTTAGAAAAAAATGTTTCAACTGAAAAGTGTAGAGTATCACGAGACCTATACGAACGTTTTTTCGTTTTTCGATTACGAGCAACGGTATGGTCTACAGAGTGTCCGAAAAAAAGTGACGGGTGACACCATAAAAAATCATAAAATCTAAAATAATTTTTTTTTATTTTTTTTTCTTCGGATAAAAGTTGTAGCAGAAGGATGGGGGAGTTTTTTCATATCAAGCAAAAATTTCTGCGATCAAAACTCTATTAGTTATGACGAAAACCAAAAATGTCAGAATATCGCAAAAAAAACAACTTTCCGATTTTCCGATTTTACTCAAAAACAACAGGTGTCTGCACAGTCATAAGATCTAGAAATGACCCGAGTTTCGAATCGATATCTCTTTCCGTTCGACCGCTATCGTGTTTCAAAGGATTTCCAACGCCGGACAGACACAGACGGACAGACAGAAAAAATTAAGTTGGGCTAAATCGGCCTATTTTTTGACGCTGATCATTTTTTCCAAATGAAATTTTTCGATATCTCTTCAAATAAAAAAGTTTTGCCCGCTGCCCTGTCCGGTGCTCTGCGAAAAGCAACCGTAGATATACACCGATTGGGCGGCACATCAGGATCAGGTTCCTTGAAAAACAAGAATAAAAATCAAAAGAAAAATAAAATAACTGCAAAGGATCCAAAGAGCAATTAAAACGCATCTGAAAATGTAAGTGAGTCTGAAACATCTGAAAGTGTAGACTACTCTGAGACAAGTGAGCTAGAATATGAAAGTTTTGATGAAGGAAGAGAAGATAGTGCTACACATGAAAAGTCTATTGATATATGTTTGGAAAATTATTATGCAGTATGTTATTTACGGACATGGTTCATTGGTAGAGTTGTAGAAGAAATTGATAAGAGTTTCAGCAAAATTAAATTTCTTAAGTCGTCCCTCGACGCATACATTTGGCCAAAAGAGAAAAATGAAGATATTCAAGTCGTGGAAAATAAGTTTATATTTTATGGGCCAATTTCATTGTTGGGAAATGAGCCTTTTTATCTAAAACGGCATCAAATATTGGAAATCGAGCAGAAATTTAGGACTGCAAAAAAACAACTCCAAAATTATTTGTAGTTATTTTATTAAAGTTTCTTACCTACGTTCTTCTTAGTTTTTTTTAGATATTAGGTATAGATTATTATTTGATGTCTATTGTTCAGATTTTTTAATAAAAAACATCTAATAACTATATTTTCATATTGAAAAAATATTTCTAATTTTCACCGTTTGAATTTTGCAGTTTTGAAGGCACTTTAAAGAAATTCCCAAAGGATTTGAGATAAGCCTCGCAGTACTTGGGAGTCTTTTGCAATCCTTGGGAATCTCTCGCAATCCTTCGGAGTCGCTCGCAATCCTTCGGAGTCGCTCGCAATCCTTCGGAGTCGCTCGCAATCCTTCGGAGTCGCTCGCAATCCTTCGGAGTCGCTCGCAATCCTTCGGAGTCGCTCGCAATCCCTGGAATTCTCTCGCAATCACTCGAAATCCCGTACTTTTCGCAATATTGTCACAAATTTTACCGTAGTGATTACCCCCTCGTTTCTGGTCAACTGGGAATCCAATTCAGTAGCGGAAGGCTTGGTGCAGAATAAAATCAGCATTTCCCATACAATATTGAACTGTATTGAGCCTAGCAAAAAATGAAATACATGTTGATATTTCTCCCACTGCCAGATCAGTTAGACCAACAACAATTATAAATATAATATTTATAGTTCTCCATAATTCATTGGGTGTAGAACGAATAGTGTATGCAACTCTCATGTAATGGTTATTGATACACCATATGCATAAACCATAAGAAACTTACCTTCGGCTCGTTTCGTATCCCGGTTAATGCTCGTTTATTTATAACCATCATTTCATGATCGTTGCATATTTTGCTATTATTTGTTCCATATTTATAGATTTTAGATTCTCAACCAACTTATGGAAAATAACGAATCGGAAAATCATATTGTTGTTGGTCTAAAATTGTTCGTTTCCAGTTGACGAACGTCAACCCTCGTGAAGTCGAAACTTGTGCGAGCAAAGAATCAACGAGGCCTCACCTTTTAACGTGCGATTACCCAGCACAGTGGCTCGGCGGGGAATCGAACTCCGGCCTTCCGCTTGAAAGGCGAATGTACCTTCCTCTACATTACCGAGCACAACCATATTGCGAAAAGAAAGTTTTGAGCCTTGGGCTCTAAATATTCCGAAACATGCACATGTTTAATATTGGTAATTTTGAAAAACAAAGTTATTATCAGATCCTTCTAACCTAAAACTCCCGATATCATTCCTTGATATACCGTGGTGTTAAAGTTTATCTTGTTCACAACTCTGTGGTTTGTTTCCTAAGAGTGAAAGTCTTGTTAAAAAAAGCATTTATAATATTTGGTTTCTCGTGTTGGTAAAAGCCGTACTTTACTTTTATGAAATTGATCCCTGATATCATTTTCATCACATTTATGCAACTGCCATCAATAATGAAATGGCAATCAATATGTGACAAATATCGTTTCGACACAATTATATTTTCCGAGTTCACTAGGCTGTATCTGAGATCGAAACGAAAACAAAATGTAGGATCATTATATTTTGAAAACGATTGTCTACCTCTTTTTCGGAACACGGAGTTTTTTATGGAAGCTGTTTGGCGATAGAGACATGTTACTGTTGCATTGCAGAACTTGAATTCCATTGTGTTATTTCTGAAGTGTGTTTCAGTTGTTATAAAAAACTAGTCAATAATTGTGACCACGCGTGTCTCTAAAAGCCAATTCTTCTGTCGATTATCGTCTGATATTCCTACATCGAGGTCAAGAGATGGATATTTGGTTGTTGTTTTCTCTGCTCGATACGGTACCAAGTATATCTCGAATATTGACAACTCAATTGTTCAGTGCCGAAAAATTATGCGTGAACACATTCTTCTTGCTGCTGACAAATTGGCTGTTGAACCTGCGTGAAAGGTCATCGAGCGTACTGGTGTTGTCAGAATTTTCTGTGGTGTCTGATAAACATATTTCTCGTGTAGGAATGAATCCAAGTAGAGTTGTGTAGTTTCAGGTTTTTGATGACACGCCATCCTTATATGCAATTCTTTTTCCTCGGCGGTATGACTTGACAAAATCTAATTTCATGGCTAGGTGAACATGGTTACAGTGCTGCGTCTGTGATACTTTATTAGGCGTATATAATGTACGTTCTTTGTAGTTTTATTACACTGTTAATATATACTTGTGTACGGGTATGTATGTATCAAATCTTGTATCTCAATTCCAGCTGAGTTGAACTATAAACTAATCTCGGACATTCTGAGAGTTCTTGATTATTATTCAAGAGAGTTGTTGATTGTTACAAGATTATAAAATTTGAAACTGGATTGTTTTTGTTTTATCGTTTGAATATGACTCCGGTATTATAACATTGGTCATAAGCATTATTGCAGAGGTGATGTCAACGTCGCACATCGCAGGTGGTTTTGTGATGATACTTCTGGAACTTTATCTCAATTCAGGAAACGTGATGTTCAGAGTTTATTGTGCAATAAACGTAAGTTCAGTCAACAATGTGCTACTCTCTGGAAATTCTGTTTTCATTTCCTCTGAACGGTATGCTACCATACTTCGTTTATTACCAGTAGTCAGTAGCTGCTCGTGATAAATTGTGCTGAGGGGTACATCATATTCATTTACGGGAATCGTTCTTGTGGTTTATTGATGATTGTATTTCATTGAATCGATTTCCATTGAAAAGTAGTTTTCCTCCGAAGGAAAAATTGATTAGTTATTAACGACGGCAGCATATGTTTTCTTCTGAACAAGCATCGAGTGTTTCCTGATTTTTTTGTGAAATTTTTTTTTGTGTCACTGTTGAAATCATATCATTTTTTTCAATTTTGAATATATTCCTGGAATCCTGATCAGGATATATTTTCACAGACTCTTTTTTATTATTAAATCATATCTTGCTCACAATTGTTCAAGTATTATTATTCAAAATCAATATCTCTCAATATGGACGCTTGATGCTAAACCCTTTTGAAAATTGTTGAAAGGTAAATTCAGCAATACATGGTTCAATAGACCATAATCGGAAATCTGGAAACAGATTCGATAGCAAATCTTATTATTCAATGTTGAATGAGCACATTGCAGAACTGAAAGGCATGGTGTCATGATGAGAAATGTGAAAGGGGCTCAAAAATGACCAAAAATAAACATCAAAAACTTCAGTCTGAGAGTAATTGAAATAATGAATCCTGAATACGAACAATTGAATCGAAAATATTTATGACAGTTTTCCATTTAACACAATGCGAAATACATCAGATGGAGAAAGGATATGCACATTGAAGTGATATCGTGAAGGACAGAATGATAATTCTACTTGAATTACTCTAATCTCACTTAATCTGCTCCACTGAGGAAGGAATTCACTTATAGGTTATACTTGAAGTATTCTATCTTGCCCACTCTGCATTTCTCTATCTTGGGGCCAGTCCATAACCTCTACCGTCTATGAATGAATTGACTCATTTTATCAAATAACCTATCTTCCTCCATATAATAACGGGTGGTTCTTAATGATGACTTCATGGTAGTGACGTCCTATCATATTGAGAAATGTATTAAAATATCAACTGAGAATCCTTCAATGTCTTTTTGCCGATAACGATGAAATTTGAGTTTGTTAACAGTTACCGGAACATTCTTCTGACACACATTCCATTAATGTTCCGCTGGTTTCAAAGGAGGTCATTTGGTTGATTAATGATAGCACTCGTACCATACACACTCATAAAAATACAGTCTCAGTCTATTGATTGAGTCATACGAAACCTAACCTAACCTAAAAATGTGTTAATTCATCTCAAAACAGGTAATATATCTTAACATAAAGTAAAGTTGAGGAAGCGACTCTTCATTGAATGATAAAAGCTGGGTTATACTTCTATAGAAACTTTTCACCAGAAATCTGACAAGAAACCACTTCCTTTAATTGATCATCTCTGTATAATTATTGGATAACAATATGTCTTGGATGATATGAAATATAACACCTTTTCGAATAACTTTTCATGATGTTCTGGCATAGAAATTTATTTCCGCAAAAACCTCACGAAATCTCTTTTCTTTCAACGTACCGCCACTGCTGGTCATAACTTCACACCTAAACAAAAGAACCCAGCAATAAACCCCCAACCCTAACAATTTATGGTAACACTATATTTGTTTATTTTCATGCCTCTCCTCCACCAGAAAATAATAACGTACAAAACGTTTAGAATGACGTTTATTAGGACACTTTTATTATAAACAGCCATTTTATATGTACATGAACACGTTGACATATTAACGCGGGCGATGATAAAAATGTCGGGCGCATCTGGATTATTTCGGAGACACTTTTCGGGACTGGCAGGCGCTGCGCTGGCTACAATTCGAACGTTTCCGTTTTAATTTATGGAAATGGGACGACCTAACCTCATTATTATTAATACAAAATCGATACGGATATGAAAGTCGGCGAGTTTACGAGCTTTCTACAGTTTTCATAGACCAGGAGAAGTTCATATTGGTAGGGGTGTAAATTGTGGAAAAGTCACAGTGACTATGGTTTGGAATGAAAATAACGACCCCTGTGTTTTGATGTAACTTGCTGAATATGCAATAGAGAAAAATCGAATGTGGTGCGAAGAAATTCTGTTTATTTTCTTGAAAAATATTCATGAATAAGGAAAAACAAGGTGTCAACATGATCATTTTGGAGTGTTCTTTTAGAAATTAAAACTTATTCAATATCTCAGATTTCATAATTGAAACTGAAGTTTTTGCATGAAATGGTATTATTGATGAGCTCATTAATTTTTTGTAACAAAGCCAGAAATGTCCTAGTGCATATTTTTTGAAGCCGATTTTCTTGAACTTCCTTGGAACATAAAAAAAGAATAGATTCCTGGAATATCCATTCTCTCTCTTTGTTAACTTCTACGAGCTCACAAAAATTTGGGTAGTTATAGGGGATGGTAGTCCATTTGAAATGCTGTAACTTGGCTTCTGTTGCAACACTCATTTTGATGATGTTTTGAATCGGTCCGACGTTGGAAATATATCAGTGTTTCAACAATCAATTATGAGAACTAAGTCCACCTATTGAAGAGGGTACTTTTAGAAATAGCATGCTTTATTATTACGAGCATTGATGCAGAGGAATATATTTATACTACAGGGTGTAACATAAGTACGTTAAAGGATTCAAGTAGACGTATTCCTGAGACAATTTTAAGAAAAAAAGTCTATGAAAAGTTCAATAATCCCGGTTACCAAATTTCGTACAAATAACTTTTTTTTTTTGGAAAAAGTTTTTTTTGAAAAGCTTACAAAACAAATCACATTCCACACCCTTTTTATCCGAAACGAAGCATTACCGGACACAAGTTTCTATGGACTTTTTTTTTCAATTGTCTCAGGAGTACGTCACTTCAATATTTTAATGTACTTATGTTACACCCTGTATATGCCTCGGATTTACTACAAATTTATATCACCTTGAAGTAACCTCAAAATTGTAAGCGTATGTATACTGATGCCATTGATGATTTTTGAAATGACGATTACTATTGTTCGAATAATAAATAAATATCGGAATTTTATTTCCTATATCCATTCTAAACATATCATAGAAGATGGATTCAACCCTATCAGAGATATATAGCATCATACAATGCACTGGACCTTCACCAATGTTCTACATTTTGGAAATCGTTCTTAAAATTGTTAAAAATAACAAAATGGGTAGTACAGCGTTATTGTGTGTTATTAGTTTAGAGGTTCAAGAAGTTATCAAAATCAGGATCATTCAATATGCATACGTTCAAGTTTTTCTAATACAAATGCAAAATGATTTTCATGTTGAACTCGATTAACAAGTGTATCATCTTGCAAAAACAATACGAATTTCACGCATCTTCACAAATTTTATTTCACGTTCAAGACGAGAACATTTTTATGTTCTTTACTTGTTACTTTTTTCTATTTATTGACAGAAATAAATAATGTTGGTTCGGACTTCCATTGTTTATTGAATTAATTATATTGAAAGCTGTTGCGAAAAACTCATAAGACCGAAAATAATATACTGTTTGAACGTCATTATTTTGTGGTGGATCAATATTTATTTGTTTCGTAGTTTTCTGAGTTTGTGACCTACCACAATCTGAAGAAATAAGAATTAATAGTGGAATATTTACAAGTAAGTGTAGAAGGGCAGATTTTCAATCTACTCCGAAAAGTTGCTGCGTCTATTGAAAAACAGTTCTTTCTGGATAGAACAAGTCCAATTAGTCAGAAACTTCTCGTATAATTCAAATTTTGTCTATCAAAAAAATAATAACTGATATATATATATATATATATATATATATATATATATATAGATGATAAGTATTCTCGACCGTCTATTTGTACACAAAGTTGTTTTTTCTATATCAGGGCTTCGGTCTGAAGAAAAAGATTACTCTTTTTAGCTACCCGAGCTTTCGCTAATTTTTATTAGCTTTTTCGAGGGCTACAATATAAAATGGACATCAAAAAGTATAAATATAAAAATAGAAGGTACATACTTGTGCTATTTGAGTTTTTTTTTTTTTGTGAATGAAATGTAAAGATAAAACATGAGATGTGTAAATTTTGACAATGAAAGGTGAAGTTATTGATTTGGAAATTCATAGTGTTCTTTTCACTGATGAAAGTTATATACAAGATGTATTTATTTGTTTAATAGAAACGAATAAATTTTACTGAGGTTTTCAATATCTGATTTTTTGTTCATGTTGTTTTTTCTCGTTTTAATTTCAGTCATTTCCAAAAAGAGACGTTTGTTCAAGTTTTTTTCAATATGAAGAATTTTTGTGTTATTATAATCAATTGTATGATCATTTTCAATAGAATGTTTGGTTAATGCACATGAATTTTGTCTCATATTTCTACAATCACTTTTGTGTAGAGCTATTCGTGTTTTCAAATTATTTTTTGTTTGACCAATATATTTTTTGTCACAATCATTGCAAGGAATTTCGTACACTACGTGAGATTTTTCAAAAAGTGGATCTTCATCTTTCAATTTTGAATGTAATTTGTTCAAAGGTTTTATTTTTCTTTGTGAAATTTTGATATTGTTTTCTTGTTTAAATACATTTATGATTTTGCTTGATAATTCTGGAATATAAGGAATAGAACAGTATTTGTATGTAGAAATTTCATTGCGATTGTTTTCTGTAGTATCGATTATATTTGAAGTTGTATTATATAAAAGTTTTTTTAGAAATGTTGGAGGGTAAGAACAGTTTATTAGCATATCGTATATTATTTTCAAATTTTTATTGATGAGTGACGGATGTGAAATCTTTTCAATTCTGTTTTTTAGAGCAAGTACCAAATTAATTTTCATTTTTTGTGGATGACTTGATAGATAACTCATGTATCTTCCTGAATTGGTTGGTTTGAAGTAGTAATCTAATACGATTTTGTTGTTTTCATTTCTTATTACCCTCCAACATTTCTAAAAAAACTTTTATATAATACAACTTCAAATATAATCGATACTACAGAAAACAATCGCAATGAAATTTCTACATACAAATACTGTTCTATTCCTTATATTCCAGAATTATCAAGCAAAATCATAAATGTATTTAAACAAGAAAACAATATCAAAATTTCACAAAGAAAAATAAAACCTTTGAACAAATTACATTCAAAATTGAAAGATGAAGATCCACTTTTTGAAAAATCTCACGTAGTGTACGAAATTCCTTGCAATGATTGTGACAAAAAATATATTGGTCAAACAAAAAATAATTTGAAAACACGAATAGCTCTACACAAAAGTGATTGTAGAAATATGAGACAAAATTCATGTGCATTAACCAAACATTCTATTGAAAATGATCATACAATTGATTATAATAACACAAAAATTCTTCATATTGAAAAAAAACTTGAACAAACGTCTCTTTTTGGAAATGACTGAAATTAAAACGAGAAAAAACAACATGAACAAAAAATCAGATATTGAAAACCTCAGTAAAATTTATTCGTTTCTATTAAACAAATAAATACATCTTGTATATAACTTTCATCAGTGAAAAGAACACTATGAATTTCCAAATCAATAACTTCACCTTTCATTGTCAAAATTTACACATCTCATGTTTTATCTTTACATTTCATTCACAAAAAAAAAAAAAACCTCAAATAGCACAAGTATGTACCTTCTATTTTTATATTTATACTTTTTGATGTCCATTTTATATTGTAGCCCTCGAAAAAGCTAATAAAAATTAGCGAAAGCTCGGGTAGCTAAAAAGAGTAATCTTTTTCTTCAGACCGAAGCCCTGATATATATATATATATATATATATATATATATATATATATATATATATATATATATATATATATATATATATATATATATATATATGAAACTAAGATGTCTAGAAGGATGGTGTACCGAGTTATACCTGGGCATGTTTGGGGTAAACTTGGCGACACATGCCTACTATGATAATAAGCATCATGACCCCTTGACATCAAATCAGTTCAGATGGCGTTTGCAACGGAAAGAGTTAGAAATTTCCTAGGAAATGTATAAACGGCCGACCTGACGGCTGGCTATACTTTTACTTTTGGACGCTGACTGATCAACAACCTATATTATTTGTTCAGAATACTGGCCAAATTCCCTATAATTGTGTTCCTTTCATTCGATTTTGTTTTTTATGCGTATGACATTAGATTTTGTTCATTTTATTGACTGCTCGAATCGAAGAATGTAGTTTGTCGATCGATCGGTTGACTATGCACTTCCAATTAGCGTCAACTAGCGATGAATTTGAGAAACACACCACGATACGTAAAAATGACACTAATGACAGATAAGTGTCGCCATAAAATTCTAAACAATATCGCATCAGTCCCAGCACCATCCTTCTAGACATCTTATATGAAACTACTTATCTGTTAACGTTTCAGAAACTAAAATCTACTTCCGTTCTCAAAACTTCTAGGCAAATTCCTTTTCAAATGCAAATATCTCGTATAGACAATAATCAGGGGTATTGGAATTGAATTGCACCCATTACCAATGAGTACAGTCAACTGATCCTGGTTTCAACATTCGTTTATATCTTCTATTTCTTCATTTAAACGTTTGATTTCACTATTTCAAATATTTTATGTTTTGTGATGTCAATCACGAAAATTGTCTATAAGAGATATTTGCATTTACAAAGGAATTTGCCTAGAAGTTTTGAGAACGGAAGCAGATTTAGTTTCCGAAACGTTAACAGATGAGTATTTTTATATATATCAGTTCTTATTATTTTTTTCATAGGAAATATTTGAGTTATACGAGAAGTTGCTGACTAATTGGACTTGTTCTATCCAGAAAGAACTGTTTTTCAATAGACGTAGCAACTTTTCGGGGTAGATTGAAAATCTGCCCTTCTACACTTGTATAGATTCCAATATTAATTCATACAACATTCGTTTATATCTTCTATTTTTTCATTTAAACTTCGTTTGATTTCACTATTTTATATTCCTAAATATTTTATACTTTGTAATAAAGTTATTTTTTGATGAATTGAATTTATCTTATTCTTTGACCAAAATCCATCACAATTTTCTTGTTTGGATTTGATTCTCATATTTGATGAAATTCTTTGATCCAATTATTGGATGAGTTTTTCATCCTGATTATTGCTACTCAATTAAATTCTCATTGTTTTTCTAAGTTATATATTTGATTGTTCCTCCCGACGTTCAAACGTGTAATTCAATTCCATTACTCATTATTTATTGTTTCAATCCAACACATTTACTCAAGTAATAAATAAATGATTTGCGAATTCAACATTGATTTCATTTTGTCAATTCGGTCACTCTTGATTGAAGATTGTTACTATAATGAGGTTTACAAAACTGTGACACGTATGACTTGTTTAAAGAACTTATTGTATAGCGAAACATATCACGGTGGTGTATCCTCATTATTATGAAATTCCTTGCATTCGTTTAATTTTCATATTCACAAAGTTATCTTGAAAAATAACGAATAAAAATCGAGATTTTTTAGTAGTCTCTAATTTTTCTGCAATAGGTACAGTATTCTTCGATTGCAAAGCCCGATTTTTTAATAGATCATCATGAAGCCATTCTACGTAATAATAGCTTTCCTACCTCACGTCAGATCCAATTTGTTGAGTTCTGGTCTTGATTATCCTGGCCTATCACGCAATATGTGTCAGTAGGGTTCGACCGTGGTATCATGGATATTATCTTATATGCTCAGTTACTTAATATGCACGTTCGGTGTATGGGTTGTCGGGATAAATTCATGGAAAATTGATAGTAGCTGATATGGGATGGAAACGTGTACGTCAACAAAAGACGGGTAAAGCTGTATCGATCGGCGGTGCAGCTTAGGGAAGTTGGTGTATTTGATCATCATTGATAAATCTTGCTTGGTCCTGCATGCACAGGTTATTTGACTAACGACCTGGTTTATTGGGAGTGATCACAAAAGCTTGAAATTTCATCGAATATTTCCATCGTATGATAAAAATCCCATATGAAGCGGGACATTTTCGATCAATTACGGCGGGACATTTTCGGGCTGGTAAATACCCGGTAGGTATCGAAAAATACCCGCTCGGTCCGTGTATCTATAGTAACGATTGTTAAAATGTACATTTGTCATCTTGACAGGCATTAATACTGAATTTTAAGCGTCGTTGTTTTAACTCCGGAAATATTCTACCGAATTACACTCGTGCATCAAAATAAACCTGATAATTTTTCATTCAAGCATGTTGTCAGTAAAAAAACTGCATTCTGTTATTTTCATATTTCGCTTGAAGAGCCCTCCTCTTTCGGAGTCGGTCTCTTTCGACAAAATATGAAAATAAAGTCATGCAGTTTTTAGACAACATGCTTTCATGGAAAATTATCGGTAATTTTGAAGCCCTTGTGTTATTACTCCTGATAAATTTTAATTTCCTACTGAAGCTCTGTTACTAATCAATAATATTTTGGGACAATAATATTTTGGGATGAATGGCTTTAGACATTACCGTTTGCTCGGAAGTTATTGCGTAAAAAAGAGTTTTTTGGTTTGAATCATATTTTCATTTCCGGTCTTCGAGCTTTCGTGCCGAAATTTTATCAAATTATTCATTTGAGTTATGAGATAGGTAAGAAGAATTTGAAAAATAATGGCTGATGTCAAAAGATTGTTTACTCCTTGTATTCTCCCTTGTATTCTCAGTTACCCTGATGCCGTTGTCGTATTCTTTTAAGGTCCTGTTGAGATTTGAATGAACAAAATATTGTAACAGTTTCAGTTATCTACTTATAATACGGATCCATTCTTGCAAACAGAAGAAAAAGAGTATTACCAGTTGTGGATAAATATAGCATGGTTCATCACTGCCACTTGAACACCAGGCTATAAAACTCCTGTTGAGTGTTGTTGTCGAGACAATAAAGTGTCTCTCCAATGGTTTTCAAAAAAAAATCTCCATTATTTTGAGAAGTTGATATTTTAATTCATTTTTCGGACTCTCTCGAAAAAAGGATTTTTCTTCTGACGCCATCTGATGTAGTAAGAGCTTAGTGTTGGGTTAAAGGCCATGATTTCTGAGATATTGATGACACTGTTATTGAAGGAAGTTGAAAAAATTATAAGGAATAAGGTACTCGACGAACAAATTGTTCCAGTACTTGAAAATATTATTTTGGTATCCTTTGGTTGTTGTTGATTATTTCTCTCAATGCGTATGTATACCTTATGAAAGAGTTGAAGGGTAGAATGCTCTCACAGAGTTTAACAGCGATTGATTACACTTGTCCTGTTGAACCGATTGAACTGATGAAAATAAACCTGTAATTTGGCTCACTTTTTCAGGTAAATAATCTCAACAAATATCCCTCCTACACCAAGCCCGATGGACCAAAATTTTGAGCAAATGCTTTCCTGTATAATAATTCAATAAAAAATCCCTCGACTTGTGGTCTCGGTATTTTATCAAATTATTATAAACTCAGGTCATCTGCTGAGCAAAATGCGAAAATCATAAATGTGAACACTTTTTAACCGATTAAACTTGATGAACACAGGATATAACTGCTGAGAAAAATTAAAGAATGATATTTCATTCAACTTGTAGTAGTTCTCTGCCTTGATGACAGGAAAGGATCACGTTGAATATAACTTTGAGACGTTTAGAATAAGATCAATACCACTCGGATGTACTCACTTATACTCGTTACGGGCCATTCTATACTTAAACATTTTTTACTTTTAACCTTATATCAATTATATTCTAGGAACTTTCTACAAACTTCGCTCATCATTCGTGGCTTTTATTGCTTTCGGAATCTTTTCTTGTTTACCTATGGAAGGTTATTCAAAACCCATTTTAACATTTTTTTGTCCCAATACAAGATTGATCGTTTCAAAGTTTCGGTTATACTCTCTCTATATTCGATTATAATTTGAGAAAGTTCAATACAACTTCTTTCATTGAAGCTATTATCTGAAAAGTATATAGTTTTTGGATCGTATAATTCAAGTAATTTCTTCTGTTATTGAAATTCTTCGAAGCTGGTGATGGGTTTGTAGGTATATAAGAACAAAATGTAGTGGGAGACCACATAGGGTGCCTTCAAGTATGTTGTGAACATCAGAGCTGTATAAAATAATAATACAAAGCGGTAACAGTGTGGCGTTTTGCATGCAATTAACTCGCCAAGAAGGCAGCACACACATATCCACAGCTGTCCTTTGTTTGACTGAGAGCCAGCCCATCTCTTTATATTTTTGAAACGTACAGTCACGCCTGTTGAATCCACATCCCACCGTTTCGCAGCTTTTGCAGTCTATAATTTTCGTACTCGTTTCAAAATTAACCGAAGAAAACGTCTACATGATTGAGGTGCGACAAAAAATATGATTTGAGAGGTGATATTCAAGAATAGTTGATTATTATTCAAAATTATTATTATTAATGCTGAGGGGGTTGCAATTAAACTAGTGCTAGTTCCTCATCCATTCAGTTGCTTACTGAGAACTTCGGTAATTACAAGTTCAAATTATCGATTCAAATGTGCGAGTTTCTACCGGAACTGAAGCAAGCGAACAAGCATCAAACACCTTTTATGTTTCCCCAGATGTGATTGGTTTTATTTATATCTTTGTCGGGATTCCGAAAGTCAGATATCTTTAATTTCAATTGGAAACTGATAGTGGGCGAATCTTGTAATGCCAAGTGATTTTTTATTGCAGCTAATCAACAAGACAGTGATCGTAGCGAAACAGATCACTTTATATTACAATAATATAAAAGGTATTTGATAGTCATTAAGAAGACTTTTGTTTGCTTTTATATTCTCCTGCCAGATATACCTACCTGTTGAATTTTTTCTTCGATCGAAGGGTTGCTACTTCATAATTCTTGGATCTTTTTTTGAGAGGAAATACTGCAACACAGGAACTCGCTATGTAAATATTCAGATTTTTTCTATAGTAACCGTGATTGGGAAACTTTTCCACGTGTTATATTTTTGTATTTTTGAGAGATTTATTTATTTATCTATCTGAGTGACCTGCTATAAGTAATTCATCGATTTTTTCAAGGTCCACAGATTTTAATAGTTAATTATATTTTATGTATAAATCTTCCATACATATCTAGATTGGAATCCACTTGTCATTCAAGTAACACTACGAATTTTCCTCGGAATTTTCCAAAGTACATTTTTCAAATATAAACTTAATGAAAATAAAGATTTTTCTTCAATTTTATATCTTTTCTGTTGAAGCTGTACTACAGTTATATTCTTCTCTTTTCACATGTCATGACCTGATGATACTGTCAATTGTGTTAGCATCATGATTATCAGAAACAGAATTCTCATCAAAAGAGTTCATTGTCGAGGTCATGGTATCTGATTTATTATTTTATGAATTGGTATGTGATTTCTTGATGGTTATTTGAGTTTTTTTTTTGACAACTGAAGCGAACAGAGCCACACGTTATGGTTTCGTTATCGTTCTTTAATAGGTTCTGAGTTGAGATTCGATAAAATGAGTTTATTATCAACAAATTGATGGTGTCATAAACGCGACTTATCAGACATTTGACAATGCCATGTATATCAATTGATTGACAAAATGGTTAAGGCTTTTGCGGCCGAGATTATTAGTATAACTACTTCTCTTCGGGCTTGAAGGCCTTCATTCTTTGGAATTTCTTCCTAAGGAAGAAATTCTAAGGAAGAAATTCCAAAGAACGACGGCCTTCAAGCCCGAAGGAAAGTAGTTATACTATCAATTGATTGTCTTTTATTATATTTTGAACATGTGGAAATGAAAATGATTGAATATTCCGTCATGATCTTTTCAAATGTCATTGAGGTTAAGAAAGTGTATCATGATAGGACTATGATAGTCATTGAATTCTTCATTTCACCTGATTTTTCGTCGTATTTTTAGACTCGATTTTTGCATTCTTCAACTCCAAAATCATTCAAAGCTATAAAAAAATATAAAAACACGAAAGACGACAAACGGACAAGCTTAATCATGGAATTATTCGATCGTTAGAAAAATCTGTTGATTTGTTTAGAAAAAATGTGTTCAATCGATACTTCATCAACATAAATTAACATTTTCCCGAGTACATAAATAGCTAGGGGCAGGTAATGTATAATGGGCATCGTCAGTACTGCCTTCTGGATATATTTCTTTTGATCCACAGCATCGTCATAATCAACACTATCAACAGCGAAAATGGATCAATGGCTGGCTGAGTGCAGATCTTTTATCTGCACGTAAAAGCTTTATTGTCGTTACTTAGGGAGAAGTCGAAATGTATGTGTACATTTTTTCGTGGTTGACTCCAGGGTTGTTTGAAAGGTATGCACGAAACCATTCATCTATTGGGATTTTTTCATGACATTGATAGGTACTTGTTCTTGAAGGAGGGACGAACTCAATAGTGTCATTTTCTTTTTCACTGATTTGTTATGTATCGAAAGATATTGATTATATACATATACTGAAGAAATTTGAAACTAACTGAGCACATAACAAATATATCACCCAAAGAAAGAATATATCCCTATATGTACCACCCTCCCCTATCTTGGTAAATTTTCTGTACAAGATTCATTCTGGTTGGTGGTTGAGTGAAATGATTTTGTGAGACCATGTTCAGTATTCACCATAGCAGGCCTATAACTTCAAACCATTTCAGTCCGTGCTTTGTACCCACTGTATCAACAATACGGTTTTCACTCGTATATTCTGTAAAAATCTAACCTCGAACTATGGGATAGAGCCCACTGAACGTGAATATAAAAAAGTCAACCTGATTTATTCGTTTCAGCCCTAATACATTCAAATTACCCTTGACATTAATATAAAAGGAATATACCAATTCATCACGCCGCCGTGAAGTATGAGATTCGGCCAACACATACCGAATCATCTTACCAGAGAAACCTCGATAAATAACGCTCGTGACGGTTTAAAACCGTTTAAAGGGGTTTATCGGATGGAAAAATAGAGAAGTGAAGTCCTCGCCGCATTGTTTACTGGCCCGAGTGTCATACAGAGTGTTTTAAATAGAATGATGCACAAAGTCCGCATAAAGTGATTTTTTTGAAACAGACAAAATTTGACATTGCATAAAATTTTTTCTGAAATCCATCAAAACTATTTGGATAGTTACGTATATTTTTTGCGAATTTGAAAATTAAATTGAAAGGATATTCATAAATGCATATATTCCCCCTTGGTGAGGTTTTGGAAGGTGGTCTGAGTCTTTTTCAGCCTTTTTGAAAATTTCTTGTAAGATTCGAGTTCTCGGTGAGTGATTTCAAAACATATCCACCTCCTAGAAAAACATTGAAGCAATATTTACCTTCTACTAATTTTTGCTGGGATATGACTGATATTGATTCCAAATCCAGTATACTGGTGTTATTTTGGAACTGTCAACCTTGTCACTTTCGAAGGAATTTCGTAAAATATCTCAAAAAATTCACAATCTTGAACCAAATTTCAACTGTTAATAATTAATTTTTCTGAGCTTTCGCATTACCGATTATGACGAAACAATTCTGATTCTAAATCTCGTCCGAAAAATAATAGTATCGATCTGTTGCTGAAAAAAAATCGAACGTACCTTCATAATTTTATCTTTCTTGATGCAAAGCGTGCTGCCAAGTTTTTTCCTTCTAATTTGATGTGGAACTGATACCTGAAAGTTGAGTGCGTTAATTTTTGCTGGCAACAGGGCAATACAAGTATTTTCTGGACCAGATATTGCACGTAAGTCGCTTATTTATCAAAATTACGAAATTGAATAATTTTCCCATACATTGAAAAAAATGAAATGAATTCGAACTGTAAGTGGAGAGTTGCAATAATGTTAAGATGTATAAAGGAGAATATTGAATTGACAACTGAGTTTCCAAAATTTCCAAAAAAAAAACAACTATTTTGTCAACACTATTGAAAAGTTTCAAAGACTGATTTTCATTCATTCTTCAAATATAACCTTTTCGCAGATTCCAATTTCATCCATTATTCATGAAAACTTGAATATGATGCGGACTTCATGTGTTACTCTGTATATAAGGCTTACCGATATGATTAATTGGAAGTCGTTTTGCCGCGCCCGAAGATTCGAGTAGGTAGTCAGTTTATAGAGGAGATTTGTGGAATATAATCGGATCTTGTTCATTATATAATTATTATTATTGAGCAGATCTAGAGTTTTAATCTCATTAAATGCTTACTTTCTGAAGAATGTGTATTTCTGTTATTGTGTTGTTTTGACAGTCGGTTTTGTTGAAGAGAGTGGCGCTTTGTCCTAATTATAGGATTTCAAATTTCTCATGATTCTGAATTCAGCAGCCAATAATATTTTCAGATGTGCGATTCTCCGTGAAGTATTCCTTAACAAGAGCAACGAACAATTATTGGAATGTGTTTGTAATATTGCTTTTTCCACGGGTATGACAAAAAACTGCTCTATCTCAACTTTTCTTGATAGAAGAACAATGTGGTACATTGTATGTCTTCGATTTCATTTCCTGTACTGATAACACAATGACTTCATTGTGTTGCAGTTTTAGTTACTACTACACATTGAAATAGGTCTTACATGGAATATTGAATTTCTAGCAAAACAGTTCTATTTACTTCATTCAATTATACCTAAATGGAAATTTTGACTGACATTAAATTTGAGGTTAATATTAATGGTTGGATCATTTCGATCTTTATCTAAAATTGTTCGTTCCGTTAACCAGCTGACGAACGTCAACCCTCAGAAGTCGAAACTTGTGCGAGCAATGGATCAACGAGGCCTTACCTTTTAACGTGCGATTACCCAGCACGGTGGCCCGGCGAGGATTCGAACCCCGGCCTTCCGCTTGATAGGCAGATATGCTAACCACTACACTACCGAGACCACTGTTATAACCGTAGAAAAAGCAAAATTTTTAACTCGTCTACGAGTTTGTACTCTTGGGAAATGACTATCGTTTTTTGCTCGTTGAACATTATAACTATTCCAATATTTATATTGCGCATGCTTCCGACCAGTTACCGATCAGTCGAATGTGTTGTTAAAACTAACCTCTATAGAGATTTCTAGAAAGGGTCGAATAAAGTCGAAATTTTCCGGTGAAAATAACAGAGTTGAAGGAAAAAACTCTACTCCCTTCGATAATACCACACCAGACATTGCATGACAGATGTGGTAACTTTCTTCTGAATGCTCCTGTCTTTAATGGCCAGGTCAATACCGACAACTTGAATGCTGTCTCTTCCCAATTTGTGTCGACCACCAACCACTGTTGCCAACCTCGCCAGACCAAAAAAACAACTATTTTATGTTTTTTCATATCGTGGGCAAAAACCCAAACAGAGGTTGTTAACAGAAAAGGAAGATAGTTTGTAGATTGCTGAGAGATTGGCCAATCAATCGGAAAATATTACGAAAAAAATAAAATAAATACCTTCTCTTTATGACGATTTCATTTTGGTTCAAAATTCCAAACGTATAAGCTTTCTCGGCCAGAGATTCAATAATTGAGAGGGGCTTTTGGGTTTGTTTGCCGTGCTTGCCAGGTTTTTGGGACTAAAGTTTCCTTGTAGTTTTGAACGAAGTATCAGACCCAAAAACCTGCAGCCCACGGCTAGCAAACTTGAAAGCAGCTATCAGTTCATGAGTTTCATCAGTCGGCAAATCTCATGAAATCTCTGACAAAACGTGAGTTGAATACAAATCTATGAGGTTGATATTCCATACTTATTTGAACACGCGCCTACATGAATTAATCACGTCCCATAAATATGGTTGTAACAGGGTGGTTACTAATACTAATCAGATTCGCGATGATGCCAAACATATTTGTGAAATTTGTACAAGAGGTAGAGTTTCGATGTTGATTGTCATTTCTCTTGGCCACTTTTCTCTCCTTCGATTTTTCTCACCTACACATATTTCTTAGTTTCAATTGAAGATTATCATATATCGACTATTACCCATTCCGACTATTCAATATTTTTCGAGCTGCATACATTTGCTGTTTGCTGTCAACATTCCTGGTGCACCTTGTATGACCTATGAATAAATATTTGTTAGTGGCTATTATATTCAAATGTAATACAAATGGTAATGACTCTGTGCGCAATATGAATCCAAACATGATTTAAGCTCGGATTCAAGATTTTTTCAACGGTGAGAAAAGCCGACTAATTTCAATATTATAATTTAGTTGCCGGCATTAAACAGCATATATATCGATATGGTATAATGCATCGAAATGATAAATATAAAGCCGTGAATACACAATGCCAGAAATCCTCTGTTGCGATTTAATTACATGATCATAGTTCAGTTATTAATCAGTATAATAGGCATTGTACGTGGACGTATTGTGTATTACACAATCGTGTTAATATCGAGAGATATGTTCGAATAGTGTGTGATTCGGCAAATTTCTACGGAATTTTCAAACACAAAATGTTTTCTTGACATTTTATTCTTCTCATTTTCAGTGGAAAAAGTTGACCCACATCTTGGACACCATATGACAGTCAAGTCAAGAATCTTTGCTAGATTGATATCGTGAAAAGCTTCAGCTGATCAACCTGTTTCATCGGCTGCCTCAAATTCAATCTACTTATTCGATTCAACATGATCAGAGCTGCAAATCATTAGAACTTTTCGTTCATTCCATAACTATGAAATTTTTTAGGTGCATCTATTCTTTTGAGGGATCAATATTGATACTTCACTCACCATTTGGAAGGGCTGAATATTTTTGTACGAGTAGGGTTAAAGTTGATAAAACGTTCAAGTCGACCCCCCAAGAACCCATAATCAAGGTCTCTTCAAACAACAAATTTTCAATATAGCGATAAATCATTATATATATTTGGATTTTCCGTTCGTTTCACAATTATAAAACGCCTGTGGCCATGTTGTTCAATTAACAACTCATGTGCATATATTCTTTCGAGGAAGTAATAATTATGATAATAAATCATTCACCATTTGGAAGGAGTGAAACAGTTCCTCTCCGTCATCATAAAATAGTTCCTATAGACCAAGAGCCCGTGTCACTATTTTTGGTAGTGATAAGTTTACGCCCATCGACCACTGAAACTTGTATTATCGATGTCGACCATGCTACAGAGATTCTTGCCATACATGATTTCCGGGGCGAAGTTAGGGTAGGGGGCTGACCGATCTGTATAAAAAAAGTGAGCAAAATTTGTCGTAAGTTTACGACTGAGAACATTGGGAAAGCAAAGATTTCAGGAAAATAATCCGACGCTCGCTTATTGTCAGTCGCCTACATCGTGGCGTTCACCCGCTACAACCCTCGAAATATGTATAAAAAAGACAACAACAAAGAAAAACCAGTTTACAACTGACAATGGGGCAGATCTTACCATTAGCATTTTAATGACACAAATTTCGCAGGCCAGCCTTATTCAATGGGGCGGAAGGGCGCTGGGCCCACCTGTTTCGGAAGAATTTTTAAGTTATTTTTTATGATAAGCTCACGACTGATTCCTTCACAATAATGTTCAATTCCAACTGTCCAATTGAAAAATGCAATCAACAGTCATCAAACAAGGGGTGCAAATATTGCCGCTCGTAAAAACAAGTTCCTGGAATAGCGCTCTATAAAGCTTGACTACATTTTTATCATAAAAATCATATGTTTGTGACTGACAATCAAACATTTAGGTACAACGTAAGTACGTGAATATGAAAACACCTTTCTCAGCTGTTTATTGTATGGATAAAGCTCACTTGGTAGCTAAACTGACAAGTTTCTTGCATTTGCGAAGTGCAGATATAATATGACAATTATTGAAACATCGGCCCTAAATTTTTCAATACAGTAATTTGACGACTGACACTTCGAAACATACCTTAAATGGACTATGCTGGATCGATCAATTCACGTGTCAGTCATCTCATGTATCGGTGGAATGTTGTCAGTCATCAAATGCAGCGTCGCGCACTAATCATGATTAGTAGATGTATTTTTTGAATGACTATAATAGTTATTAGTCAAAAGGATTGGTATCTCTCTAGCTGTCATTTTTATTTATATTTTTTGACTATGCATTTCAAGAATGAATATAGGTACTTATTTCAGTTCATGATTGGTTTTTTTCCAAACCAAATTGGAACTCCAGTACGACCCTGTTGCCGACATCTGAGTTTACCGTCACAAAATAATAACTATCTGTATCACTGAAGTTGATTCTCCACATTAAATTTCCACAGAAATTTAATGACGTTTTACCATATAGTGTCATAACATATAGAAATGGCAGATTCCTCACTTCAAAATATAACAATTTGACCCAACTTGCTCATATAAAATGTTGCTAATGAGCAGAGCTGTATAAAATACTCAAGAGAAGTACTTCAAATACCAAATTCTAAATACCTCACCAAAGTATTTGTAGTTTCAAGTACCAAATATTTTGAGATTTCGAAAGTATTTGCTATTCCAAATAGTTCGAGAAAGTATTTGAAAAATTCGACAAATACAGTATTTAAAATACTTTTCGTAGATTTCAAATACTTCGAAGTATTTTTGAAATACTTTGTAAGTATTTGTAAGTATTGTAAAGTATTTGAAATCTACAAAAAGTATTTCAAATACTATTCATTAATTGAAATACTAGCGAGTATTTGAATTATTTTTTAGTATTTCAAATGCTTTAAGCTATTTCAAATACTATTCAATATTTCAAATACCCCTTGAGATACTACTGAGTATTTCAAATACTTTTTGAGGACCTCGAATAATTTAATCCATTTCAAATTCTATTGAGTATTGGAAATACTCTTGATTAGAAAAATAAATCCAGTTTAACATAATCTTTGCTATAGTGGTACAAATAGATTTTCATTTGGTTATGTTATGACATTTGAAAGCAATAATTATATATAATTCATATCATATATAATTTTGACGTTTATTAAAATTTGGAATGAATAAAAAACAAAACACTATTAGAATGAACGCAACATATATTTCAAATGGTTATTCACGACACGATCCATTTTCGTATTAAGAATTTATGAATTTTCCATTCGCTTTCAGTATAACTAGATTCTCAAAATTTCTGTCAGTTAATGCATTTCTTCTAGGTGCATTTACAATTTCGGCGTAGGAGAAGAGTCTTTCGACAGGCGCCGATGAGGGTAAGCATGTATTATATCGAAAAAATAATTCTTTCATATTGGGATATTTCTCAAGCATTGCGAATTCATCGCTTGGATCGTTGAGATACTGGAGCACTTCCAGTTCCAAACTTTTTTTTAGCGAATCTTTTGTTGTTGAAGCTAGTCCTGTATTGCCTTCATCAAGTTCAAAGAAATTTTCTTCTTTATTCTTTCTTTCTCCTCGCCCAAGACCTGCACTAGGTACTGCAGATTCATAAGATGACTTCTTCAATTGATCGACTACTGATTTCTGAATATATTCTGCAATATCGATTGACGTTATTGATTTAAAATTATGAACCCATTTCATCTTGAATTTGGGGATGGTTACTGAAGCGAAAATGGCCTCAGTTGCTTCTAGGCTTGTGAAGTCCAGGACTTTTTTGAATCTTCTCAATAAACTACTTCTGCAAGTTTCCAAAATAACTTTGCATAGGATAATCTGTTCCGATTCTATTTTCTCGAATTTTTTCAAGAGAGATCCCAAACAGGGCAGCAAGTACCCGTAAAATGTGCCTTTCTCCCCTTGAAGAATATCCAGACAAGAAGCCAGCGGTTGAAGAATCAGGCAGTATTCCGTCAAATATTGTAATTCCATTTCTTTGAAACACTGATTTTTCATTCCCAATTTCTCGAAGAGTTCTGGCATCCGACTCTTATGTTTTATTATTTTTGAAATGGCGTCATAAAGAGAATTCCAGCGTGTGGCACCAGGGTAGCTCAACGTTTGACCCAAAACTTCTAAAATAATTTCAGCAGATTTTGGGCGTCCAGCCATTTTCCACAAAAGGGAACATTTACTTAAACAGTTTGTGTGTTTGGTTCTGAGGCTAGTATTTTTTTGTATAACATTCTTGATATCAGTGGTCGCAATAAGATTGAGAGTGTGACTTGCACATCGAACATGATGCGGTAAAATCAGTGAGACGCGTTCTTCTGTAGATTCATCATCCCGCGAAATCCCAGGATCAGGATATCCTTCAGAAGATTCTTCCACTCTCAAGAATACAAGGTCATTCTCGTCAGAATCACTTTCATAGTTGTTTGCTTCAGTATCAGTATCATCTTCACCTTCCTGTGATGTGGTCGGTCTGAATCTTTCACTATCAATGACCGAATCAGCACAAAAATTTTCGAAAGCTTTCACAAAATTTGAACCATTGTCGGTTACTGTAGCCACTATCTTTTCACTATTTAGCTTGAATTTTCTATGCACTTCCTCAATAATATCGGCGATTCTGTCATAGGTGTGGCTTCCTGCAAATCTTTTACATGCTAGTGCTACAGAATGTCTCAGGTATTTTTTGTCTATCCAATGACATGTCAAACCAAGGAAACTGCGTCTTTTAGCGGACCATATATCAACTGTAGTGCACACATAGTCGATATATTCAAGTCGTTCTTGTATTATGTGAAGGTTTTGTCGGCAAATATTATCAATTTTCTTCATTAGTGTGACTCTGCTCATCACTCTCAGATTACTTCCTTCGAATAATGCACGAAAGGATGGTTTTTCTATTATAGAGACAGCAGACATTGTATCTGTTATAAAATGTACAATTTTTCTTTCAAATTGTTCCTGATTAAAATCACTTTTATGGAATTTATCTGTAATCATGGTCTGTGTCTTCGGCTTTTTATTTGTTTTTCCTGTGTCTCCGCTGTTTTTTCTTTTGGTATCTGTAGAAGACGTTGATGGCCTATTTTCTTTCCCTTTCTTCTTTTGTGACTTATACTCTTCATATTCCTTCATTTTGTTTTCATGCGATCTTTTCATGTGCCTAAGAAAGTTTGTTGACACACCTGGGGCTCCTTTTATATGGACTATTTTGGGCAGACACATTTTACATTGAGCAGTTATTTTATTTTCTTTACCGATGAAATCAATCACTTCATAAAACTTGCTGTCCAAGAATGCACAATTCGAAAATTTCTCTGTGAAACTGCTGGACAGTTGGTTGGATGTACAAATAGCAACATTATTGAAGTCTAGATCGAAATTATATTCTGGTTCTGGTAGCTCTAACGCCTCTAACGGTTGTAGATTACTCATAGTCGCATCACTACTTTCTTGGAGTAGGTCCAGCGACTCCTGCGAGTCCTGCGTATCCTTGGATTCGTTAATTCCGTTGATCGCCTGCATGTTTTCCTAGAAAAATCGTGGAGTTGGAATCGGAACAAGTGAGAATTTTTTTGAAAGCATATACCGGGTGTCAACGAATCTATTAGACAAGTCATAACTTCTAGACTATTACTATTAGGTGTGTCAAAATGAGTTTTGGTATAGGTAAATGGTATGTGAAGACTGAAGAGAAGAGTTTTCACATATTTTTCACTTTCCGGTCACTTCCGGTTTCACCGGAATCGGCTCCGGTTCTAAATTTTTAAATGGAACACCCTGTATATTGAAACATTTTTTGATTTCTGAGACAATTCTGGATCAGAATGTGACATTTTCGAAAGTTTTTACGCCTACTTAATTTTTTCAGAGTCAATTTTAAAACTGCATCTACCTCAGGCCTCAGGTGATATCAGAAAATTACAATCGCGAAGTTTCAGTGGCTAGTATGTTAGATATGAATAAGACAAGTTGGCAAAATTACATTTCCGTGTCTAACTATATTTTTTCAAAAGGCAACCATTTTTTGACAAGCACTTTCCAAAAAAATTATTTTTTTGACTAATCTAACGATACTAATTTATATATCTGACCCTAATAGAATGGAATCGGGCCATAATCACAGAACTCATCCGCAATCTTAGAGCCACCAGCCACCACCGCACCACCTTGATTCTATAAGTTCTGACAAAAAATCATATTCTCTATTCTCTGACCCCGAGAACTCCCTCCCAGTAGTCCCAGTCCTCCCACACCAATTTGGAATCGAATCGAACCATAATCACAATAAAACTGATATATGATATACCTACGATATACCTATTGTTGGCTGTGCTGTGCTGTGAGCTGTGAGCTTTAATGAACAGCGAATTTTTAATTCTGGTAGGAACCGACAGTGATTTACGTTCGTTTACGATCAAAACAATAATAGTCAATATAAAATAATATGCGGAAATTATTTCAAGTGAAATCAACATGTTTATATAGGTACGTTCATACAGTGCATGAATGGCTAATTTATACAGAAATACTTACCAACCTCACTAACCCGATCTGCCCGATCAAATTCAAAACAATTCACGCCACGCCACACGCCACAATACAATCACAATTATACAGTCGCTGTCGGCTGCCGGCGCTGCCGCTACCCTCTCCTCTGCGAACGCCAAGTTGATGTAATATTTCAACAGTGATGAAACATGAAACAATAGTCAATAGTTACTCTACGCTCTACGCATCACAGCCGCCAGGCCGCCACCCTTTATTTTTTCCAAGAATGTGTTACCACTTACTGCACTTACCGATACAAAAACATCGCCTTCTACTTCTAAAAGCGGCACGCGCAGAAATAAATCGGATATAATCTGTTCCATTGTAAAAGTTGACGACACGATGTTTTCACATGTATTTAAAACGCGTTCCAATATTTCAAATATAGGTACCTAGGTATTTCGACTATTTGAAATACATCTAACAGTATTTGGAATACATCTCGAGTATATTTGAAATACATACTGCGAATTATTTCAAATCTCGCCAAAAAGTATTTCAAATACTTGTTAGTGATGCAGTCAATTACTAAATCGAAATATTTTCGAAAATATTTGGAATGGTAAATGCATTCCAGTTTTTCAAATATATTCGAAAGTATTTGAAAATAAATCCACTATTTGAAAGACATTCAACAGTATTTGAAATACTTCTAACAGTATTTGAAATACTTCTAACAGTATTTTAAATACTTCTAACAGTATTTTAAATACTTCTAACAGTATTTTAAATACTTCTAACAGTATTTGAAATACATCAAAGGGTATTTGAAATACATCGAATATATTTCAAATACTGTGAAGTATTTGAAATCCCGCCAAAAAGTATTTCAAATACTTTTTCAGTGATGTAAGCAATTACCAAATCCAAATATTTCCGAAAGTATTTGGAAGAGCAAATACAAAATACCGAAATGCGATAGTATTGGAAATAAAGTATTTCAATTACGAAAAAGTATTTGAAATACTTTTTCGAAGTACTTTTATTTCAAATACTTACAGCTCTGCTAATGAGGGTGATAAAGTTCGAATATAGTTTTTTTTTAACTCCCAACGGTTTTGGATATTAAGGAAATTATAATCTGGGAAATTTGTGGTATAAATGTACGCTTCAGTTTTTTGTTGTTAGCGCTATTCAGTTTTTATCAATTTTTTTTTTCATTCGATATCGTTACTTCTGATGATTTAATCAAGCATTATTTTGGTTTTATTCGTGCGAGATCTTTTTCGAATTGATTTTACATGGAAGTGATTCGCCCAATCCAAATTGAACAGGAATACATTTTTGTGTGGAAAACTGTAGAATTCAATAATCTGAGATCGAAACCTCAGAAAAAATACAAGCGAAAAAAGGTGGGGTTTGACCCACCCCTGAATGGAATCTTGAAAGGAATGTTGATACTTTTCATCCGTGATAAAAAGGATTATCAACTCTATTAATTTAATTTTTTTGTAAAGTACCGTTTCTGAGATTTCAGATTAAAACCATCCCGAAAGTTGCACATTCAAATGGCTGTAGCTCATTTAGGTAGAATTTTAACATATTGGGCCTTCATCTTGGGCACGCCTTTAAATGGCCATAACTCCCTAAGGGACCATTTCTGGACACATATTTGTGTGTGAACTTTCTCAACTCTTCCTGTACTTGAAATGTATCCATGTAATTTCAGGACACCCTTCATACATATACATATGCAAGCATATACTATGCTTGAAGCGCATTTCCACTGAAATGACGCATGTTTTCACTTTTTATCGGGCTTTTGCCACACTTCACATGATTATAGGTAACAGGTACTTGATGAAGGTGGTACAACTAACGTCGTGTGAATTTTTTGAGCATAAACTTATAATATTGAAGTATACCTGAATATTTTTGCACCTTTTCAAGGGCCCAGTTTCTTTTTGCCTCGTGGTACGCGACTGACGGTAATAGATTTTCGATATATGCATAATAGATTACTTGCCCCTGAATTTTGAAATGTAAGCTTATCATAAAAAAATACTTAAAAATTCTTCCGAAACAGGTGGGCCCAGCGCCCTTCCGCCCCATTGAATAAGGCTGGCCTGCGAAATTTGTGTCATTAAAATGCTAATGGTAAGATCTGCCCCACTGTCAGTTGTAAACTGGTTTTTCTTTGTTGTTGTTTTTTTTATACATATTTCGGGGGTTGTAGTGGGTGAACGCCGCGATGTAGGCGACTACATCGTGTATTTATCAAAATACGAAATTGAATAATTTTCCCAAACTTTAAAAAAAAGGAAAAAAATTCGAACTGACAGTAGAGAGTTGCAAAAATTTTAATATGTATAAAGGAGAATATTGAATTGAAAACTGAGATAATTTCCAAAATTTTCCAAAAAAATTTTGTCAACATTACTGAAAAGTGATTTTTACTCATTCTTCGTATATGAACTTTCTGCAGATTCGAATTCCATCCATACCATCATTAATGAAAACTTGAATATGATGTAGGTATATAAGGCTTACCGGTATTATTCTCGGTATTATTAATTAGAGGTCGTTTTGCTGCGCCTGAAGAATCGAGTAGGTAGTCAGTGTATTTGTGGAATATAATCATCGGATCTTATTCATTACATAATTATTATCATTGATTTTGAAATGGAAAGTATAATTTTTTTGGAAATAACGATTGAATATAGAATCACCTTTACAATTATACAGGGTGTATCTAAATAACACCGAAAAAATTAAAGGGGTGATTCTGTGATGAAAATCAATGTGAGTGTTTGGTATAAAGTTTTTTGAAAAAACCCTCCCCGGAAAAGTTACACCCCTTCGAAAATTGAAAAAAAAAATGGTTTTTCTTTTTCATTTTCCCTGTATATCAAGCTAAAGACACGAAACTTGGTAAACATTATCTGTCAATAAGAGTACACTTTTTGAAATTTTTTCAACCCTGAAGTATGCTTAGAAGGGGTTGATTAATACAACCCCTAAGATATTTTTTCTTATAACTTTTTTTAGATGAAAATTTTTTCTTTAAAAAAGTATGACTGAATAGCTCAATTCATTGACTAACTTTTTTAACTCTACAAGTTTTTTCTAAAACTTGAGCATTCACGAGAAAAAAAATCTAATGCAATGCATTTTCAAAAAGATGAGCATTCATATCACAATCATACTCTCAATTCACAATCTGCTGATATATGTTATGGTTGATATTTTATAAATGATACTTATTGTATTTCATTCGCAACGAAATATCTTCATGAAAGTATGCTATTGAAAATTGAATAACATATAAGTAATAATAATTCATGGCCAAACTTTTCACACGATATTTTTTGAGCGTATTAGATATTTTCAAAATTCAATTTTTCTTCATTTTTCAACATAAAGTCCATCATTTCTGAATTGCTGATTGAGGAATTTAAAAATTTGGTGAGAAACTCTAATATATATTGAAATACAAAACATGGATTGTATTAGAGTTTATAATAACCAACTTTCAAAATTCCTATGTTAGGATTCAAGGAATGAGAGACTTGATGTTGAAATATGACAAAAAATTAAAAATAAGCTAATCTGCATGAAGAATATTGTGTGAAAAGTTTGGCCATGAATTGTTGTTTGTCACATGATATTGTTCAATAATAGTATATTTTCAAGAAAATGTTCCGTTACGAGGGGAATACAAAAAGTAATTTCTCAAAAAATCTCAATTGTACTAGCAGATTGTGATTTGGAAGTATTATTGTGATATAATATATATACCGAATCGTAATTCTCAATATATATATATATTTAAAGATTCCATTTGAAATATAAAAATTGGATGCGCTTCCGATCAAAACCGGAAGTGTCTCATTATATATATATATATATATATATATATATATATATATATATATATATATATATAGTGTAGAAAGTTCTCGACTGTCAATAGATATGAAGGTGAGTTATATCGGGTGTTCAGTCGTTCAACTGGAGAAAAACTCTTCTTTACTCTACCAAGCTTTCGATAATTTTTATTATCTTTATCAAGGCTGAAATGTACAATTAATGGTCAAATGACTAATGTATAAATAAAAATGGTATAAACTTACTGGTAAAACGAGTTAAATAGATGAACTCAACATAATATATAAAATAGAAAATATTCTTTACTGAATGCTGACGGACACTGACAGATAGAATTTCTAAGAGAGCATGATTTCTTGATTGGAGGGTATGATTTCTTGATTGGAATTTATACATGAAGATTTTAGAAATGATACAAAGATAAGAGATAAGAATATATTTCACTTAATTGTTCTATGTCAGTTTTCTTATTTAATAACATGAACTCTGAAGAAACTAAAATTTTACACACGGAAGAAAACTTAACAAAAAGATTATTTTTAGAAATGATTGAAATCAAACAAGAAAACTATACATTGAATAAGAAAACTGACATAGTACAATTAAGTAAAATATATTCTTATCTCTTATCTTTGTAACATTTCTGAAATCTTCATGTATAAATTCCAATCAAGAAATCATACCCTCCAATCAAGAAATCATGCTCTCTTAGAAATTCTATCTGTCAGTGTCCGTCAGCATTCAGTAAAGAATATTTTCTATTTTATATATTATGTTGAGTTCATCTATTTAACTCGTTTTACCAGTAAGTTTATACCATTTTTATTTATACATTAGTCATTTGACCATTAATTGTACATTTCAGCCTTGATAAAGATAATAAAAATTATCGAAAGCTTGGTAGAGTAAAGAAGAGTTTTTCTCCAGTTGAACGACTGAACACTCGATATAACTCACCTTCATATATATATATATATATATATATATATATATATATAGATAAGATAAATAAAACCATTGGACAAAGAGGCTATGGCTTTTTAGGACCGAGATTATATAACAACCTCCCCGAAGAACTGAAAAATATAAATGTTCACCATCTTCTCAAATCTAAACTCAAAAAATGGATGATCAGACACACGAGAACTGAGATTCGAGAACTAATAGATCTGAAAAATAATTGATAAATTCCAGATATTTCTGACAGTATTTATTCAAATAATGACTCTATTCTCCTTTATTTCATCTCTCAATACTCATCTATCCCTACAATATCAAAACCTCCATTCATTCATTTATAACATGACAGTCCACATGAATGCATGACAGTGTAAATATATATAAATGTAGATTTTATACGTGTAAATATGTAAGTCAATGCTTATGATTTTATTTTAATTTTATATGAACTTATATTATATGTCTTACCCCAAATAATATTTTATCTGTACTTTTACTGTGAGATTTAACTTCTTTATAGCTCTATCTTTCGCCATTCACATGAACCACTGAGGCTATACCACGTGCGGATTAATTTCCTTGTGGTTCCTATGTTCATTCATGATTTTATCCTTAGGCTACTTTCACTTCTGAAAATTATGTTTTTATGTGAGAATAAACATTATTATTATTATTATTATTATATATATTTATATATATATATATATATATATATATATATATCTATAATATATATATATATATATATATATATATATATATTCATTCATGGCTTCGAATCGGAGTATCGAATATGAATTATATCCATACAAAATAACAACGTACATACAGGGGGGGGTAAATCGGTTTTGGTCACCCGATATGAGCCTTGGTACCCTTATGCTGGAATGCCTGTTCCCGAACAATCTAGATTCCTCAAACAAAAAAAAGTTCAGCTATAAATCATAATGCAATTTTGATGAATTTAAAAACTTTGACAAGGAAAAAAATATTGTTTTCTTCTAATAAATTTCTTACCAATTTTTCTTTGCTTAGTTACTGTTTTGATGTTTATAGAACGTGAAAAACATTGTATACATCCATTCGTTCCAGGTAAATGTGGCAGCGACTACACCACCAACAGCAATGCATTGGCGGCTCGTCGGATCACCCCCAACTCTGTCCGGAACACCGCAGCGGCGTCGGTGGCGCCCTCCGCAAGCTGCCCCTAGGTCAGAGGCGGTGCTCCCCGCAAACTCCCCCGCACTCGCACCCCCATTTGCACTTCCCGCCCCCACCTGATTACCCGCCGTCCACTTCCAAGATGGCGGAGGACCAGTTCATGGCGATTCCGGGGCCGTCAAGTCAACCCGACCCGCCGTGGCCAAACATCGACTATTCGTACGCCTACTACGAACCCGGACCCCCCATCAGGCACACCAATGTGCCCAGCAAGTATCCAGGGGCGTACCGAGAGGGGTCGTATAGGGCGAGGCATACTTATCTCACCAGGTGAGTGAGTGGGTTTCGATTTGGATTTGTTTATATGTTTAGAGCTTCTTCCACTATAAAAGTGCCAATTTGACAGCTCAAATATCCTGAAAAACTAAAGGTTCATCACTGTGGAGGAAGGAAAAGAAATGTAACAATTTTGTTCATAATACTTTTGGATCAATTTTTTGTACTCTTCATTCAAAAGATAAATTGATTGCGGATGAGAAAAAATCCTAATCTGCAAAAAATTCACGCTCTGCGTTTTATCTCATTCAAAACTCAGTATTCGCGTTTTTTAATTCAACAATAATTTAAATGAAAGCCTTCTTACAGGCTGCCTTGCAACTGTTACACATGAAAGCATTGATCTATGTACAAAATATCATGAAGGTACTCGCTTTCGAATGGTAAAACTTGCCAGATTATCAAAAAATGTATTGAAAACCAACTTTTTATAGTATGACTACAACTTGAACTAGTTCTCAGCGTGAGATTTGCGAAAATTTATGGGGCATACTCCTGGTGCATCTACAGATGGTAGAATACACAGTAGGGGTCATGAAGGGGGATGCGCAGTAAATTCAAGCTCCAGTGACGTCGCTCCCAGCCCGCCCTTACACCAGTGTGACCATACTCAGTAGAAATCTAATTTTTGGTAGATGTTCAATTTGAATCAGGAATTTTTAGTAGGAACAAATCGTCTAGTAGATATTGGTAGATTCTGAGAGATCTCTCGGCTAACATGAATACATTCAAATAAAATTAGTTCAAGTAGCAAAAGAAAGAAATCTGAATAAGTTACATTGAATTTGAAAATTTCACAATCTGGCTCCCTTTATATTTCACTAGTGTCGTTTAAATCGAACTATTAGTTTTTTCTGTCATGTTGTTGAAGTAGATGGGGTTAATGTTATCATATTACATAATATATGAAATTATATTTATGAACGAGATATAATAACCACCTAACTGACAACATATCTCCTGTGCGAAAAATTGTTTTCTTCCGAAAATATGGCGTCACGTAGCCTAAGACGACCTACATCATATTATGCACTTCGAAAGGATTCACCATTTTCTTTAACTTACCTTTAATTTTGAGCAGAATGAGAACGTTCTGTGAGTTCTCTTTCAGTACGTTACATTGTAAAATAAGAAAAATACCTTTTGCCCACAAAATCTGGGTTGGAAATTTGGTTCAGAGAGAGATTTTTTTGATTGAATCGACCCAATTATGGAAAATCACTCGGTTATTCTTGGAAAATACTTCTCCGCGCGTTTTGTGTGGGAATTTATTGTCCTCGTCCACTTTCCGAATAAACTCCCAACTCACAGAAAACAAAATTTCATACTTCACGCTATTTCAAATTTCAAAATCGCGTAGCATGTCAAATTGACGTCATAGTCAATCGACACTATCGAAAAAGTCTGTGATTCAGTTAAGATGCCTAGAAACCCTAGTGATTCCACTGATTACATTCTTGTGGCGAAAAAAAAACAATCGACGCTTCTGGAGGTTTCCACTCTTTTTTTTTCGGTAGGGGGCGTTATGTACCCATTTTTTTAATTTGGTGTTAAGTATCAAATCAATTATCATGACCCTTCGACATTTTGTCTTCAATGGGTAACGGTGTTTTTATCTGGTTCATTTATTGAATTCGTTGCTTCTTCAAGATTGAAACGTTTTTACGGGTTTTCTACTGGTACTTGAGCGGCCCCCATTATCCTTCATGTTGCGATCTCTTCTCACTAACCATTCACATAAAAACGGACAAATCAGAGCGTGTGGGCGACATCTGTACGTATTGTACGGAAACCCCTAGAAGATCAATTATTCACCAATAATCAAGCAATCCAGATTTCGCTTCTTTTATCTCAAACTTTCACAGGTATAAGTAAACACAGGCGTCTTTGGTTCAGTTTCGAGTTCAGTTTATGCGCTGATTGATATACTTTTGTTCAATCAGTTCTCTATCTCAGAACTCAGAGTGAGAACTTTTTTACGGTAGGTGATGACATGAATGCGATTTCCCAAAGCTGCAATCCAATCAGGCGGCAGCTTATGAGTGAATTTCCGACGGTCTCAGTGGATAAACTCTGGCGGGATCTTTCGTTCACCAGTAGAATCATCAGTACACCAAATTTGAGTTGACACGGCCGTCTCATACAAACCTAGCCCCTAAGAGACAAGTTGAACATTTCGATATTTCGATATTTGAAATTTGAACAATTTTGTGAGTTATGATAATCTAAATTCAATAGTCGAAATAATTCCACTTAATTATTTTTCATCTTATGTTGGAGCATTTTTTGTGTTTTAATAGTGCAGAATCTAATATCCATCTCCAAAACATACTATGAAGTAGCTACCAGAGTAAATTATTTGCTAAGTAGTGTTAGACAATTTAAATTCGTTTCAACAAATATTTCAAGAATCGAAGATAGTTTTAGAAATCACAGGACCAAAGTTTATGTCAACTTATAGTAAGTTTTCTTTAATAAATATTGTTCATGAATGTTCTAAATTCATAGCATGAAAAAGAAAATAATTTCAAGCCAGCGCTCATTTGAGGATTTACGTAGCGGTATTCGAAAATTATTGAAGGGATATCTTCCTTCACTCTAACTTGTTACAAAATAACCGCAATCAGCGCTTGCGGTGTTCATTGAACCCGTGCTTCCAAATTTTACGAGTGAAGGCTGCTGTACATTTCTGAATTTATCTCTGTGTTCTGTGATGAAGACCTCACTATATCCCGCAGGTACGGAACGGAGGAGAACATCTACGAAGAGATCAGCGACCTGGCCAAGGCTCGCCGGCGCAAGCAGGCCCACCAGGAGTCCATCATGTCGCTGAACCAGAGCCTCGTCGAAGAAGAGGTGCGCCGCGTCCAGAGCGGCCACCGACGCGTCCTCGGCGAGCTGAACCTCTCCGTGGAGGCGATGCTGATGCCGTCGAATTCGCGCGAGGGCAGCGACGACACCGACCGCGAGAACGAGACCGACGACCAGCTGGCCGACCTGCTGACCGTCGGCCCGACCGACGAGCTGCTCAGCCCCGTGCCCCTGGTCGACCTCGACAGCGGGTTCAGCGGTAGTTCTAGTGGCGCGAGTTACAGGAGTGCCGCGGGGAGTCTGAGGCGCGGGCCGGACAGGTCGAAGGGCGGGGGGGCGCAGGCCGAAACGCCGGCCAAGGGGTTCTGGGGCAAGAAGGCCTGGAAGAAGCTGGCTGCTTTTCCGAGTAACATCAGTCTCAACAAGGCGAAAGGTGAGTGGAATTTTTGTGTTTCGTCCGGAAATATATTTTATTCACAAGCATATATATGTTATGCTGTCATTACTAACGTCATTGAATGTTGGGAAGTGTCACATTACACAACTCTACTTCCCGCCATCATTTCATCTATTCTAGACTTTATCTGTCGTTTATTGACTTTATCTGACATTTATTTATATTGATAACAATTATTGTATACCCCGTAGTCACAGTAACAAAATATCTACTCGATTATACTGAGAAAACCGCGTTCTTGGTAATTTGTCGTTAAATGTAATATTTAAGATATGTTCAGAGAGAAACAGAGATTTATTAATTTTAATCGAAATATGATGGTTGTAAATAAAATAGTATACAAACCTCGGTAGGAAGTTTCATTCCTGTCTCAAGATCATAGCTAACCTCGACGCTTTGCGTCTCGATTAACTAACTGATCTCACGAAAGAAATGTATCACTTCCCACCTCGGTGTGTAATGTAATATACTATTTCCTACGACCACATAGGAAGTTGACACATATCGCACTCTCTACTCCCATGGAAAGTGACCTTTATTCTCACTCGCGCGGAAAGTACTTTCCGCACGGCTGTCAATAAGCCGTCAAACGCGTGAATCCTTTAAGAATAACAGATTCAATTATCAATTGCTTCTCCCTATTGTTAATATTTATATCAAAACTGGACTGATAGGTAACTGATTATTCATAAAAAATAAAGAAAAGATGTGTAGTATTACAAGTACTTACTTATTTTCACATTTTCAAATAAACGATAATTATCGTTATTTCCTCATTTCACTATGAAAGTTATTGCAAATTCATGTGCACTTTTTATAGAAACAAACATAGACTGATACAAAAAAACTTGAGAATAGTCAGGCAACTCAATATACCAACTGTATATTCACAGTTCACACAACAATAATGCTCATTCAACAGTTATAATATAAAGTATTCATTTCAAAAATCTTCACATTGAAGCAACAATTCTGGCCGACGCCATTAAATCTATATTCATCGATAGTCAGTTGCAAGTACACCTATAGGGACTGTCAGCTGTCAGGTGAATTCATATTGTAGCGTATATTACATATACACGATCTGATATTTACATATTGTTCACCCAAATAGGAGGTCGTAGGAAAAATAGTGTACATTACTTGTGCGAAAGTGATTTTTCATCACTCGTCGCACTCGGCTTACGCCTCGTTCTACAATATTTCCCACTCGTGTGAAAAATGTCACTTTCCGCCCTAGTAATGTAATACTAGACTAGAACAGACATCATCAATGCTTACTCGTTAGGTCTACAAGAACCACAACTATAAAGGGACATGTCTTTGAAGGACGTATCTGAAAATCTTTCAGAAACATTCGAAAGTATATTCCTGAACAGCATTATCCTGGATATAATGTGATAAAATCTGCAGTTATAAAGTCTATTGAAGTTAAACATATACGTGAATAGGGAAGATCCTTCGAGGCTTCACAACAACAACAGCCTTCATTAGGAACATTAAAGATTATTGATGGCAGCCTTCGGGTTCGTTTTGCCGCGGTCTGAAGGTTTTTGGGCCTGACGATTCGTCCATAACTGCCGTAGATATTGTCGAAGGCGTCGTCGTCCACTGCCGCGTCGACTTTGACAATGTCTACCTTAGTTGTAGACGAAACATCAGACCCAAAAACCGGCACGGCTAACAAAACCAAAGCCGTTATCAATCTAGACACCAGCCGTAAAAGCCCACACTTCAATTGAATATTATCAACATGCATCGTCTCTATCTTCGATGTGAATCATCCCCATATCTACTTGCTTCTCAGATCTCTGATTCTAAGAGATCGAAACAACATATTTTATATACCACAACCTTTTGCACATGTTCGTTGTTTTTTGGAGACCCCACTTCTTCCTCGTCGGAGGCGTTAACCCTTCAAGAATCTAGGTCTTCTTGAAGATAAGCTCGATGCTGAAAGAGTAAATAATTAATTGTGAGTAATCTCATTCCACCCCAATGTGATGTCTTGATTGATCATGTTTCAGAATCAGAAAGAGAATTGATTCCTTTGTGAGTTTTTCGCATCATGAAAAAACGAAAAAAGTCTTTTCATTTTTTGACCATTTTTAAAATAAGCTTTGCCTGGTCATCAAGCTGACCATTGTCAATTGGTGACCTTCGTTGCTGCTGATTCCGTTTGTCTGCTTGATGACTATGGAGCTGATGGTACTTTATTCAGGGCATCAGGTGTTCGCCTCATAAGGCGATTGAAGCGATTTTCAAGGATTTTGATAACCTGAAACACAAGATTCAGCAAAGCGGAGAAGGTCTCAAACAACAACTGCTGAGTTTTTCAGACCGTTGCTCTTGGGTCGTTCTCAACTCCACTGCAGTAAACAACGTTGAAATTTCTTCTTCATGTGTCTTTGTGAAAGCCCAGGAACATGGCCAGTTCCTTGCTTCATCTGACCTAACACCCACAACACGGTTGCTTAGTTGCAGATACCTTAGAGACTGTCAAGTCAGTGTAGCTCTTGTGTTGTGATTCCAGAGCTTTCAATATCGCTTGTATATGATGGAAATAAAAGGTTTAGAGAGCCTGAATATTAGTACTGTTATTCCCATTTCCCAAAAGAGCTCCGATAGTATCTTTACCTGTGTTGAGGTTGACGTTTTATCGCAGTCCTAAATTATCTTTCTCTGGCCTGGACCATTTTAAGATTGCTTTTCTGGAGAATTGGAGAAATTTCAATAAAAAGTTGGTCAGTACCCGGGAGGTGTTTCACTTCCGTGGAATTTGTACACCAAATCAGGATTTCTAGCGGATTTCAGGATTTCTGCTAAGATTTCAGGTGGAATTTCTGGATTTCAACATGGAGTTTAAAAAGATTTCTACTGAATTTTGTAAACCGGAATTCTGGAGAAACACCCCTCGTCAGTGCCAGTAACAGAATGAAATTTTAATTTTTATCGCCACAATTTCAGAAATACTCATTTCGTCAGTATTAATTGTGGTTCAAGAATATCTTTGACCATCCCAACCTCAACTTGACAACAAAGATTGACTTATCAGAACCAGAAAATCCAGATGGAAATGAAAATAATAGTAGAAGTAAACATACATTCCGCCGGTAAACAATTTCTCTTGAAAATCTTTTGTCTCTGCATCAAAGAGGGCTCCGCGTCGATTCTCAAGTGTCCAATTTGTCGTGAGAGTTTGAGCAAAGTGGTCGCAAGTAACGTACGAGTAGCTGAGTGTGTTATTAGCTCCGTTATTAGCAGCAGAAGGGTTGTTACTACCCCTGAATCGAGCGAACGCCCAAGATGTAAGGATTCTTTGTTGTGCCTGTACGATTACGACTTGGAGCGTGGTTGAAGGCGCAGTGGAAGAGAGGTCGACAAATCACAACGGAGGTATCGGTGGAGAACATCAGTTCATCCATATTTCGCCGAAAGTGCAGAATTAGATTCAAGTGTGGGGTGAACTAAGACAAAGGAAAAATTGGGGTAAGCGATGCTCTTGAGGAGTCACTCATTTGCCATTAAAGTTTTCCGGAATCCGTTCGAATGGAAAAAATTGGCAATTCCACCCCTTGAACAATTGAACTTGCATTGAAAGCTTTTCCTCCAATTCATCACCATTTTCTGAATGAAATTTAAAATTATCTCTGGTACTTCTATAGAAGTTTCGTATTTTATTGCATCGACTAGGTGAAAAACAACAACAGAAGTCACTTCCTCGATATCCATTCACTAAAAACAACTTATATAAAAAGCCAAATGGAAATAAATTTAGTATCTATCGAGATACCTATCACTTGTGCACTCGCTTGTGCATAATGGTCGACAATTTTAAAATCTGAATATAGGATCCTGTGAACCTCAGAACACAGAAATAAATTCAGAAATGAAACAGCCACCTTCCCGCATAAAATTTGGAAGTTTGGGTCGAAAACCACCGCTGATGGCGGTTATTTTGTTCCAACTATGGTTCCAACTAGGAGTGAAAATATCGAAACGAAGACTTCTATGATAAGTTGAATTGACTTGACGTCAATCTGACATGTGATGCGTTTTTTATTCACAATAGTAGATGAAGACCATTTTTCCTAAAAAATGGACGGAAAAGTCATGGTCTGTTCTAAGAATAACCCAGTGATTTTCTATACTTGAATCGAGTGAGTCAAACCAACAAACTATAAAAATTTCCTTGGAATCAAATTTTCAACCCATATTTTTTGTCAAAGTACAGTTTTCTTCGGAATTCACGCTGCTTCTATTTAAAGAAAACTCACATAACGCTCTCATTTCTCCTAAAAGTCCAGGTTAGTTACAGAAAATAATATTACGCTATAAGGTAGACACGATTAAATTTCCACAAAATTTTGTGGAAATTTAATCGTGTCTACCTTATAGCGTAATAACTATGGATTTCCATCAAGTAAAGGCCACCTCAGTCCAAAAAAAAGAAAATAATATATTCTTTTGAACTGCTTCATATAATGTAAGTCGTGTTAGGGTGTTTGACGCCTTATATTCCAAAGAAAACTGCTTCACGCACAGGAGATGTGTTGTAATTTAGTAGGGCTGGGTAACGGTCGCAAAATATCATTTTGCGGCCCCTGTTGCGGCTGCGAAATGTTTGTTTCGGGTCCGGTTGCACGAAAAACTCGTTTATGTAAATGATTTGCTCGAGAAAACATCTTGTTCAATACATAGTTTTGCGGACGACAGTACTCCTCATACCAGTTTCTCTTCCAGAGTCCCCATACCAGCTCGAGAAACAAAAATTTCAAAGAAACATTCACGTTAATAATATTAACGACGACTTGGTGAAAATAATGGAATAGGGTAACATGAACTTGGTGGAATTTAATGCTACGAAAACCCAGGCATGTCTCTTCTCCAGAAAAGCCGATCTATCATCGTCTGATATTCAGATGTCAGGAATAACTATCCCTACAAAATCAAGTGTCTCGATGCTAGGAATTACAATCAGTGATAATCTCTCATGGAAAAACCATGTGAGATCGATCGCTAAAAGTGCTTCCCAAAAACTTGGATTTTTATTTCGTGCAAAGACATACTTCACTTCTCGTCAGTTTCTAATGATCTACAAGGCTCAGATACCACCTGTCATGGAATACAGTTCTCATGTGTGGAGTTCGGCACCAAAACATTCATTGAGACTTCTCGATTCTATTCATAGAAAGGCAATTCGTCTTGTTGGTGATTCTTCGCTCACAGATTCGCTCACTTCATTGGAATATCGTAGAAGGGTCGGAGACTTGTCTCTCTTCTATAGATACTTTCACGGTCGATGCTCTTCCGAATTGTTATCAATCGTTCCACCCCTGGCAATATCTACACGAATGACTCGACGAACCACTCTTGCTGAGGAATCTTTCTTCAATAGAACAGCTGAGCTTTGGAACTCTGCAAACTTCAGAAATTCAAAGCGAATGTTAATCCGTATCTCCTGTCCCTTGATTCACGCGGTGTTCTTTGAACATTACAGGGCTTCCCTTTCGTGTGAATTCACATATAAAAAAATGTGCTGTGAACTTTATTATCCTTCTCGGCTGTATCCAACAATGTATAGCAAATACATTGATAATATAAAATATTGACGACAAAGTTAGAATTAGATAAAGTATCAGGAAACGACTTTTGAAATAACATCAAATTTTCACCTCTTGATTTGGTGGTTGCTACTCTTTGATTTTGTTATGCAAACTGTGGGTTTGGTATTTTGGAATTTATCCTCTCGAGATACCTCACTAATATGTGTAGTATCATCTTCGAGGTAGCCGGTAAATTCTTCGAAAACAATTATTCGAATGCAATTGTTCGAATATAACAATTATTCAAAGAGTACAATTTTTCGAAAACAATTATTCGAAAAAAATTATCCGAAAATTATTTTAGTTTAATAAATTGAAAATAGATAGAAAGAGGTAAAGGTAGCGAATACGGTAACCTCACCGATTTTCTTGAAATTTGCACAGATGATTCAGAACACTATAGCATCATCATAACCATCGAAATTTTTGTGCGGAAACCATACCTTTGGAAGTTATGACAAGATGACATTTGACAAGATGTTGGCAAGTATCTCTAATTCCTAATTATGTTAGTTTAGGTTGGTTTAGGCTAAGTTAGGTTTGGTCAGGTGAACTGAGGTTAGTTGATTAGTTAGCTAAGGTTGGCAAGGTTAGTTTTCGGAAGATTAGGGTAGGTTGGTTGGGGTTTGGTTAGGTTAGTTAGGTTGGGTTAGATTAGGTCGCAAATTTTTTCAAACATCATTTGAAAGTTTATAATTGAAATTCGTTTAGGCTGATAGGTTAGTAAGGTTGGTTTAGGTTACGATAGTCACATTAGGCATTCCAGATCACGTGATATTGTGCTAACACAAGTTTTGACCAATCACACACTCGTTTGCAGAAAACAAACGATAGTTTCTGGGGGGCAGATGGCGCCGTATTGGTTCATTTCGATTCATTTGATATTTTTATTAATACACAATTTAAAATTTGTTTTCGAATTCGAGTGATTGCTTTCGGATAATTGTTATCTTCGAAGAATTACTCTTCGAAGAATTGTTTTTCGAAAAACTGTATTCGAATAATTTACCTAGATCCCATCTTCGATTGTTTAATAATAATAATAATAATATTCATTTCTTCGGTTGAAAAGTACAATTGAAAAAAAATTCAATGCACAATAAACAAAGAAAATGTCAATGTCAAGTTCAAAAGTAAATATAAAAAACATATAAATGTAAGTAAGTAAGTTTCGCACTGTTCATAAAATGGTATTTGATGAAACCAAAAAGATAGAGGCCAATCGGTCGATCGTGATGGACAGCTGTTTACGGCCGGTCCAGATATTTATTCTCTTTCGACACCCGCACATTTGCGTCGTCGGAGCTCGTTCTTTTCGTCCGTTCGCGGAACAAACAGACCTTCAAAACACAATCGCGCATTGTGCACACACGTGATGAAAATGCATCAGCACATATATCGGAAAGTCAGGTGCAGACATTCGCGCGCTCGTAATAAATATGCGAAGATGATAAACAAATCGTTGCGACGCGAGACGCATATGCCGTAATGGCTTTCGATCAATCAGTTCTTTCTGTGCGCGCTCGTTGTACCGTATCAGCACTTTCCGAAGATTTATATGATGAAAGATGCATTCGTTTCGTGCGTAAATTAAATTGAATCGCCTTGGAAGAGACTAGAGTCGTTAGATAAGAAATGGCAGAGGCGTAGAGGAATTTGTAGTATTGACGGGAGTCGTACGTTAATTTTGAAATTGCACTTTTCTGCAGAAATATTGGAATTATAATAATAGTGACGACGGACTCGGTGCTATATAAAGCCGGACATTTGACACTCAAAACCGAACATCAGTTCTCGGACACCATATATAAAGTTAAACGAAGAATTTTTAGCTTTTTACAGATATAATTAATAAAAAGTTATCTCTGGCAGTTGACTTCTATTCTGATATTTGTTTGACAATCGCTAACTAATTAGCTGTATTTTTTTACACTAAGTTCAAATGAAATTTCCCTTTCTTCAGATGTCATATGTAAAATTCAGTTCATGCTCAAATAAAATTTCAAGGAACAACCGCGAATTAAAAAATTATTAGCCATAAAAAATACATATGTATTCGGAAACTAGAGCATCTTGGCTTCAAAACGATGTGCATGGCAAGTCGATAAAATGGCTAATAATTTTTTAATTCGCGGTTGTTCCACAGATTCTATATAACTCCGAAATCGCATGAAAAATGTAAATAAACAAATGGATCATTTACTAGAACGCGGGGAAAGTACAAAAAATTCAGAGATCGTTCAAGACCTCCCAAGGACCCATTATAACGAAAAATTTCCGATAAAAGACTATTTTTGAAAAAAATGTAAACAAATTAATGAAACAGTGTCGAAATGGTGCGGAAAAAAACTTTCACAGCTTATTAAATCTTTTTGCCAAATAAGAAAGAACTTCGAAATACATGGAATGATAGCTACGGGTTTCCTCATTATCTTGAACTTTGAATCATTGAAAAATGTCAGTTTTTGCCTGAATTATGAAACAATTCATCCGCCCGCCTCCAAGCGCATGCATAGACAACAGAATTCCTATAGAGAAAGCGGCAGCTGAAATGAGGAGAGTTTTGGGTCCCTTTATCTCGAAAACTGTTGAGTTTTCGGAAAAAAATGATAAGGGTCATTTTTGTAGATAATGAGACGATCTTTAATTTTTGTATGAACGAAAATTCTCTAATTCGTATATTTAGCCAGATATTGGCGGGAAACCCATTTTTCTGGGTTTGGGGGGCCATTTTCGGCCATTTTCATGAACGCAATCGTGTTAAGTTCTGGGCCCTTTGAAAACATCTGTGACGACCTACAAATTGAGCCACAAATGAAGAACTCATAGACTTATTCACAGGTTCGTCCCTTCATTTACTGGACTAACTGTATTGACTAAAGTAACGCACGCCTTGCTAACGATAAGCATCAATACTATTCATTAAAAAAAAAATATCTAAATCATCAATTCGTTCAGGACAGTCTCTACTTACCTACACAGTAGGTTGATAGACTTACACCCGTCAAAAACAACTATTTTCGTGGCTAATATCACGAAGAGAGAATAAATACCTGCATAAGAATGATGATTTTTGAATAAAACAAATTGTTCATTTTTAGAATATTTGATTTAAAGCCAGTCTTCAAGCATCCCCATGAGTATTTGTTTTATTCGTATTTTCCTTGTACAAGGAATTGGGGCCATGCGGATATGCTCTTGGTTAGCACCTAGTCCACGGGCAGATGGCGCAGCAACGGCTATTTTGCTAGTTGTTTGTATCAGCCTAGGTCTAGGGAAGATACTCTGCTCGAGTGTGATTTTTAATTATGGGAAGTCATCGACTCATGTTGATGATGGCACTGCCTTGCACTGACGAGTGGCCAAATAGCCCGAAACCGGTCTGCAAGTGTGTCCCGTCCCAATAATTGAAAATCAATTCTGGTGGTGTATCGCCAAGAGCATATGTGGAATTTCTTCTGTGAAGAATCCCACACTAACACCTGTTGGATGTAATCCAATGCCCTTCGTGGTATTAGCCAGGGGAGTAGTTGTTTTCTGATAGGTGTTAGTCCGTCAACCTACAGTGTAGGTGAGTTGAGGCTGGCCTGAACAAATTGTTCATTTTTAGAATATTTGATGATTTTTGACGTAACTGACTGACACCCGTCGGGTATAAATCAACGCCCTTTGTGGATTAGACAAAAAAGTATCTGTTAGTACATTATCCCTTGAAATTTTCTTCTAGATGAATCGATTTATAGCCAGTATTCAAGTACGCTCACCGACTCTGAGAAAAATTATTGATATTAGAATTGATTATTTTGTGAATTCAAACAACCCAAAAAGGGAATCAGGTAAAATCAAACAAAAATTAATTAATAAACACTTTTGATATTGAGTATATAATTCATAGAACTTTGATACACAAAAATGCATTCTCCTGAAATTTCTAAATTTCAGTTTGGATTTCTGCATTTAATCAAGAATTTGAAGATATTTGCTAGGATTTCAAAATGTGTACACTTTTATTTCAAGATTTCTTATTGGATTTGTGGATTTTGATAGATATTTCAAAATATGGCATTTCAGAATTGACCCTCAGATTTCAAAATATCTAATTAGAATTGTGGATTTTCTAAGAGATATGATAATTTTATTGCTTTCAGAATTTCAGGTTGGATTTCTTTAATTCAGCATAGATTTCTTTCCAAATGAAAAAAATATTCTATTCAAAACACCTAATTCCATCGCATATTATAGACAGGAAGTAGTAATTAGGAAGTAATTTTGTGGAGAGAATGAAGTTTGAGGATTTATTATTTTTTGGTTTCTTCTCCGAACCTAAAAATAGAAATTGCCACTTCCATGATTTGACTTCTTTCATAAGAAGATGTAATCTCGATCTCAATAATCCCTCGAACAGTAGTATTTAAGATAGACTTTCCCTTTTGCTACTCGACCTGATGATTTTTTTCAATAGAATTCAAATACCTCTGAACTCATACTTTGTTATTTTGAACCAAGTATTATTCTATGCCGAGTTCTATGCGAACAGGTAAACTTATTTTTTATAGTACCTGTGGTGTCTGGAATGAAATTGAATCCATTTAAAAACACAAAAAACTAACCACTCCGACTTTTCCCATACATCATATTTCCAGCCGCAAACATTGTCATGCCTTATTCATGCATTCGTTTCATACATGGCTTCCATCAATTGCATACATGCGGAGGCGACTTGCAGCAGAGCACAGTTTCTGCGCTCAAGCGAGTTTTTTAGGCGCTTCCTCTTTGCCGTCAAATCTAATTTCCTTCTATCCGTTTATCCCGCTCACTTCTATCGCCTCTGCTCTATCATCTGGGCGTTTGTGTGAGGTCCATTTTTGCTCATATGCGTGCTTGGGTAAGTCCAATTAAAACTTTTCGCCTCACTCACGCTGCTGCTGTGTAAGTACGATGGATTAGTGGAGAAATGGTGATGAGTAAATGGAAATCAGGGGTAATTAAGATCATAGTTAACAACGAAATAAACAAGGTTAGTGTCATTTTGTTCACACTTCAAAAAACCGAAACAAATACGACGTGGAATTGTATTAAGGAACAAATGAAAACGAAAAGGCTTCAGATGATAAAAAAATAATTACCAAACAGTTCTGGATCCTAGTAACAGGACTCTAATACGGTAAGAGATTGATTGACCTACAGCAAGGGTATACGGAAGCTTAAATCCTGGAAATGATCCATCCAAACTGGGAGTTTGATTTCATCGTTTCTTGAAATGAAATAGTGAAAGGAGAAACATTTTTCGTGAATTTATTTCCTTATTATTTAATAAAAATATTTTACCTTCACCAATCCGTTAAGAATTTAACTTAAAGAAACTCAACTTTGTACAAAGAATATGCAGTTCCATAGTTATGAGCATTTTTATACGAAAAAAACAACACCAAATTTGAGTAGCCGTCACTGCTTCATTTGCCCATCCCGACCTAGCAGAATGATGATTAATGCTCCACTACACCAATGGCCTTTTTCAATTATGATTGGTCCCATCCGATTAGGTTGAGAATATTACAAAAGGGATTCCAAAACTTCTTGGAGTTCAATGCCTACTGAAATTCTTCCAAGTTACTCTCATTAAGGCCTATATTTGGGGATCTATCCATTTTCTCAATATTACTAGTGTCAACTCGAGTAGTAACTTCTTGGTTGACTTTCAGTTTCCTTGTGAGGAACCTTGAAAAATATTTAGTCAGGAAAAGCTGACAAGAAATATGGTCGATGATTAAATTTAAATCATCCAAAGAATAATTTGTTGTGGCCAGTGTCATTTTACTTACACAGTAGTTTAATGGTTTGAGACTTGTCAGAAAACAACTATTCCCCTGGCTGATACCACGAAGGGCTTTGAATTATATCCGACGTGTCAGGATTTTCTACAGAGGAAATTCCTGCATATGCTTTTGGCGATACGAAGGCAGGAATTAACTTTCAATTATTGGGACGGACACTTGCAGAGCGGTTTTGGGTTATTTGGCCGAAGATAACGACAAGCATATTAACCGAGAAATTAACTGTCACCTTTCAGATATAATTCAACGCTCTGCATGGTATTAACCTGGGAAATAGTTACTCTCTAACAGGTTTTACTCCATGAACCAACTGTGTAAGTGAGTTGAGACTATCCAGAACGAATAAACTAACTAACATTGATAGCAAGCAGTCTCGATTTTGTTCAACGAACTGTGTTATCATTCAAAAAACTTTCTGTTAAGGTAACACCAAATGGAATAGAGTTACAATTCCTTGCGGAAATCTGCAACATGGATGGATCTAAATCCATTCAGAGCCCAAGAATTCCCCTTTCAAATAACATTTGACCCTCTCATCCCCTATTGATAGGATCATTCTCGAAAAGAAAGAATAAAAACCCCTGACCTGAAACCGATTGAGAATTATCCTGGGTCAAAACTCTTCGAGAAATGAAACTCTATCGATGCTCTCTCTCTCTCTCTCTCTCTCCACCACTGGTGAACCTCTGACGAACTTTCAATCACAGCCTGCTTTGTAAGCAGAAGATACTCGAAGAGAAAAACCAAGAATATAAATTTCAGCGAGCACTTAACTTTTTTCCGACGTCTGATTCATTAGGGAGATACACTATTAATTCCGGAGAGTACTCAATTACAAAAACTAACAAACTTGGAATAGGTATTTCGGTATTGATTGCATGAATTGCACGAGAAACGGAAGATGCTTATTTGATTGCAAGCAGTTATTGACGGTGCACGGTGGCTTGGGTAGATTATATACTTATAGAGAATACACGGTGATTATTGACATTTGCCGAAGCGACGATCTTGCTTTTCCGAGATAAATAGTTAAATGAATTAAATGATGGCGTTTAATCCGACCAATACTCAAAATGAGTTCATTTATTCAGTTATCGATAAGATAATTCCATGGTTGAGTTTTTGTTCTGTTTTTTCCTCTCAAAGAAAAAGGAATATACTTATATAGTATCCAAAACAGCCTCTCCCCCATATGACGCGACGGGCGCTGAAGCTCAAGTTACTTTCTGTTGCACAGTTACTTCTTTCATAGAGGTTATGTATTTCCTTTTTATTCGTAGTGAAAAATAGTTTCTCAACCTTCATTCTCGTTATAAAAATAATAATATTTTTGGGAAGATGAGGTTTTGAGGCTAATTTCTTGAATTTGCTATTTGAAATTGAAACCAAACCTCCATCAAAAAGAACTTGAAAAAATGATCGAATGGTCTTTGTGATTGTGTATCAATCATTTGTTGATTCTTTCTACCTGGTTTATACGGGCTTCTATGTGGAGAGTTCACAAAGGTCATTCCATAAAATGCAATATTGAATATACGTCCTTTTGCCGCTTTTGAATTTCCATTAAAGTTTTCCGATATATGGAAATAGCAAGTGCTCACCCGCCGGGCATATGAGGGAATATTGAATTTAGCGCTCACTGGATGAGACTTTCACATGCCTGTCATTTGTTTCGACTCGATTAGCGAGGCGCTTTTTAATTGATATACGCATGATAGTAGTAATTGAATTCGTCTAGGAATATTCCGGCTATTATTATGCAAATAGTTTCTGTGTTATGTCGATGTGCAGTAGTGGTTTCCTAAAAAACACTTACTCAGTGAGCATGGGATTTGAGTAATATCTCCTGAAGATGCTGACTTGGTTGGTTGTCGAAAGGCATAGAGAATGATTGATTTCAGTAGGTCTCCGTTGAAATTTTACCTGTTATACCAAATCGATTGCAATCTTACCAATAACTGCTGTATAATCTCGTAAATTTTACATATTTCGAACTGAAAATAACTGAAATAGCATATGAGGTATGTGTACATAAAAGATTATAGAAGTGGTTTCAAGAATGGAAAAATGCCACTCATTCATATGTTCAGTTGTAATAAAGTATTGTTACCATATTTCCTTGGGTTCTTCGTTGATTAAAACTCCAAACAACACCGACTTCCTGAACAAATGACGTTCGCTCTTCGACCCCTAATATTATTCTGCGTTTATGAGCGACAAAGCAGGTACTAGGACATTTCGTAACAGTATTTTGAACTTTATCGATAATATCCCGATAACTTGTTCAACGATATGAAAGTATCACTTTGACAAACTATGTTGATCCGTTTTATTGCTTTTCTATTCAATTTGACGAAAGAACATTTTGGAATTAATTGTATTGGTGCAACCGTTGCCACCACGATTAATAATAATGAATGTATTATTATTAGCAACGAGTTATACGTATAGTTGGTACATATCGGCCATTTTTTCAAATATTTGGGAGTATGTAGAACAGGGTTTCTTAATCTTTTGGCAGTCACGGACCACTTTCACACAATAAATAATTCCACGGACCCCTATCAAAGAATATCTTAATCTTAAGTAAAGAAAACAAGTCAATTTATATTGAAAAATCACTTTTATTAGTTGGTAGTTGCTGTTGCTGTTTGGCCTCGATAAGAAGGTTAAATTGTGGGTTTGTCTTCGACAAAGAAAGGGTCATCGGCGACGTTCAAGCGATTTCGACTTTTTGTTTTTATCGACACTAAAACCGAGAACCCGGCCTCACAAAGATACGTAGTAGCAAATGGTATCAGAACGGACATAGTTCGCTTGACAAGAAGAGGGTAAGCTTCACTCAAAGAACACCAAAACTCGCCAAGACCTTTTGCATGGAATTCAGCCTTCAAAACTGCTTTAGATCTCATGTCAATTAAGTCATCTTTGATAAGATCTTCATCGCTGATGCTGTCAATCTCTATTAAAAATGGACTTCGCACCCACGTTCCTTTGACGAGTTGTTCGGAGCTGAAATAACCTTCAAAAGACTTCTGTAATGTTTCCAGATGTTTAGACATTTTGTTTCGAATTTTCGATGTAATTTTCGTCATGTTCCCGTCACCTTGTGTCACTAACTCTTCTAACATCGGAAAATTTGCGAAGTTATCGGATTCTGTCCTCCTTTTCCAAAGAGGCAGTTTACATAAAAACCTTTCAACCGTTCAGATGCATCCGCGATAGTCACTGCAGGACCCTGAAGAGACAGGTTAATTTCGTTCAAATGAGAAAAAATATCTGCTAAGTACGCTAGCCCTTGTAAAAAATCTTCGCTCTTGAGATATTCATAAAGTGTATTTGTTTTATCTTTCAAAAAAAGTAACACTTCTGCTCGCAACTCAAACAAGCGCTTTAAGACTTGTCCCCTTGACAGCCAACGAACTTCTGTGTAGTAAAGCAGTACTTCATGTTCTGATCCCATTTCTTGACAAAGTCTTTTAAACAGACGGTGGTTTAAGGCTCTTGCTCTGATGAAGTTGATTATTCTCACACATATCGACATAACTTCCTTCAAATAGTGGGCAAAGTTTGTGAAGCTAAGGCGTGTCGATGTAAAAAACAATGAGTGATTATAACATGAGGGATCTCTTTTTTGATCAAAGCTGCAAAACCAGATGTGTTACCAAGCATTGCTGGAGCTCCGTCAGTGCATATGCTACCTAGTTTAGTTTTCCAATCGGTATGATGTTCGTTGAAATTTTTTTTAACTATCTCAAATACGTCGGAAGCTTTAGTAGTCGCAAAAAAGGAACTCTTCTTTGATAGTACGTGTGTCATGATGGACGTAACGAACAACGAACAAGAGTTGGCTGCATTGTGAAACATCGGTGCTTTCATCCAATTGCACACTGAGTGGAATTGGTGGTGCATTCAGTTCTTCAACAACTTGCTTCAAAACATTTGACGACATTTCAATAATTCTGGAATAGATAGATAGTCGGTGACCGATCCCAGTTGGCAAGCGATAGTAAATGAACAATCAGAAACAAACATAAAACAACTGCGCTGCTAAGAAACCCTGCCCAGTTCAATCGTTGTTCAATTAACTCATGTTTTCTGACTGTTTTTTAACTGACCCATTGCGGACCCCTGGTACACATGCTACGGACCCCCAGGGGTCCATGGACCCCACTTTAAGAAACCCTGATGTAGAATATTATTGATTAATTCATATCATTTCTGCCTTAGGATCTATTTGTCAATCTTCTTTCGATTTTCAATCTTACACATAAATATTATCCCACTTGTTTATCTTGGGTCTGCAACTGTAACGTTTATTACTCTTTCATCAAACGAAAATCGTAATCCGATCCCAGTCACTATCGAAATAACTTCTGATCCCAAAGCTTACGGCTCGAAATCACCTAAATTGAAAATGTTTCGGTGGTTTAGGAACTCTGTTAATCCCGGAATAAGACGCAGAGCGCCCAAATCGATACCATTCTATCTCTGATTAATGAAGTTGGTTTCATTACAAGCCGGGTAAGCAATACTGGATTACACGGGCTGGGTCCATTACGTCAGAGAATGCGAGATACCAAATTGCCTGCATTAACATGATATACATGTGACAATCGCAGAACAACGATTTGATGTTCAATTCAATTGCTTACACGTAATATTGAATGGGACAACGTACGTTCCTTGTAACTAGCATTTCCTTTATGAAATTCGAACCAGTAACCAATTAATGTCGGTCATTTACATTCCAGAGAAGGTCTACTCTCCCCTAATTAGGGCCTAGAAAGGAAATGTACGAGTATGATGTTGTGAAGTTTGAATTCTCAAATTACTATGTTCTATTTATTTGCGAAAAGTTCAGCAGCTGCAAAAAATGCAAATGAGATCTCGACATTCCGTGTTGAATAATTCAAACGTGACTCAAATGGAAAACAGCGACGAAAGTGTATAAATATATTTGAAATATTACACGGGATTTCACAGAGTCATAGCCTACCGGAATGTCGACCAGAACGCCCGATGTGACTGAAACTTTTGGTTTGTGTAACATTTTTCACGAGCTCAATTACTCTGAGATAGCAAATTGAGAATGCTTAGAATGGACACATGGGTATGAGCACAATTTTCCTCATCATACATGTGTCCCCGAACTAATAGCAGTAATTCAACCAGTGTTTCACAATTCCAACATAACTGACTCACAACGAAATATAAAGAAAACAGTCATACATTGCTATGGATCTAATGTATTGCTATCTGTTTTTTGAAGAGTTATGAAGAGATCAATCAATATCGACTTTATTATCATCATATCATTGTTTGGAACACTTATTTTGCAGCTTCTTTGGCAATCCCACTAAACTCAGAAAGCGGCCAGTGAACACTGCATGAGAGAATAACTGAGGCAGAAAGTTTCGGACAAAACCATTTGCATTTTTTCCGATAGCCAGGAGGCATAGAATCGCCTTTCGAATTGTTGGAAGCTTCTCTTGGAGTTTGTTATAAGTTAGAAACCCACAATACGGTTACTCTAGTCTAGATGTCCGATCATGAAGGTCACAAGGATAACGAGGAAGTCTATGCTTCAGCTCCTAAATGAACAGCTAAGTGCATGATTGGTCCAAAATGCTTCTGCGGGTTAGCGAAAGCATGTAAAATTATCAATAATGTCGTGAATGCATGCCAAATCGCAGGATTAGTGGAAAAAGCTCCCAGGAATGGGGCAGGCTAAAAAGTTCATGAAGAAACCCTTATCCAAATTCTCTAAATACTAGGACAAAGTCGGCTCAAAGATGAGCTTCATCGGTCTAGCCGAATTAGCAGAGTTCTGGGTAGCTGGTTTAGATTGACATTCCTCCTCTCATACGTCTATGAAAGATGCATGTGAGGAAAAAACGTTGCCAATACACTTCTTCAAAACTTCGTACCTACTGCCCACTATATAATAATGTTTCTTAATGACGAAACACTATAATCGTTTCATAAGAAGTGCTTGAGGTGCATGAATTGGTGACAATATTTGAGAAAAGAAGTTTCCTTAAAGAACGAAAATATGACAACCTTACGACACTTTGAAGTTACAAAATGATCTCGCCTCGGATCTCGCCATTCTTGTTACCAGGTCTTATACTTTTCTGCGAATATGTTATACCTCACATATGGAAATAGTAGTTTGTACAACAAGAGTGGATATGGTGACCATATCGAACGAGAACGAAGTTTGAGTACGATGCCGTGGCCAATATCCATTCAAGTTATACAGTAATTTTTTTTCGACCAGTTAAATACTCCAGAACTCCCTTTCAAGTATCATATTGATAATCAATTTTAGATGAAGAGTATTTTTTCGATATTTGAAAAACTAAGGAAAGAAACTTCATTAAATTCAATAGGTATTCAATTCTTGCCGACGACATCTACGGAAATTCAAAAAAATTGATAGTACTTGAGAAGTTATATTATTTTAATATTCGAAAAAAAGTACAAAAAAAAATCGATTCTGGTAAGACTAGAACCAACGCCTTAACCAAAGAGGCCATTTGTACTGCACAAATTTAGTTAATTATTGCTAGAGTGCCGTTAATAGATTTATCACTAAAATCACTTGATTTATTATCAATGTATCAGTGTTTTCTATAACAGAATTATTATAGAAAACACTGATACATTGATAATTACAATGAAATTAATGACAGATTGACAGTAACGAAATTTTTGAATTCGTGAAGGAAGCCTTGATTTCGAAGATGAACTGTAACACCTGAATACGATGGAAAAATCGATTTTTTTTTATATCCAGATCCACACCAAAAGGAAGCCCTGTAATGTTCAAAGAACACCGCGTGAATCAAGGGTCAGGAAATATTATAATTATTGTTTTTGCATTAATTTTCGTATCTTTTGAAGATAATTCGCTGAAATCATTGATTTTTGAAAATGTTTTCTTGAAAATTGTTCATAACTTGGTAGGCAGATCAGACTGGTGACGTTTCTAGAAGGTTGTTCCTGGTAACCAAGTATTTCTTTCTCGTGGAATTCATATTCACCTTGTGTGGTTATGAAATCATAAATATTCAATTGACTGGAAATGCCTACTTATCCGTTAAGTAAACTATAAAGAAGTGGGAGTAAAAATAGTTATGTATGATATAAGAGCTAAAAGTGATTTTATTTTGTGAGAAGGGAAGTTTGAGACACGACTCCGGAGGCGGAGTGTTCCATTCCTTCAAACAAAATAAAATCACTTTTAGCAGGTATATCATACACTATTTTTTCTACAAACACCATTAAAAGTCCAAATTAACACATACCTATTTTACATTAATTAATTGATAAAATAATAGCCTCGAGATTATCACTCTTGAATCCAATTTCATCTAATCTATTCATGAAACAAGTTGCCAGGGTAATGAAAAACAGAATTTGTTGATCTGTCTTCGTTGACAACTAACGTCAATAAATCATGAATTTCTACCGCCGGAAATTGAAGAAGCTGCCAATGATGCTGCAATTGAATTATTGCCTAGTCGATCAAAGCGACAATACGAGTTTTCATACGATCGTTTCTTGAAATGGTGTGATCAGAAAAATGTTAGTGGCAAGGAGGCCAGTGAAGAAGTGCTTCTTCTTCTTTGAACAAAAGTTCAAAATATGAAAATCGTCAACGCTTTGGTCGAATTACTCTATGTTGAAGTCGATGATGAACATAAATAACCATGACATGAGCAGATATTACAAGCTTGTGGCTTTTTTGGAACGAAAGGGTGAAGGATATCCACAGAAAAAGTGATATAAATCACTTTCAGCACTAGTGTTAAAAATTATTTACTTTTAACACCAGTGTCATAAAATGGTGTTTTAGACACTGATAGCATGTGTCAAACATTATACTTTTACTGACGTTTGTAGAAAAAGAATATTTTTTATTTTTCCAACAATATCATCGCTAACACCTTCCCAGCACAAGTTTTCATGTGGTGTTGATTGAGTCATGGGGTGGGAACATCGATCTTATGCTAATTTGTTTCTGCTGACAAAACAGATTTGGGAGTACGCCGAATTCTTCCAATATTGTAACTGACAACTTTCGATACTATAAAAACGCATTCATGCAAGAGAATACGTCTAGTTCTTGTGAATGTTTCAGCTGAAACCAATATTTTCCCTACAAGTTTTGTACCACCCGCATTATAATATCGATTCCTTTCACTAGTGAGTTTCCTGTTCGAATTTATCTTCTGAAAATTTATCAACCACACAGCAGGTCCCCATGACGATTCATTTATCATTCGGTACACCGTACTTGAAATCTCCGAAGAATCGAGTAGATACCGAAGTCCGTGTAGATTACGGTTGACTTTGTAACCCCAGAAAACAGGAAGTTTGCGCTCAACACGACTCTTGTTCTGGCCTTTCGAGTTTGCTGTGTCTCGGATACTTGGCCGTACGTACGAATCACGTTCCATATTTTTGTGCTTTATAATTTTATTTGAAGCTCTCTCACTCTCGGGTTAATGTATTTGTGTGCACACACATTCATGACCGACGCCTTGGTTTCTGAGGGCCTTCTACTTGCTGGCTATTCATGGACATAGGCGGAGTACGAAATAATCAAATCAATTGGAATAGGATTGTTTTCTTATGTATTCAAATACAGTATACAATTTTGCATTTTATTTTACTGGCCTATGTTTCTCATTGTGTGCAGCATTCAATCGAAAAATTCGGAGAAACGATAGCTGTTGCACTCGATATTTCACAAGCGTTTGATCGAGTTTGGCATCGGGGACTCCTTTCTAAACTGCCGTCTTATGGTTTGCCTCCTCAGTTGGGTGCTTTGTTGAAGAGTTCCTTGTGTGATAGGTTTCTGTATGTGGTTGTTGATGGATTATCATCTGATATTCTCCCAATAAATGCAGGTGTTCCACAGGGGTCAGTTCTGGCGCCCACTTTGTTTCTGCTTCCTATCAGTGATTTGCTCGAGAAAACATCTTGTTCAGTATATAGTTTTGCGGACGACACTACTCTTCATACTAGTTTCTCTTCCAGAATCCCCATACCAGCTCTAGAAACAAAAATTCAAAGAAACATTCACGTCAATGAGATTAACGATGACTTAGTAAAAATAATAGAATGGAGGTAACATGAACTTGGTGGAATTGAATACTGCGAAAACCCAAGCATGTATCTTCTCAAGAAAAGCCGATCTATCATCATCTAGTATTCAGATGGCAGGAGTAACTATTCCTACAAAGTCAAGTATCTCGATGCTACGAATTACGGTCAGTGATAATCTCTCATGGGAAAACCAAGTGAGATCGATCGCTGAAGGTGCTTCCCAGAAACTTGGATTTCTCTTTCGTGCGAAGAAATACTTCACTTCTTGTCAGCTTCTAATGATCTACAAGGCTCAGATACGACCTGTCTTGGAATATAGTTCTCATGTGTGGAGTTCGGCACCAAAACATTCATTGAGGCTTCTCGATTCTATTCAGAGAAACTCAATCCGTCTTGTTGTTGATTCTTTGCTCACAGACTCGCTCACTTCATTGGAACATCGTAGAAGTGTCGGAGATTTGTCTCTCTTCTATAGATATTTTCACGGTCGGTGCTGTTCTGAATTGTTATCAATCGTTCCATTCTTGGCAATATCTATACGGATGACTCGACGAGTACATAATTCCCACCCCTTTGTTGTGAATTTGGAGTCCTGTCGAATCTCTCTTACTCAGGGATCTTTTTTCAATAGAACAGCTGAGCTTTGGAACTCCTTGGCGAAAGGGGTCTTTCCTGAGGCTTTCAAACTTCAAAAATTCAAAGTGAATGTTCGTCGTCTCCCAAACTTCCCTTCTCACAAAATAAAATATCACTTTCGGCACTTATATTATAAATAACTATTTTGATTCATTTCGGAATTGTATTTCCTATATGTAAGTTCCTTAATTCTTAAATTCTTCCTTGCGCCCCATTTGCTTCTGCCGCACTGCCCTCGTTGTTTATCGCACTTCAGTTTCGCTTCTAAATTCCAATAAAATAGCGTGCTGTGGCAATTATGATTTGCCGTGACGTTTCTTAGCATAATGTTTCTGGAGTATTTACGTTTGTGTACCGCTAAAACCGTCTAAACATGGCGAAGGGGCGGTTTTAAGCTCGGTTTCGAGCAACGCTCAAATTGATTCAGCCGCTTAGATTTTTACAAACGGGTTTGCAGATGGCTAGATTGAAAAAGAAAACTGGTCGGATGTTGGTTGTTGGATGCTGTGCCGTTCGGAGGAATATTAATGGTGGCGCGCTGAGACTAGGATGAGGAATAAAATAAATATTAAGGAGTCGGCGGGACTGTATTTGGTTGAGACGTTTTTTTTCTTCTCAGTGTTCGGATTTTGGTATGGATTTTCTTCTGTCCTGTAGAGTATTTTCAATATTTTGCCCATTATATGAACTGATCGTATTGAGGGACTTTTTTCGACTGTTTCTTAAAAGAATGATTTTTTTTTCAATTTTTTTTTGTTCTTAATCTTCCTAATCTACCACAATCGAAAAAAAAAATCAATATTGGAATCTATACAAGTGTAAAAGGGCAGATTTTCAATTTACCCCAATAAGTTACTGCAATAATTCAGAAATAGTCCCTTTTGTATGGAACACGTTCAATTAGTCAGCAACTTTTCGTATATCTCAAATTTGCATATAAAAATAAATAATAGTTTGAAAAACTAAAAAAACACGCTTTTATAGCTAACCGAACTGAAAAATAGAAAATAATTTTTAATTACAAAGAGTTTATATTACGGTAGTAGAAGGCTAAACAATCATTCATAGTCAATCAGCTCAAAATAAAATTATAATAAAATTTAAGTAATTAACAGAATAAAGTAATTCAGAGTAAAATCGTGGGGTGCTTGATATATTATATATTACAATCATTCTATCGGTAATTATCTTTGAGAGGAGACTTATGAAATGTAGTAAAATGCACCCCACGCTTTTTACTCTGAATTACTTTATTCTGTTAATTACTTAAATTTTATTATAATTTTATTTTGAGCTGATTGACTATGAATGATTGTTTAGCCTTCTACTACCGTAATATAAACTCTTTGTAATTAAAAATTATTTTCTATTTTTTAGTTCGGTTAGCTATAAAAGCGTGTTTTTTCAGTTTTTTAAACTATTATTTATTTTTCATTTTTTAGTTCAATTTATCAATTAGTTTCTAGTGGAAATGTGATATTTCTTACGAATCATTTCGCAATCTCATCATTTCATTTAAAGCTTCACTATTGCATGGGGTACTTCCTGTTAACTTAGAGCAATCAAGTTCATCAATCCGAATATCGTCTGAAGATCTTACACGACTAAGTGCTACATAGGCTTGTCCAGCAGCAAACAATCGCGAGCCTAGATAAATTACTGCATGATCAAGTGTACAACCTTGCATCTTGTGAACGGTCGAAGCCCAACTCAGGATTATTGTCAACATTCGTCTTTCAGCAGTTCCGTGGCTGTATTTCGCTGGGAACTATATTATATGTTACACAAATATCATATACAGTAATTTGCATATATCAGACTCATGTACACCTACGCATGTAAGATAAGGAATGAACATTGTGAGAACGCAACTACCCTGAAAACGTTTCTGCCTCCGTTGTGCTGTGCCAAGTGCCCGAACGAAAGAACGAAAGAGTAAGTCCGAAACTGCAGGCATGCGCAGAACGCGCGCTAGCTCTATCTTTTTTACTCCACTACAGAGGATTTATAAAAGAATTTATTAATCCTGGTGGTCCTTATAAGGATAATCAGACAAAGCTCTTTTAGTGAATATATCGAGTATGTATTTCTTGAAACCAATACGAGCAAATTTGTTATTTTTATTTCATTGTAGCTAGTTTTTTATATTTTGGACTGAGGTGGCCTTTACTTGATGGAAATCCATAGTTATTACGCTTTAATCGTGTCTACCTTATAGCGTAATAGTTTTTTATAGTGTTTAAAACAATGTTTTTTGTTCTTTCTTATTTTCTTTTTGTATTCCGACGTCATTTTCAGTTATTGTATATTGTGTGTAATTTTCAACTGGAAAATAAAGATTATTATTATTATTATTATTATTATTATTATAATGGAAAACTATGATCAAATTATTGCATTGTCATCGGTCCTTGATACGTATGCAAAGTTTCAAATTAATCAGACTTCTGAAAATTGGTGAAAATTATGCTCAAAGATTCCGTTACATACATAGTTACAACCCAAGCTAATAAAAGCGTGTTAATTAATAAAAAAATACAAGAACTAATGTTAATCAAAATACTTATCGTTGACGTTTCGGAAACCAAATCCCCTTCCGTTTTCAAAACTCATTCACAAATATTTTCTAGTAATTTCGTTTTTGTGTTCGCTTCTTGTAAGTGAGTGAACGATAAGTATTTTGATAAATATTAGTTCTTCCATTTTTTTTAAGGCAACTTTGACATATACCGAGGGGTTGACCACTGAGGAAAAATGTGTACACTGGAATTCCCGTAAACCGGAATTCCTCGGACCCAATCTGAATAATATCGGATTTTACATATCGAAACTTTTCACATTTTCATTGAGGCTGGTATTTATCATATCGGAAACAAAATAAATCATCTATATAATGCAACGTCACAATCGTAAAATAAAGGGAACGGATCGTCAGGTTTGTTTTATTAGCATCATTTTTCCTGAGATTTTTCCTTATAGAATCAAGTTCTGAATCCGTTAGAATAAATAAGTATCGAAAAAAAAATGGTCATTGGAAAAAATACGGTATTTTATGGTATATTGAGTAAGTTCTATCATTTTCAACCGCTAAATGATTCAACTCGGATGGACTAATTGACAAAATGATATCAGATTTCGCCTTGTTATCATTTTTTATCCAATTTTGTACACTGCTCGCAGATGTTGTGTCCTCTTGAACCAAGGATGGCTTCGGTAATTCGCCACTCACGTAAACCCATGCATCATTCTTAATAAGTAATGCCTTCATTTGCATTTTCCAGGTATCGTAATTATCCTTGTTGAGGGTTTCGATTCTGCACATGTTAGTTGAATTTATAGTATCAGGAACGGCCGTTTCACAGCAAAATAAAAACGTATTTTAATACTCTATTGACAGATTTACTACTTGGTAGGTTTCGGTTATGCACAATTTCTGGACTTTCAGATTTTAGATCCTGGGCCCATAACCTGTTGAACAGAGCTTCTAAGAACAGCTGGGTTGTGCCTACAACTTTCAGTAGCATATCCAGAAGATCAAAATAAACGTACTTTTTCAGAATATATTTCAGACTTGTGTACAAATTAACAACTGAACTTTTCTATTCAAATTGACAAATCAATATATCAAACAACTATTTCATTTCCATAACAGCATGGCTTGATTCCATTCCAACAGATCTGACTTAGATGATAGTTGGTATATATAAATTTCGCAAATCAGACTTGGAAACAAGAAAAATTTTGACAAAGTTGGACAACCAAAAGAGATACTAGCGAATGCGCTAGTTGTTCTCTGAGCGGTTCTATTCTCGGCTGAAAAATTACCCTATAGTTCTTCTAGTTACCTGGAAGATATATATATATATATATATATATATATATATATATATATATATATATATATATATATATATATATATATATACATCAGGATATTCAATAATTTTTCCAGAAAGGCTGGTAACAATTAAAAATCAACCGCTAAATGATTACAGGATACTCAATCTGAGGGAAAAATCCTTTTTATACGTTTTTGTCATCGCTTATAAAGCGAAAATAAACTTTTTCCCAAAAACGTATATTCCATAATATCAAAAATTATTGATATTCCTTCAACATTACCCACTAGGAAAATTAAAGAATATTTTATCACCGGTGTAATCGCCCTGTATAAACTCAAATGAGAACAGTTGAACTGAACCACAATATATCCGATCATTTTTTTATTACAAACCAAAAAATTATATAAAACCGTCCAAATAACATAATGGCGCTGCAAAGAAACTCCAGAAATCATATAAAGACTGCAGTCATTGACTATATAACTCAGATCGTATAACGCGAGGTATAACCGTCTCATTTCAATTTCGGTAACCGCTGGCAACAATGTAGACAACCTGTGTTTTATCTGCCAATTATGATCTAGTCTTTCTTCCACAATCAAGGGCGTCCCTTCGTCTTGTGGAGTGAAATTTCAAGACACGTCATTTTTGAAATATTGAGGAAAATAATGGCAGTCGCAGAGGTTGACCCCAAAAACAAATACACAAACTACGACACAAAGTTTTTTGGGTTGTTTTACATGCCTCATTCATATATTTGAATCAGAATGATGTACTTCTTTTTCACTGGAAAAAGTTATGGACTCATTTGCAAAAACTTCCCCAACACACTCTTCCAGGGACATATCAGATGTCTATCAGATCATGAAGATTGTTGTCATCAGGCTCATTTGTGGCTAACAAAATGTATTTCAAATTGAGAAATCGCCACAAACTCTTTCAAAACAAAGGTTCTACTTTCTTCGTCCAGTGGAAGTGGATTACTTCACACCGGTGTTTTGTTTTTGAATTATGATTTTTTATAAATATTGAAATTTTACTGTATGCTTTTTTAGTATTGCGCGAATAAATTGAAGTAACCTAATAATAATCCCTATAGTTTCTTTAGAAATTCCTCGGAATTCCCCGAAATTCCTCGGAATTCCCCGAAATTCCTCGGAATTCCCCGGAATTCCTATCAATTGTACACCGGAATTCCCATGTGGTCAACCCCTCGAGATATACGAACGACTAATTGAAAACACTTTTGATTAATCGCAGCAACTTATCCGGGTTGATTGAAAATCTGCCCCTCTACACTTCTATAGGTGCCAATATCGATTGTTTTTTTTTTTCAGATTGTGTTAGGTAAAGAACCCCAAAAACAAAATAGAAAAAAGAATCCATCCACCACAAAATAATGGCATTCAAATAGTACTATGGTTGGTTTTAAATGATTTTTTTTCAGTTAACCAGCTGACAAACGTTAACCGTCAGATGTCAAAACTTGTGCGAGCAATTAACTAACGAGGCTTTACCTATTAACGTTTGAATCCCAGCACGGTGGCCCGGCGGGGGTTTGAACCCCATGACTAAAATTGTTTTTGTTTCTGCTGCTTTCGATGTGAAATTCTAGTGGTTCAGAATAATATATTATCTCAATTCGTGATACTACTTATAGGTACTGAAAATTTGTTTTTCTGGCTTAACAGATAATTAAGTACACAAACCTCGGAAATTTTGAATGGAACACCCAGTAGGTCAAACTGAGTATATTTCACCCATGAGAATACTTGACCTAAGGTATTTTCTGACCTTAAGGACAGTTTAGAATATTGATTTTGGCAACAATGTGTAGTCTACTCATCTTGTTCTAAATACTTCGAAGGACCTTAAGACGTAGACTCGAGAAACTTTAACTTATTTCTCTTTTACAACTAATATCTATATTCAAAATAAAACAATATGGGTGTGCATGTGTGTACCCCTTGAAACGTGATGAATTGTCTTGTAAAAATCTTCTCACTAGGGTCGTTGCGAGGTTTGTTTTTAGTGACGTTGCCGCCTTCACGCAAATGTCTGAAATGACTGAACACATCTGATTCTTCGGAGGATAAAATATTCTTAGTACGAGTTTTACTTTCAGGTTTAGACAAGTTTGTACGTAATCCCAAGTGAAAAATGAATTATTCCTAATTTGTGAGAAGAGGTGATTTTAATGCTTTTCTGATAATGGAGTTTGAATGAAAGGGATGCTTCACCCAGCTTTATTAGGAATAACTTACTCAAGGAAATGATTGGGAAACATTATTTTCTCTTACGGACTAAGTACTACAAATGATAAACGTTGGGATGGCGTAGAATCAAAAAATTCGTTCCGGTTGATATAATGAAAGGGTCATAAAGAAGTCTTTGAAAGTCGATACTTTCGATATATAAATCTTTTCTTCATAGTATTCTGGGTTCCTAACCTACCACAATACGAAAAAATAAGTAATAATATTGTTTGGCGTTAGGGTAATTGATCTCTAGGAAAAGTTTCAACTTTTACACCAAATATTCTAAAATTCACCGTTTATTAATATTGAAATCTATAGAAATGTACAAGGGTAGACTTCTATATATCCCGACAAGTTGCAGCATTATTGAAAAAACAGTTCCTTTTGCATAGATCAAGTCCTATTATTCAACAACTTCTCGTATAACTCAAATTTGCTCATCAAAAAAATTAGAAGAACAATTTATACAGTAGTGGGAATCTCTTTGATGCTCTAACTATGCCAGAAAAATTGGCAGAAGTAGAACTCCAATTTTTTTTCTATTTTCCCACATTCCACATGGAATATGATTGCATAGTATTTTTATGTTAAGTTTCAATATTGATGCTACTATCAAAAAATTCTCATCTCATTACAAATGTTCAAAAAGGCTTGAAAAGGGGAGAAAATCGCTTTCAAAGCGTCGCCAAGGGAAAGTATAAATGCAATTTTATAAAAGTTTTCTTGAAATAATCTCACAAGTGCATAAAAAATACTGTACGTAACTGAAGTCAATTTTGCTTTCTTTATGATATTGCGGTTACATAAAATATCAAGATTCCAGAATTTCAGTTGTATTTCAAGATATTTCAATTTCACCTTGGGTTTCTGGATAACATCAAGATTTTGGAGATTGAGAAATAATTATCAGGATTATCTCAATATATCTAAAAAAGAACTCTAAATACAAAAATATAAATGACACGTGTTTCACTTGAAATTTCGAAGTCAAGGTTAGTTCCCTTGAAATTGGAAATGCTCATCTACTACAAAAATGAATTTTGAACCTCAATTTCTGTTGAAACATGAAGAAACGGAAAAATTATAAGGATGACGCTGAATAGGGTTTTATCCAGCATTCTGCCCATATACTGGGCGTTCAATCTCATAGAAGTGTAAAATCATTTTTTCCTCACTGTACATGTATGCGAAATACACTTGACTAAATTGGAATAGGTTAGTGGCAAATACTGAAAAATGATCTATAGCAATTTTACTTGCTAACTTCATATTACGAGATTGTGATCGATAGTATTTCGGAAATATTCATATACACGAAGCCTTCCTTCCTTGATGTGTCAACCAGAATTGATGGTGCCAAATAACCAGTGACATTTATAGTCTCTTATAAACTTGTTAGAATATAACTTTATATACCACTCTTAATCGAAAGCCTCATCGAGTTCGTATACTGGCCATATTTCTAATTCTGTTTACCCGTCATTCGTGTCTGGACTGCCGCTAACTCATTTCTCTATATTAATTTACTGCGGCCGACACCAAAACCCTTTCGATCCTTCGTCAGTAGCTCGAGCAACACCGCGAAAGTACAGCAGCAACACGCCGCTGCCATCTTACTAATTGCATGGGAATTCAATTTAATGTTTCGAGAATCACTCGCAGTTACCCTTCTCATTAGCCCCCTCATTAATAACAATAACAATCAAAAATAATATCCACAGTTTTGTTGGAATCATTCAGTACCCACCTGATCATTATTTCGGTGATCCATCATAATATTGTATAATAAGCACGATTTGTAGAAGAAGCAGAGCAAATGATGTTTCCCAACCATTCCCCCAATTAATTTTTTTCAAATTTGACAAAATAATATATTATGCAACGATCATGTACTTATTAATACACTAGCATCAACGGGGATACGAAACGAGCCGAAGGTGAGTTTCGAATGGTTTTTCGGGTGTATTAATATCCGTAACATGAGAGTTGCATACGCTATTTTTTCTACGCCTCATGAATGATGAAGAATTATGAATATAAATGTATTTTGGGTCCCATTGATCTGAAAGTGGAAGGAATATTAAAATTTATTTTATTATTGCTAGTCTCAATAGAGTTCAAGATTGAATTGGAAATGCTGATTTAATTTTGAACCGAATTTTCAATGTAGTCCACTGAATGGGATTTACAATTGATTGAAAATCTGTATCGTAATGGAAAATCTGTATCAAAATGAGCTCATTATGATTGAGATTGTTCATAACGATTAGATTTTTGATCCGTTTCATAATGGATGTCATTATGAAACGGATTATGGGCATATAAGTAAGTGTTTAATCACAGTAAGGGTGTAGGAAAAATATTTTTTGAATGTTTTTCAATGAATTTCCAACTATCGAGTATGTTTCGAGGGGTAAGTATCAATTGAATTTGTCAATAAAAAATTTGACATCAATATCTGAAATTATTATACAAAATGCATCAGATTTCAATTCATGGTTTCGCAGAGGGATTCAAAAACCGAGAGCTGAAATCTTATTTTTCCCGTGTATAATACACTATTTTTTCTGTGACGGATAAATCTACGATTCAATTGAAATATACATTATTATAAGTTATTAAAGTCAGAAAATTATCAGAGCAAATTTTGAATTATTTAACTGGTCGACTCTTGTACTTAGAGCGACAATTCAACCTGCGTTGCTAAGGAAACCTTTGAAGTGAACAAATATCTGTCAATTCAATTAGGTCATTCGATATAAAAATTTTAAACCCAATTGTTATTCACCAGTTATTTTTAATAATATAGAGTCAAGCAATATATGATTCCTGATATTCTCTGATCTACCAGTACTTATGTGAATATATTGTTACGATATTTCCTTTGATTCGTTTATCGAAACTCCAAACAACATTGAACTACTTTTATCACAACTCTTTATAACGTTACAATACAATCACTTAAATTGCTCTGCTAACTTTCCGATGCTCAGTACTGATACTCTCTTGAATAGAAATTCTCCACTTCGACCTCTGCACTCTAGAAACTCTGATTTACTATCTGCTAAACTCGCTTCACTTAGCTCTGAATAACTCCGCTAAATTCTCTCCCTGAATTACTCTCTTCCGCGATGAGGTGTCTTCTTATATAACTGCGTACGCCTATGTACAACAATATGTACTTATATCCGGAAAATAATTTGACTCTTTTTGCACAGAGAAAAAAGTAATTTCATAAAATGTGATATTTTGTTACCTGTCAACTGGGATCCAGTTTAAATGTTTTTTCATCAGAGAATAATTTTTGTAAATATTATGTAGGTGAGCATTTCGTGTTTCCATCGCTTCCATCAGAGAGTGTGTTAGGCTGATATGTATACGACCCAGGTGCTAGGTCTTATATTGTGTTCACTTAGTTTTTCGATCTATTGTGAGGCAGCTCACCCTGTGATCGAAAAAAGGCCCTGAAGCTATTGCCTACATGTGCTACGATACGAGCCTATAAACGTTAAAACCGCCACCACCTCACTGATGTGAGGGAAATCAATTTGATGTTCTAGAAATTACCCACAGTTACTCTTCTCATTACCTCATTATTAACGATAACAATCAAAAATAATATCCACAGTTCTGTTAAAATAATTCGGTACCCGTTCATTATTTCGGAACGATAAAAAACATTTTTCCCTGCGAAGGATGTTTATAGGCCCACAGGTCTGTAATTAGGTAATTTTTCCGACGGCTTACCAGTCTAAGAATACATTTTAAGTACCGCCGACAACAAAATCGTTTTTAAATTTTATTTGACACGCAACTGTTTTAGACGGTGTTTTCTCGTGAGCTAGGCGACACTGTCATCATTAAAGTGTACTGCAATTATGCCTATTTATATTATATTGCCTTTGTCGGCTACCAGTCCTATCGACCACGGAAAATCACTCTACAAGTTGCGTTGCAGAAGCTGTTTTCCAGACGATTCTATACAATTACGATTTTGAAATATTGACGCGGGCTCTTATTGCAATTGCAAATGAGTATACTCGTGAGTATTGTGGCTATAGACCGAGCCGCAGTTACAAATTTTATTTGGCCAATTTTCTTTCTTACTTCGGAATAGAAAATACTTGAAGCTTGAACAAAATTCCATACTATTTTTCGCTTTACATTCGGTCACTCTGTACCTTTCGAAACACTAAATCTCCATGATTTTTGTACTCTGAGCGATTTTTTTTATGACTTTTTTGCCGATTACCATTCGTTTTAGCTTTTCAAAGACACACTGTAAAAAATTGGTCAAAAAAATCTGTCATTGCCACTGGTATTCTCTACAATATCTGCATAATATTTTTGAAACATTCACAACATTTGCAATAATCATTTTACCAGCTGCTGCAATTTGGAGTTGTGGGAAAAGGAGTTTGTGGGCGTGTTCTGCGAGGAAAATATATGTTCATTAAGATTCGGGGGTTATATCCCGAGTGCACCAAGTTTATTCGGTTGTGTGCTGCACTTCCATAATTCTCGAAATTTTGCTTAGCAAATTACTTGAGTGTATAATAATGTGATAAAATCCCGAGACCGCAGGTCGAGGGATTTTATTTTAAATTATTATACACGAAAGCATTTGCTTGAAAGCAAAATTTTGAAAATCATGGAAATGCACGCATTTTGGTCGATTGAACTTGGTGAAGGAGGGATATATGTTTAGATTATTTCCAGAAAACATTTAAACTCAGGAAACATCAAAATCGAGCACAGGAACAATATAGTACCAGAGATAGTACCTGAAAAGTGATCCAAACGCCCGGTTTATTTCGAACATTTTAATCGGTTAAAAGGTCTAGTGCATTTTATCGCTGTAAAACTCTGTAAAAGCAGTCTAACTTTCAACTGTTTCATCGTTTATTCGCATTGAGGGAAATAATCAATGATAAGGGGCTCAGCATAAACATTTAACTGGATAATTTTCAATGACGGATGAATTATCATATTGCCCTGTCATTTACTTGAAAGTGGATGACAATGTTCCCTGCTGAATGGTAATATTCGGACATCCATTGTCTATATTATTAACCCTATTGAAACATGTTGCTAAGAACGGAAGGATTGAAATACAAATCAAGTGAGAAAATCAAAGGAAAATAATGTTGTTACAAAAAATCGGGATATCGAATATGAAATATGAGTCAGACAAATTTTTTAAATTAAATAATATTGTCACAATATTATTGACCAAAATTTTATTTCTGATTTGATTTCCTCACTTGATTTGTATTTTTATCCTTCCGTTCTTAGCAACAGGTTTCAATAGAGTTAATAATATAGACAATGGAAGTCCGAATCATTACCATTGTCATGTCATGAACATCTTTGATGAAACCCCATTAAATTTATGAACCAATCAAGTTCAAAAGAACTGCGTATATTCCAACCACACTTTAACTATATGAAAAGCTCGGTTGGTATCTCAGTAACTTACTTCGTACAACAATGCTGCATGAACTCCATCATTGATAAATTATGAACCGGATCTCAGTCATAATTTCCAAACATCAGAATGACTAATCACCAAACTCACTTAGTCCGAGGCTTTGCTTCCCGATAATTTAATCAACAAACCCCTTATCAGATTAAACATTAACGAGTTCCATCCAGAACTAAGCCGAAAAATTCCACAAAGTTACTTCCGAATCAATTTCACCTAATGAAAGACAGTCTAACTACCTACAATGTAATAAAGCTTTGTTCGACAAAATTTTCAGCAAAAAAAACGAGATGAATCAAAGCTCTCAGCCATTACTCTGGGTACGTAATTACTTTTTCTTTGGTCGGGGTTTCCGAAAGAGCTTTTAATTGAATTAGGTAAATAATTGCATTTTGCCATGGTCTACTGTTCCAGTGGAATTTTAGTTTTTTGCTTTCTACATTTCATTATCGAAGTAATGTGCTTTGTTTGCGGAGAGCGAGGATACAAAGTGGAAAATTGCCATCAATTGCTCGTAATAGGCATACTTTAATATTCGCAGTGGATTCTTCGGAGGAAATCGAATTAAAAATTAATTCTTCGAACGAATTCCTGCGGAGAGAGCAAATTTTACGCCTGATGGTATAATATTTCAGAGAACTTTTGGGTTGTTTAGGTCATGAAGTGGACGAACTTTTTTTTGATATTTCAGCTGGTTACATCTTCGTTCTGCTAGCTCAATGAATTGAAATTGAGGGGAGATGTAACATAAGGAATGTTTGGCCAGGACGTACTTGGTAACTTTTTACGCAAATGTATTATTGCTAAGGTAAATGATATCTGTTTTTTTTTGCATTTTTATTCTAGGAGGTACAATCATTTTTTTTGTTAACATAGTGATGACCATAGATAAAGATGGTCTTGCAACATCGATTCAAAAGCTTGATAGTCGGTTGATAAAAAAAATACAATTATTCAACATATCTGGCCATAAATGGGAAAAAGATGGCCAGAAATGGAGAATTTCATTTTTTTTTCAAAAACGGTTTTGAAATTGTTATTTCTTAACAACAAATCGTGTCATGAATTAAGTTCAATAGGGGACAGTTACAAGTATAGAATTTCATATGGATTTTTTGTTCCACACTTTGAGTGGCCAATAGCAATATCAAAATGTATATAAGTATTCATCTCGACATGGTCATACCTAGGTGGTGCTGATGCGCTAAAAATCTTGCTTCCTTGCTCAATTTCCAGCTCAATTTTAATATGGAGCATATGAAGTTTCAATCAAGAGGATAATATCATTTTTGAGGAATGTTTCACAATAAATAATCAGATAGTCGTTTGTGGAAAATTCTCAGCAAGGATATAATTTTGCTCAGATAAATCAACTCTTTAGTTCTTGAATAGCCAAAGAGATTAACTATGGAATATTTCACTGGTGCTCCAAGTGAAAGAGTATTTTTTCATTTTTTGTTTCTATCCTTTCTTTTTATTTCGATTTTCCTGTTTCTGAATAATTTTTTCCAATAAAATTTCATTTAAAGTCAATAATAAGTTTCTTCGGATCACAACCTCAACAAAGGACACTGAGAACTGCATTGAAACAATATCATATTCGAAATCTTTGAAATCCCTCCGTCAGTTAGTTACTTTTTGCATGTTTAATTATTTTGGTATTTCAAAAACGAATCATACAAAATAGCACTACTAGTAATAGAGTAAGAACCCAGAGCAATCAGACATAACTTATTTTCACACGGATGAAACCTGAAGTTTTCAGTAGCGTCTCGTGTGCCTTGAATACCTACTCGCTTTGTGGAACTTGCCGAGTGACACCTGGGCAGGTACCAGGTGAGAAAGGTAACTAAAAATGAGAATTACTTAACTCAAATTCACATGGCTGATTTTTATATATGTCATGTAGAATATTATTTTAAAGTAATATCATAAGTGTCAGACACTTTTGATGGACCAGAGCTTTTGTCAGACGCTTTTGAGCTACCCAAAAAATAAATGAACTCTACTTATTTTCACATGTCTGATTTTTTAATATGTAATTGAAGTATTTATTTGAAAGTTATATTCAATCAGTCAGACAAATAAGAGTGACCAAACATCCCCTAAGAAAAAAATTATTCAGCCAGAAGTTTGAGGGCGAGAGCACTATGCATGCGCTTCAGAGTGATTGAGACATCCATAATAACTCGATTCCCCTACTTAAACTTACCATCTGTTTCAATCTACTGTGTATGTGCTGTTTGCGTGTAATATAACTTATAGTATACAGTATAGTCAGTGTTGTTCTTTAGGGCACAATTGTGCCAAAAGGGGCACTTTTTCACTGTGTGGTCTCTATGGCACGCACTTTGAGAAATTGATCGAAAACGGGCACAATTTCATTTTGACCCATGACTATTTATGATTCGGTAATTTCGTGGTTCCGTGGTCATTTTCACTTGTCAAAATTCTCAATTTTCATTTCATTTTCCTCCACAATCCTGTTTCCTGTTAGTATGAAATTTAAAAATTGTGATTTCTATGCAATATATTCATGATTTCTCAACGTTCAGATTGGTAAACATGAAAAAAATGGAGCTTCATATAGTATTTGAAATGCAATTGATGGAATTCCGCAGGTTTCCGGGGCCAAAAATGTAATTTCATTGCCTCCTTTGGGGCTTTGGACAAACCGTGTACTTTTTGCGAGGACAAACGGTAACTCGAATGTGAATCAAGTGGCAATTTTTCATATTTATAATATATTATTGAATATATTTATATTTTGTTTGTAATTCAATCTGAAATTTTGCGCCAAGAGAAATAATCTAGAAAGTGAAAACTCTGAGAACTAACTCAAATCCACTTCGCCATCTTCCTTATAAAGTTGTAAACAAATTTAGAATGTATGCGCATGCGCAAATCTAGTGTATGTGTAAATGAGAAGAAGAAATTGACAGAGAGCACCATTGGGCACTATTTGTCTCCTATTACAAACAAAATATAAATATATTCAATAATATATTATAAATATGAAAAATTGCCACTTGATTCACATGCGAGTTACCGTTTGTCCTCGCAAAACGTAGACGGTTTGTCCAAAGCCCCAAAGGAGGCAATGAAATTACATTTTTGGCCCCAGAATCCTGCGGAATTCCATCAATTGCATTCCAAATACTGCATGAAGCTCCATTTTTTAATGTTTACCAATCTGAACGTTGAGAAATCATGAATATATTGCATAGAAATCATAATTTTCAAATTTAATACTAACAGGAAACAGGATTGATGAGGAAAATGAAATGAAAATTGAGAATTTTGACAAGTGAAAATGACCACGAAATGACCGAATCATAAATAGTCATGGGTCAAAATGAAATTGTGCCCGTTTTCGATCAATTTATCAAAGTGCGTGCCATAGTGCCCACACAGTGAAAAAGTGCCCCTTTTGGCACAATTGTGCCCTAAAAAACAACACTGACTATACTGTATACTATAAGTTATATTACACGCAAACAGCACATACACAGTAGATTGAAACAGATGGTAAGTTTAAGAAGGGGAATCGAGTTATTATGGATGTCTCACTCACTTTGAAGCGCATGCATAGTGCTCTCGCCCTCATACTTCTGTCTGAATAATTTTTTTCTTAGGGGATGTTTGGTCACTCTAATTTGTCTGACTGATTGAATATAACTTTTAAATAAATACTTCAATAACATATTGAAAAATCAGACATGTATAAATAAGTAAAGTTCATTTATTTTTTGGGTAGCTCAAAAGCGTCTGACAAAAGCTCTGGTCCATCAAAAGTGTCTGACACTTATGATATTACTTTAAAATCATATTCTACATGACATATATAAAAATCAGCCATGTGAATGTAAGTCAAATAATTCTTATTTTAAGTTGCCTTTCTCACCTGGTACCTGCCCAGGTGTCACTCGGCAAGTTCCACAAAGCGAGTAGGTATTCAAGGCACACGAGACGCTACTGAAAACTTCAGGTTTCATCCGTGTGAAAATAAGTTATGTCTGATTGCTCTGGGATCTTGGACTATAACTGTGTGTAATGTATTCTTAAACTGTTGTGCATTAATTATTTTATGTTTATTTCTTGGGCTTTTTTTCATTTTTATAATTTTATGGATTTGAAATTCCAACAAATTCAATGACACCTGATTTTCTCTTACCCCGAAAATCGAAAACAGAATTCGATTTCAGTTTCGATTGGTCTTTTTCGGCAGATCTACATTACGTTATCAAATTACGATGCTGAATTATCGAATACGAGTTGTTATTACCCTATGAATATTTATGGGGTAGGTACACACATGTGCCATTGAGGTTAAATTAATAATGAATTTTCAATTAAAATTTATATGGGAACGTAAATCACCGTTCGTATCGATAGTGCAAATGTGCTAAAGCCGCTGTAAATTAAGTTGAGAGGTAGGTGGTAGGTATTACAAAGCTCTGTACAGGTATGAGTAATGGAAATATTATACGTTTGACACCGTCATCCATTTTACCGGTGTTATGTTTTCAATTAAAAACAAAAGTAAGGTTAAATATGTGTTAGGAGTGTTGTAAGTACCTTTAGGAATAGTGTAGACTCATTTCTGTGAATTGATGCTTATTATAATAATATCATATTGCAACGGAATGAAGTTATATTTTTCTCTTCCATGTGTGGGAAACAATTCTTTGTCTGAACCCAAATAAAAACTCTTTCATTTACCCCTTCATTTACGCCTTATGACAAACCATATACAGTGTGAAACACAACAGATGAAAACACCCCTGTAACTTGGTCATTTTCGAAAGCAGAGATTTAATTTTTGGTACAGGTGCAGGTCTTCATGGGCTGCAGTTTCTGCATTACTTGGCACGAGTGAAAGTCCTAAACCCAGCCTACTGCGATCCCGGGAAAAGGCAAATTCTTGATATTTTGCTGCGGGTTGGCTGTATCGGAGTTTTTTGAAGAAGTTGCTTGGAAATCGATTTTCACCCTACATACCGAATTTCAACCCAAAGTTCTAATTTTGAATTTCGAAATTTCCAACGCGAAGCAAAATATCGAGAATTTGCCCTTTTCGCAGGATCGCAGTAGGCTGGGTTTGAGGCTGTCACTCAGGCTAAGTTTGCGAAAAGTGCGCCCCATGAAGGTCTACGCCTCTATAAAAAATCAAATCTCCTCTTTAAAAAATTTCTAAAATACAGTGGTGTCTTCATCTTAATCGTGTTATACTTTATACGAGACTTTATATAATGAATGTGATATGGTGACTTAGCTCTAGGACAAAGAAAATTTTTTTTTTGATAATTGTCATGATCAGTCGATTTTTTTGTATCTGGTTTACAATGGAAGGTTGATCAACATTTTAAATTCCTTCAATCATGCTTCAATTTGAATTTGGTGACATTCGTTAGTTTGAAGGAATTATTTCTGGGTGAATTCTAGTTTCGAAAAAAAAATATTTTTCAAATCACCTTTCGAACAATTCGTTTTTTCGTTTGTTTTTCTCCAAATCATCATGAGAAAACAGAACTTCTATAATTGTTATATCAAAACTATCAGCGAACATCATCTGGCGATATATTATGTCACATAAAGTCTGTGACAAATAATATTTTTCACCGTCATTAGAAAGTATTTAATATATTGCGTTTTCACGCTTGCAAGTGCTTCTTGTATGAAAGAACGGCGGTGACCAGCTTGACACATATGGGACACCAACGGCATACCAGCCTCGTAGTATGGAATTCACATCGAAAGCATGAAGGTCATTAGTTCACAATCTGTGTCGATAAAAACATCTTATATCATCAACATTCAACGAAGATGTAAATAACGTCATCATTGCTCGCATCCTTGATCCATTTTATGGACAAAATCATAGAACCCAGACTCTTCCAATGTTGCCCACATAAATCAACTATTTCTAAGATAGTAGGTACAGTATCAATTTTCTTCTGGGGATGATAACCTTTAGTAAAACGCGAGTAGGGTGTAGATAATGTCAGTTTGGTGTTAGAGTAATTGATCTCTAGAAAAAGTATTACACTTTTGCACCGAAGGTTCTAATCTCATCGTTTACGACGGACATTGATCTTAATCTATAAGATGAATGTGGGAGAAGATTTCGAGCAGTTATGCAGCTCACTCGAAAACGAAATTTACTATCACTAGAAGGATAATCGTCAATCTCCTGGATTGTGGATACTCCGTTTTGAGGTCGTTCGGTTTCTGAGGGTAACCGCCTCGTATATCCAAAGTCCTTTCCGAAAATGAGAATCCGACCCACTCGAACCAAAATTTCTCTTCTCTCCTCGCGAAAATATCGCAAACGTTTCACGACGCCTTTAACTTTCGATAATGACACGCCGTAGAACCGTAAGTCTCGGCTTTCTGGGGACTCAGCTCCGGCCTAACCGCTCGCTGCAATCTGTTGTTTTGTTTACGAGAGTTTGAGCTTATTATCTTAATCTTCGGCGAGGAGGAGGCTGTGGCAGCAAGTGTTCGTGGGAATTGGAGCTGCGCTCTCTTTCGGAGAGCGAGGAATTCCTCTCTCGAGGATATTTTTTCGCGATCCTGGCGACTTTGTTAGCGCACGGCGTTCGTTGCGATCGGAGTTTCGATTGTACCGGGTGATCGCTTAATAACGATTGCGACGACGAGGAATCGGATTCGGTGCAATTAGCGATGCCGTTAGCTGTATCGCGGAAATCGCAGGTGGAATGGGTATGCAAGGATCGAGTGAAGGCGCGATCACAAATCCGTTTAGATTACCACTAGGCCGAGGAGTATCCATGACGGCACGGCAAATTAAAGAAATAAAGTGCTTTGTTCAAGAGGTCCTTGTTTGATAGGTTTCTGTATGTGGTTGTTGATGAGTATCATCTGATATTCTCCCAATGAATGCAGGTGTTCCACAGGGTTCAGTTCTGGCGCCCACTTTGTTTCTGCCTCATATCAATGATTTGTTCTAGGTAACATCTTGTTCAGTACATAGTTTTGCGGATGACAGTACTCTTCATACTAGTTTCTCTTCCGGAGTCCCCATACCGGCCCGAGAAACAAAAATTCAAAGAAACATTCACGCCAATAAAATTAACGATGACTTGGTAGAAATAATAGAATGGGGTAACATGAACTTGGTGGAATTTAAAGCTAGGAAAACCCAGGCATATCTCTTCTCAAGGAAAGCCGATCTATCATCATCTTGTATTCAGATGTCAGGAGTAACTATACCTACAAAGTCAAGTATCTCGATTTCAGGAATTACGATCAGTAATGCTTCCCAGAAACTTGGATTTCTATTCCGTGCGAAGAAATACTTCACTTCTCGCCAGCTTCTAATGATCTACAGGGCTCAGATACGACCTGTCTTGGAATATGGTTCTCATAAGTGGAGTTTGGCACCAAAACATTCATTAAGGCAATCCGTCTTGTTGGTGAATCTCCGTTCACAGATTCGCTCACTTCATTGAAACATCGTAGAAGGGTAGTAGACTTGTCTCTCTTCTATATATATTTTCACGCTCAGTGCTCTTCTGAATTGTTATCAATCGTTCCACCCTTGGCAATATCTACACGGATGACTCGACGGGTACAGAACTTTGTTGTGAATTTGGAGACCTGTCAAAACTCTCTTGCTCAGCGATCTTATTTCAATAGAACAGCTGAGCTTAGGAACTCCTTGCCGAGAGAGGTTTTCCTGAGGCTTACAAACCTCAAAAATTCAAAGTGAATGTTAATTCCTATCTCCTGTTCCATTATTAACGCGATGTTCTTTGAACATTACAGGGCTTCCCTTTCGTGTGAATCTGCATATAAAAATAAATTCATTGATGGATATGCGCAGGAGATAGTCATTCTGTACTGAATCTACTCAGATCTGATGATCCTTGGACACCTCTAAGGAGGTGGGTAGTTGTTGAAATTTCTAAAACCAATCAATAATGCAGTTCCATCAGTTTTTCCGAAGATGCCAAAATATCCGAAACCTTTAGTTTCAACAAGAAACGATCCTGAGGAAAGACGTCAAAACCAAATTACTTCCAATAGTTTGGGAAGTCTGATGTAATTGAGTTTCAACCAGTTAGCCAATGAATATTCGAACAAATTGAAAATTTGTTGTTGTACCAGACAAATAATAAACTATCCTTTCACAAACTGATTATTGCGAGGCTCAGGATCAGGATTCACTTCATCTCCATTTTTATATTTTTTCAATTTTATGTACTTACATTAATAAATATGTGGGGGAATAAAAATTGAAAAGAATGAGATTGTTTTGAGCCATGAGCTACTCAAGTAAACTGAAATCTGTTATACATAGATTTGTCCGTCTAACTAGGGCAGCTTGGGTTTTATGATTTTCATTCCAACTTTGCATCACAATATAGTATGTAGCTAACACCAAAGTTTATTAACTATGAAGTAATTGATGAAGAGAAAAACAAAAACGTATTAGAAACTACAGAGAGCTTACATCATTTGATTGCATTCGGTCGGTTTACTTCAGTTTGGTCTGGAATCCTTATCAAATAAAATACATTGAAGCTTCGGAATTTATTCAGAAAAAATTCCTCCAGTTTGCATATTATGGTAACATGGAAACTATCTGGTTGGAAATTGTGAATACATTTGTCTTCTGAATGAATTCAATTGTGACCTCAAGAAAAAGACTGAAATCCGCAGATCTCATTTATAAACTGGTCAATGTTGCTATGGACTCACCAACCAGATGTACCCAATTATCAGCACCATTTCTACAATCCAGTAACCTCTATATATGCCGAAGTGTCAATAAATACTCTGAGATATTTTTTTCTTCCTTGAATCAATTTGAAAATAGTTTGTGTAGATGAGTTCCTAATTGAATATCAAAATGTTCACTTATACCTCCATGTATCTAGCAATGGTTGCCTGCTCTGATAATGCATACTTTTTTGATGGGTGTTAACCTGTTGGATGTATTATAATGAATAAAAGATAATCGTCTCATTATCATCGGCACCACTGATACTTCCAACATTCAGGTTTTTATTTTAGCCCTCCTACACATAACTAGTGCAATGAAATTTCGTATCTTCAATCTTTCTGACCAATCGTGGCTTTCCCTGGAATTTATTCGACATGAGCCCGAAAATGCAACATTACAATTTCACGAGTTGGTTCTTTAAACTTGTTTATTTTTCGAAAAGAAAGTTTCGATAGTTACAGTTATTGTGCAAAACATACCTCAATGTCAATGATCTCACAAAAAATCATTTTTTTTTTTTAAAAATTGGTTGATAATTAGATTTCTTCAAAACAAATTACCAATCAAAGAATGTCAAAATTGAAGTATGAAATCCCTCGGAATGGGCATGTTTTGGTAAGGTTGTAAAAAAAGTAATAATAAATAATTACTTCTGTATCGAATTGTCCTATGACTCATAAACCTCCCAGTAATTCAATGCACATGAATAATAAATACTGAGGTTATCAATCATTGTTTCTTTGAATGAAAGGAGAATGATGTGTTCGTTTTATAGGTGGGTCGTTGCATTATTTAATCGATTGTGTTCATTATTTTTCATACTTTCCACTGATATTTACACAACTTCTGAAGAATAATTGTATAAAACAATGCATTTGCTTTGGGGCTTATTTTACATTACCTAATCATTCTCCACTTGATGTTTAATTTTTTCTTTAACCAGTATTGTTACTTGTGTTTCAAGTTATATGACTTCACTGTATTCACCTATCTATACCAACTACAATTCTGAAATTGAAGAAAATGGAAACAAAACCCACACTAACACACTCGAGCTCTTTCATTTTTCTTCCTCCATTTGTCATGAATTTTTGTTGAACGACTGATTAATAACCATTTTCATTAGAATTTCAATTCGTTTCTGAACACGTGTCTCTATGATAGGTTGAACATCACCTCAGGTTCGGAAAAATCGAAAATCAACATGGGCTGTTAGATCGGTGTTATTCAGTTTTTTGTAGTTAATTTCTCATATTCTGACTTTTTTGGTATAACACCCTGTCTGTCCTATACAGCATTTTGAACAGTCCTTATAACTGAAATTTTTTGTTCGCGTTGGAAAATGCTAGAAATATTCACCATTCACGTTGAGTGGTGATATTCAGTTTTATAAATTCTTTCATGTTCTGACTTTTCAAACAACGCCCCCTCTGTTCTATAGAGCATTTTGAACAGCCCTTATGAATATCATTTTTGTTTTTTTGTTCATGTTGGAATATGCATTATGCTCAATCAGACTGTTCATCATTGATGTTGAATGAAGTTTCTTGAGGGTGATTGGTGATATTCACTTTTTGCGAATTTTTTCATGTTCTGACTTTTTTCAAATAACAACCCTTTCATAACTGTCATTTCTTGTTCCTGTTGGAAAATGCTGAAACGTATACCATTGAGAATTGTCGGTTTCTTAAGAATGATTTGTGTATTTTTGTATTTTTTTTTGTGTCTTGACTTTTTTCAAATAACACCCTACCTGTCCTATATAGCATTTTGAACAGCCCTTATGACCACAATTTTTTGTTTGTGTTGGAATATGCTCTCTGAGTTGGAATGTTTATCATTGAGGTTGACCGAAGTTTCCTAAGACTGATTGGTGATGTTCAGTTTTTGTGAAGTTTTTCAGGGTTTGACTTTTTTCAAAAAACACCCTCCTTTGAATAGTCATTATGTTATGGATTTTGTTCGTGTTCGAGTATGCCCTCATTGGGATTGAACGAAGTTGAGTGATTGGCGATATTCAGTTTTTGCAAATGTCTTCTTGTTCTGATTGTTTTCAAATGAAGAAATGATTGTCCTACAATAGCATTTCGAACAGCCCTCCTGACTATCATTTTTTCTTCTTTGTTCGTCGTGGAATATGCTCAAGGGTATGTTGGAAAAAAATTGCTGAGAATATTTAAATGATTCAGATGTTTGTGGGGGCCCGAGGGGCCGTTGTATTTTTCCAGTTCACCATATATATCTCTGTACATGTTCAAAGCAATCGCAATGAAACGCTCATACCAAAGTGGTTTCGCGACAAGGGTGCCCTGAAACCACTCAGATTCTGCTAATTATCCACTCAGGCACTACAAAAAACAAACGCAAATGAGATATCAGAAACGTCTCCCCTTCGTTGCGTTCATCGAGGAACGTCATCCTTTTGTTGTCCGCATCCTTTTTTCTCGACTCGGAATTTACTCGTCCCCGCGTCTGTAATCTTTTGTATCAGAAAAACGGGGTGATTCTCAAATTAGCCTTCTACGTGTATACAAGATGTTTGTTTTGTCCGTAACGGCATTCCTATCCTCTCGAACAATAAACACGTTTTTAGTCCATTAACGATATCGAAAAGATGTATCGCGTCAGTTCTCCTGTCAGACGAAGATATGCTAATCTCTTGACGCGTCGTATCAATTTCCTAATTTGGTCCAGTGGTGGGGTGGACAGCCTGCGTAGGGGGTACGATCGGACGAATTTGAATATGAAGTCTTGCTATATTCAGAATATTTCATGGGAAATGAGGAGCAGCTAGAAAATGTTTGTTTATATCGACATAAATATGAAGAAGTAACATAAAGACCTTTTTTTCTAATAGATATGATTTAGAAACGTTTTGATGAGTTGAGAATACAACTTGCTACTTACATGCATGTATTTTGAAGGTTAGATAATTTCGTTCTGAGTCCAAATGACCAATTAGAGCTTTGTTAGTAATTCTATAATTTGCCATATAGAGCTATGTTCAAGTTATTTGAGAAACGTTTTGAAATGGATTCATATTTTTTGACCTCTCAATAGGAAATATTTTTCGGATTCATTTTACCATACTATATATATATATATATATATATATATATATATATATATATATATATATAATAAATCGTCTTTATTCACCATAATATAAAAACCCAATAATTACAAATCTTTAGTAGAAAACCTGGTGAATAGGTGGAGTGTCAGCCTAGACTGTTTTTAAACCCAACCTTCACAAAAAAGCAAATAATAAAACATAATAAAAAATTTAGGATTTCTAGTGAGTATGGCGTAACAAATCCTACTTTTGCTGTAAGACAATCATAAACAGTACGAATATAAATTTGAGGTGTTTCTGCAATATATTATATTATCGAGATGTTCAATAGCAAAAGTTCCTGAACTATATAAAATACTTGAGGTGATGCCATTGTTCTAAAAGCTCAAAACATTTTAATGTATGAGCATCCAACTTCGAAGAGTTTATCCGCCATTGCTAATCTGTGCTGATTATGAGATTATAAAAATCCCTCTCTCTTGGAGAACCTTATTCCTTCTTTATTTTTTGAATTACAGGCCAATTTCTGAAAAACAATTATTCAACTTTAAAATCTGGCCCAATTGATAATCAAGAGCTCAAACAAGTGTTGGAATGTTATTTGAAGACGTGGTTAAGTATTGAAATCCATTTTTTGGGTTTTTCCTCTTCTGGAAATGAAGAAGTTTTCAGTATTCAAAATATCTATCTCTGCTTTTCATAGGGAAAACTGGTATATTTTATACCATATACCAGGGGTGGCCACCTTGGTCGAATCCATGATCTACTTTTCATCGACGACACCCTGTGCGATCTACCAATCACACACTTCTTGAAATCTCAAATGAAACTGTATAGTCCAGTACACAATTATGTAGTATATTCTATTTCATTTGAATTTTTTGCCTTGCTAGGATTGACTAGACCATTAGTGGCGATCGACCGGCCACCACTGCCATTATACCATATATACTGCTTGCTATATGCTTGTTTTTTTGGGCCCTTTGGAAGAATTCAAATGAAAAATTCGAAAACTGGATACATATCGATACTTATTTCCTTCCCTACCTTGGAATTGGAAACAAAGAAAGAAACCTCCTTATACAGATGAGTGAACAACGTTACAATAAAACAAATTCGTGTTAGGATTTGCCAAAAAAATCTGTAAAGTACCAGTGATTATTGTTTTCAACCTTCAACTATTATTCACCTATAGTTTCTGAAGATCCATTTGCGAACAATGAATAATATATAAACAGTGAATAATACTTATTGTTCTCTGTGAATTCAATAATATGATGACGCAACACACCACTTCAAGGTAAGACTATACTCTCTCGGCCCTTCCTACAATATGGCACGTGATCATTATCTGATGAATGTTTTCATTTGAAATCGCATGCAATGCAATTTTTTTCATTTTATAACGCTTAGGAACACATCGCTCATCTCGCCAGCTATTATTTTTTTCATCAGTCATAGGTTTTCACTGATGACATTCTCCCAACTCAGTTAAAAATTTTACGTTTTTGGATAGTCCCTAACCTATTATTAACAATCAACAAATATTCTTGGATTATATGGGGTAAATTTATATCAAAAAACCAATTTCAAAGTTCAAATGTTTTCAAACCACTGCAGATTGTCAGCTGTCAACATTCAAGCTGTTCCGGTTCCAAATGTTGAAAAATTTCCTTTTACGTTGTACCTACCTATGCTATTTATATCAAAAACAGTTTTTCACTGTTTATTGCAGTCCCTGGACTATCACAGAACAGTTTCCAAAGCTCTCTTCAGTTCCAAAAATATTCCTGCAGCCCTTTACTGAATCAATTTTAATTTTGTAATTGTTGATTAGTTCACAGATACCCATGAATTGTGCTTCCAAGAATGAGATTGGAACTCTTACATAATTGAGTCAAATTTGCGAGATTATTGACAAGGTGAGAGTAATAAATTCTCACACGTCAAAATTCCTAGTCTCATCATAGAAAATAGCTTGAATCGGTCTGAACATATGAAAGATTTTAATGGAAAATTGAGTAGAGGTATATTCGAACAATTAGAACTAACACTTATATAAAAATAGACAAAGCAGTATATTAGTATCGTTGATCCATTGCTCGCACAAGTTTCAACTTTGGAGGGTTGACGTTCGTTAGCTGGTTCACGGAAACGAATTTTTAAGTATATTATTCTCACACTCACAGTCTTGCTGCATTATGGTTATGAATTATGGGGCACAGCCATTGAGGCACCCTCCACATTTGTAATGATGATTTGAGTTAAAGAGAAACATGTAGGGATCATTTCGAAAATCACAAAATATGCACACTCACTAATGTATACGTATTCAAAGTGTCCCATTTCATTCACAAAAAACGCGGTATCCTCTTACGAACAGCTGATACACATTCATACTCTACCCGGAACAGGTTAATCATTTTGCCAAATTACAAGTATAATAGAACACGCAGGGGACCGACCCTTGTATGGGAATCAAATTACACAATCACTTACCCCAACCGAGAGAAAATTCAAAATGGAACTCAAAAATATATTTTATAATCGTGATTTCGATTCCAATATTTGAGGCATACCCTTTTTTTATTTATGCCATAAAATGAAGTTTTGAACTAATTATGTTACCACTATTTCTATTCGTTGTTTTGTATGAGCTAGCCACTTTTCCTATGCCTTTGGCTGTAAGTAGATTCTCTTTCAAATGAGCTATATTTCTCATGTACATTTATTGTGTATTTCATAGAGAATAAATCTATCTCTCTATCTATATTGCTATTTCCAAAAATTACTCGCCGCATGCAAGGTATTTCAAACGTTCGGAATGGGTAAGAGATTAAATTTGTGCATAGATTTCTGTTCATTTATTTTTATTTTATTGTTCAAGTGCCAACAAAGCAGAATTAATTGTTGAATTGTTCAACTGGCTGCATCAATACTTCAAATAGAGAAATTTAATTAACATATATCGTCGAGGAATCTCATTCACCTCTACATTCTACGCCTTTGTCTTTTTCAACCGAAGGGTAGAACTCTCATCGTACGCTTCAGCGTGGGCTGAAAGTTCCCTGTTCTAAAAGCTTTACAACATTAAATTACGCCGGCACATGTCATCATCTCTCTACACACTTTGTTATGTGCAACCACTTGTAAGACGAAACCTTTATTGTTATTTCTCGTTACGTGATTTTTGTTGTTTTTCGGAGTCTCGTCTTAACGGTCGCATTAACATGCATCCAGTAGTCCTTGACGATTGGCTTGATTTCGTCTTTGATGTGTACGTAGGTGAGGCTGAGACTTTTATTTGTCTCACGTTCCTAGGATAGAGCTGCCGGAGGTTGTGAAATAAAGTCGACTTCAGAGATTTACTGTTTCGTTTTGGAGTGTAAATAGTCGCCGTTGTTTTTCCTTTGAAAGTTCTTATGAAATTTTAATTGATGCTTTCTTTACTGTTGTTACGACGTGACACGGTTTGTTGGATAGAAATGTTTTGTTGCGTAAAAACGAGAATAGCTGAGATGAATTGAGTATGATATTTGAAGAGTGTTGTGTACAAGGATGAATAGACCCAGGAATACTTCTTGGTGTTATACGTGAAAAGTCTGTGAAAACGGAACAGTTTCTTCAATTGTGATAAAAGAAAATTCGAACAGATAGATTTGGCAATGTTTGAGGCATTTCTGTCCTGCTCCATTGTGCATTTTAATAGTAATTATGTTCCTAAACAAAGTGAGTGAAACACTAGGTGGCATACCTAGGTATGTGTCAAGATGATTCGGTTCTCAATGAATTACAGTTGTTTGAAGTTTACTATGACATCTCATATACTCATATTCCAAACAATAACAAGCAATCTGGGTCGTTCTTGGAAAACAATTGGTTATTTGTTTGATTAAATATATCGTGGCTGCAGAGATGCATGCAAACAATTCTCAATAATGATCAAATCATGTGTTGTGCTTTTCTTGAATATATGATTGCAAATCTATCATAGAGCTCTTTCAGAATTTCATAGTCATACTCATATTTCGAGCAATTATACTTTTCCCACCAGACTTTCCAGAAATCACGGGATTATCGCAACACAAATGTACAAGTATTCTCGAAAATAATAGAATTTCCTTAAAACATCATATTTGACATTGCCGATGCAGAATCTTTGCAATTCACTTCATATGTTTTTATTTTTGGCTCAAGTTACAAATTGTCGAGATAATTATCGGTTATAATTGCACAAGTGCATAAAAATTACCGATAATTTTGCAAGAAAGCGTGTTATCTAAAAATTGCAAGTTTATTTTCATATTTTGGCGAAAGTGCCCGAGTCCGAAGGACGAGGGCTCTTTTACAAAATATGAAAATAACCGAATGCAATTTGTATGAGATATCACGCTTGAATGCAAAATTATCTGGTCATTTTTATGCACGAATGTAATTCATTGGAATATTTCACGGATAAAGAAATTCTCAAGGCAATTTTATTTCTTGTTCATTTATATTTTCCTCTATAGATTGTATGGAGTACTCACCTAAACGCGAAATCTTTTTCTATTTTTGAAGTCTATCTGACATTTATTTGTGTTGATTACTGACGTCTAGCGATACGGTTTCAAATTTGTTGTTATGGTGACTTGATACAATGCAATTACCGCTGTAAGTTTTCGATACAATGCAATTACCGCTGTAAGTTTTCGATAATTGCATTGCTCTTATGGGACATTTTATTTATGAGGAAAATATTCTTTAGGGTACATTTTTTAACTGATTTCCAGGCACATTGTCTACATTGTCCAACAATTATTTGAGGCCGAGAAATGATGACAAGTTCTAGAAAAATACCTTTGATTTTTTTCATGTACATTTATTGTGTATTTCATGGAGAAGCTGAAATTATTTTCGGATTCAAATGCCCAACAGTTCATTTCTGGAATGAGGAATCTATAAAAGGAGTTCGAAAACTTCACAAATTAATATTTGTTCCGAAATATAAAATTTGTGGAAAGTTATGAGCTATATACCTACTCGGAGTGATAGTATCGACAATAGTTAACAGAATGACTACAAGACAGTACTCAAGACAGTATATCTAGTCAAAACGAAAAACTACCTGAAAAGGGTAATGATAATATCCTACCAATATTTCAAAATGAATAGACATTTGACAGGTGTCAGGTGCATAGGGTCATTATCTTTAGGAACAGCTGGGTCCGAATCAGTTTCCATGAAATATTCATTATCTTTTCCACTCCTATAATAAAAATATTTTTTATTACCCATGTCATGAAAAAATAATTGATAATTATTAATTACTGTCTTCAGACAATAAAATCACATCTACCGAAATCTGAAGGCGCTAATGGTTTGGAATGAAGTATGGTAGGAATCGGCACATAGGCGTAGAGCATCGAATGAAATTCTTCACCTATGCCATCTCCGAGATGGGATTGATATTTTCAATAATTAATGCTATTATATGCTATTATAATACCGATGTGGAGTGTATTCGATATTTTTGGGTTATGAATGCCTTGGTGAATAAATAATTATAATAGTGCCAGAGATTATCAATAATGGCACACCGATTAGCGCATAGAATATTTTTTGTGCTCACCCTGTCTGAATGGGAGCGCTACTGATTGGAATGGAATAATGGAAACATTCATGATACCGAATGAAAATTTTTTGTAGAGATCGATTACCTTAACCCCAACACCAAACTGATAATATTCGCACTCGACGCGCGTTTTGCTCTCAAATTTAGCATCTTCAGCAGAAGAAAATTGATAGTATCAATCTCTACAAAAAGTTTCAACTTCTACACCAAAGGTTCCAATATCATCGATTAGATCGAATATACCTTTCAGTTTGGTGGAAATATCAGTTATATTGGTTCTTCTAATAGTTATACTTTGCAGACATTGAGAAGTATGTAATTGAGGAAAATGAAAACTCAAGTTTGAAGCATATGTAAAATCCCATACCTAATAAGAATCTTTTGCTGTTTCTCCGTAGCTTTCTTGGGTTCCTAACCTACCAGAATATGAAAAAATAATAATTAATATTGAAATTTATACAGCTGTAGAAGGGCAGATTTCTCATCTACTCCGATTTGATGAGTTATGAAAAAATGTCATATTTCAAAATTTCAAACTTTACGAAAACGAACCTATTTTCTCAAATTGTAGTAGGTTCAAGATCCCAAAAAAAAATGGAGAAATATTCCATTGCTGTTGGAGAGTAATGTCAGTTCAGACTGAGGGATTAAATCTGTGGAAGTTGCTCAAACAAGTCAAATGTCCCGTATTTTTATTATGATATTTTCATAATCCTTGATTATATATAAGAGACCAATCTAAATCGAAACCGTTTTCATATACGGATTCAGTATCTCTGAAAACTCTTTGGAATATTCAGATTTAATTTGCCTCAAAAACCTCTTTTCACTTACATGGAAAAAATGAGAAAGGGAGATTTATATTGTTTGAATGTTATTTAAGGAGGTAGCAATATCCTGATTTCCATTTTTTTGGGTTTTCACTATTCTGGAAAAGAAAAAGAAAAAGTTTAATATATTTTTCACTTAATCTCCAAATTTTTAAAAAAAATTTAATACCTACTGAAAAAAAAATTAATCAATTTTGCTTCTTTGAGATACTTATTGCAGATACTTATCATAAAACATATTCCATATGAATTTGAAGATTTTTCTTTTCATTTTCTAGATGACAGGAAACCAAAAAATAGATTTATCTTTGACATATGAACACTGTTATAGTTTTCAAATTGTCCATTCTGACTAGTGGTGGAGAAAATAATTGGATATTTCAACTCAGTTATTATTTTGAAAAAGTGATCACCAGTACTACGTACGCACCGAAATATCAAAAAATATTGGAAAGTGTCGTTTTTTCCTTCTCATCCGTCGAGAATAACTTTCGAATGGTGGTCTGTTTAGGAGTTGTATTTTATACGAAGAAAAAATCAATATTCAACCTTCTCGTACATTTGACAGTTGGCAAAATGTTGATTTCTTGCTCTACTCAAAAACTAGTTTTTTCCTTCCATGTATCTCAGATTCATCATGCAGCTTTCTTAGTCTTTGATGGTTATAATCTATGTTGATTATTTGAAATAGAGTAACATGTATCATATTGATTGGCGAATGAAATTCGAAATATTTGGACCACTTTTTACACGGGATTGATGAACTACTGAAGACATTGCACTACATGAAGAGAACAAGGTAACCGCAGTGATTTTTTTTGCTCTAGTTGAATTAGTGGAACCAGATAATGTCTATGGTCAGCATCGAACTGTCTAGAACTTTCGAGGAACCTTCAGTTATAGAGAAAAATGAATTTCCAATTTCAAAACCAACGAAACATATGGGCGGGCAAGAATCAATGAGTATATTATAATAATAAAGCAACATCATGGAACGTCTTTCCATACGATCCATCAATTTGTTTTTTGATTTCCTTATATCGAGTGCATACTATTTCTCAGTCATGAATCATTTAGCAAAAGTTGTTTATGGAGTCCATCTCCTGAATCGATTAATCTTCATCAATCATTTTCTTCAGGTTACCTAGGTATGAGAAATATAATTGTGAGATTGAAACTTTCTTTCTCTAGTATTTCGATGAAACATCCACAGGTCTATCGTGGGTACGTTGTAACTTTATCTCCTTTCGAATCCTAATTCCCAAATTAGGTGAAGACATTTCTCTTCAGAAATGTATTCGTACACCACTGATCAAACGAATTAATTGTTGCTATATTCAGTGGCATTTGGACACAATTCAAAGGAAAAAGTGGCTCAAAGGAATCGCGGACATCTGTAACTCAGAGACCACCTATCAACAAAAATAAAAATAATTTTGATGTTTATTTTGGCATGAGCACGGGAATTTGTCTCATTATATCCGCAGTTCAGAGAATAATCGGGAAGATGTCGCTGAAATTAAACTTGAAATAGTCGAGTTTTTCGACACGTAATGTTCGTATAATAGATCTAGCTTCGTGATATTATTTGTTGAACAGAAAAGAGGAAATCTCAGAGATTCAGTGGACTAATGAAATTTGATTGAGATGAAAACGTTGTTCCACGTTATTCGACTTTCAGATTTGCCAAGACAGGTCGATGCGACCAATTTTTCAAGAAAAATGAAATTCAAGCCGGTAACAATTTTATTCCTATGAATCTAGCCTGTCTGATGCTTCTTTTTAGACCTGATGTTATGGCAATCTCCAGATTGACAACTTGGATATACCTCACAAGTGGAAATCACCCTGTCTTTCTCAGTATCAGAACATTCTCAAGACAAAAAAATTGGAAATGATTCAAGCTCTGGGAAGTGAATATTCTTCTAGAAACTGTATTCATATTCTTTGAGATATATTCTCTTCGAGTATCAATCAGTTCTATTAGTTCAGGAAATGAAGCATTTTGGCTCACAATTTTTTCGTCCAGCATGGATTTACCTGAAATTTTCACAGAAGGTAGGAAATAGCTCAAGGATCATTTTCTATATCATGACACTGTACGCTAGAGCCTTGGGGGTGGTTGCCACCCCATCACGGGGGTGGAAATTTTTTATTACTTTTCAACTGTGGGAATATACGGAAAAAGTAATTCTAAGAAAAAAATGTTCCATACTTTTTTCGTGAAAGTAATATTTTTTGAGTTATTCGAAGTTGAAAGTAACAGTTTTTTGACGAAAAAAATCGACTTTTTAAATGGCTTTTTGCAAATAACTCTAAAACAATTTATCAAAAAATGTGTGGAGAGCCAAATTGTAGCTTTTGAAAATACAAAAACAATGCTTCCTTTATAATTTTCCTACGACACATACGAGCAAATTAATGCTTAGCTTTTTTCGTCGAATGTATAAATTGGAAGATTTAAAGCGAATTAACGAGAAAAATATAAAGTATTTTTTGAAGTATTCAATTAGAGCTTCCAAACAACTGAAAAAATGTCTTCCTAGCATGAAAATTGACCGACTTATGATCAAAATAAGATCGGTACCCGCTTTTTTCTACGAAAAAAATCTGTGAAAACAACCTCCAAAGTACCCCCTAACTGAAATTGATCGCCACCCTTTTGTGATTCTCTTTATATATGTACTAATAATACACCCAAGAAGTTTAACCCATTTCAAATGCCTATTTTTAGAAATATTGGAGTTTAAAGAGGAAACGATTTTTTTCAATTTCGTGTTTTTAACCCTTTTCTTATAAATATCTCTCAAAATACTAAAGATACGAAAAAAACGATACAGTACTAAATTGTAGCTTTTTCAATGACAAAAATTTTCCTGTGTGTAGCTTTTTTGTGAAGTGAATATTCAGCGAGATATAGCCGTTTAACACATCCCACATAGCAAAACTATATACCAAGTATGTGCTAAACATATTCCTAAACGCATAAGAATATTGAGATTATATCCCTAGCATATACACAGAATATGGTTACTATATGCTGAGAATATGCTAGGTATATTTTTTTGGCCACAAGTAGTATATGCTACGTATATGATTGAAATATATACCCTGAATATATTCAAATATCCTCAGAATATACCTATATCACCAACATAGCATATGCTATATATATGCTCAATATACCCTATATGTGCAAACTGAATATGTCCGAGATGAATATATATTTTGGTGAGGGACTTTAGGAGATGCAACGTCCTTAAAGGTTCTAGTAGTTAGTTTCTTGGCATTTTCTGAAGCATGAATGCCATCCTTGATTATCTTCAAACAAAAGACATCGAATACTTTTAAAACATTTATGAAAAACTAAGAAACTCTTATTCACGTGTTATTGTTTTTTATCCTATTTCAGTGTCCTGGGAACGCTGCTGATTTTGGGACCTAAAAATATAATGGATTAGAACAATATACCGGGTGTCCCGGTATACATGTTACAATGGAATATTTCATTTATTTGAAAAAATAAAAATTTGAAATTCTGAATAATCAATATAGATAATTATACATATTGCTTTGAGCAATGTAAATATCGGAAATTACTTCTGGTTTATGAGATATTCCATTGAAACATGTAGGTATACTGGGACAGTGGTAGGGTCCAAAATTCAAAACTCACCTCATCTCAGTTTTCTTTAATTCATTTTTAACCCGTTCTTCAGCTTTAGCTAACCATCTCTTTATTTCTTGGATAATTTCATCTTCACAGGCATTTTGTGTTCTCTTATTACATTAAACAGCATCTAAAATAAATATACAAGATATTATTCTAAGAATAAAAAGGGCCGTGAAGAGAGCTTACCCTAACCTTACTTTTTTTTCGATAACTTCCCCACACTTCACTATCGGTATCAAATATGCACAATCCACAATAGAGAACACTGAACACACACTGATAAAATGTCTTCGTTGAGAATAAACAATTTAACTGGTAAACTGATTGTAGATAACATTCAATTTCAACAAGAACAAAGAACAAGAAGCTTGGAAAATGGAAGCTTAGATTGCGACTTGCCACGCACCACGCACGCATGCATGCAGTGCTGCCAGGAAGATTTTAACGAAGTACCAACTGTTGGGATTTCAACCTAGCCAGTTTGTACTAAATGTCAAGTTGATAATGTATCAGAATGTAATATAATAGATTCTAAAAAGTAAGGTTACGATGTTGATTTGAGTGGTTAGTTCACAAAAATGTAAATGTTGAATTGTTATGTACTTATTTTTTAAAACAAATATTCTTTGAAGTATTTACGGGAATGTGCCCCAAGATCCCTAGAATATGCTACAATATTCCTATACAGATATGATGAAAAGAACATTCATAGCAGTAAAGTACTTATGCTGGGAATATACTGGGGATATTATTTGGGGAATATGAGTTGAAACATATCCTCAGCATGTGCTCGAGTTATGAATATGCTTTTGATTGCTATGTGGGATACATTTACGATCGAACATCACCTTAGTCAAGCGCTTTGAACTCTCTCCATTTAAAAATTAAGGGATCTTAAGGAATTTTATTCACATAGTCTTATAGCTCTTGAAAAACTCTACAAAATCGTTCCCGAAAAAAATTTTCAATCACCTATAATGAAGGAGCTAGGCTTAAAAAACGATCAATTTTTTTTTGAAAAATTTGAATTACCCGCTTAGGAGCGTAGTAATCTACATAACCGGTATGTTCGGCCGTTACTCGTTATATGTTCCACTTCTTCCATTCATAATGGGAGACAGAGAAGAAGAAAAATCTGCTCGCGTGTGTGAGTGTATATTTCGTTGATTTCTCACCAGTGTATTCTGAAGTTCGAAGATATATTATGAAAATTTCAATGTTGTCTCGGGTAGTTTATAACAAGGGTAGGTTGAAAGATTATGAAATTGTGTCCTAAAGCATGAAACAATCATTATTCAACAATTTTTACCCATATTTAGGTTTTTAATGTTATTTTATAATTTTTGACAATTAGTGGTAATTTTCACCCCTAAAAAACAAAAAGTGTACAACGGCACATTATAGAAAATTAACTAGAGGGTGTAATAAGCCTAATCCCAAATTTTTGTACAAATTGGTGCTGGACGAAAAAATTGCGAGGTTTTATCATCTTTTAAGCTTCATTTTCTGAACTATATTCAATATTCACCGAGTGAAATTTTTGATCTTGAAAATCCGAAAATATCAATTATATTTAACGTTGAACGAGATATCTTGAGTTTATTGAAAACATTCCATTGTTGTTTCGAATATGGCCATTTACAGATGGGGCGAAAACAAACCTCAGATTATCTAGTCTAGTTTTTTCGAGTATTATTGTTAACCAATAACTAATTCGAGATTAATTCCTAATCGAAAACACAATATGAAGGATATTCATCAACATTCGCCTTTGAAAGTGGATTTCAAATTAAAGATACATAAGGTAGATAATAGATCATTTTCAAACTGTTTGATTGGACTCGCGAACCCTCACCATATGATCATAAAAAAATTCCTTCGCAAAGATCTTGTACACTATATCTACGGCTATATATTTGTTCTGTGCTCCTTCCTGAAGTTGAGTTCAAAATCGTTTTTCACTTCCCGGTTCCCTTCGAATTTAAGTTTGTCGACATTTTATAACATTTCGTTACTGAACCATATACCATCTCTCAACAAAATTGTTCAATATTTCATAAAAATGGGTCGTTTGCTCTACGCGTAATTCAGAAACTCCATTAATTTTACCGGTTTTTACGTAGTATTACATGCCCGGCGGCTATGATACAGTGGCGGCCAAATCGACCTCTCCTAAAAAGGGGCATATGTAGGTCCTATGAATCGGATGATATCACTTTTTAATTTTTTGAGGAATTAATGATCTATTTATCTTCGGGTTTATTTCACCTACAGAAGAGAATGGCTTTTCCGAGCATGCTGCTCGATTTGCTCATTTTTTTTCAAATACGCTTTTCTTGTTATTTTGATCAGAAATTTTGGAAAAATTTGAGAATATTCAATATCCACTTTTAAATAAACGATTTGAGTTATGAAAAATTAATAACTGGAAATTACGGTATTAATTTTCTCTTCTCCACTTCCATTTTTGGAAGACTCTACTAAGATTTCAATAAAAACCAATCTGTCGTGAAAATAATGATTTTGCATAGAAAAACCCGTTTTTTTTCCAAAATAATTAGCAATCGCTAGAAAATGTATTGTTTATGAACAATTTGCATTCAATACTAAATAATAAAAGGGAACCGTTTTTGAAAATCATTATTCATATTGATCTCTCTCTGGGAAAAATGTTCATTATCTGAATTATTCGTTATGAGTAAATTAATTTTCGTGCAATGGATTTTCAATAAAAACTATTTTCATAAAAACAATCATGTGTTATTTATTTTTAAGAGTTTTTTGCATCAACTTGAAAAATCGTTGAATGGAATTTGATGTGAGCCTCTGATAATTCCGTTTAGATTACTATACTTAAAAAAAATATTTTCATGAAAGAAGTTAATTATTTTCAAGGTTGATTTTATTTTACTTGTTCAATTGCTGTAGAGCGAGTTAAATTTATATGAGGTTCCTTCAAGTGACAAACACAAGCTTCAATACAGACAAATGATACAGATGAAGACTCTAAATTCCAAGATAGGACTAATTATTATTAAATGTTTTCCCATCGGGTTCTTCGACACATCAGCCACGCTCAATGAATTCGTGAAATTGTTTGTGATTTTTTTGTCTCTGTTCTACACATATTTCCATAACTGTTGCAGAAATATGAATTTTTCAACATTTGGTGGTTTCATCACGGTTGACTCGACGAGTGCATTCCTCTCACGCAGTTTTTATCATTACAGGAATTCCCTTCATGTGGAAGTGACTATAAAAAATCTCCAATGTTCAAGTTATGATGACCTGTCGATTATGTATCAAACTGATTCAATTATATCATTTCCTATCCCTCTGAGCGGGGAACATGGCCCCCTATGACGGCACCTCTGTTATGACACATAAACATTACACCAAAAAACCGCAGAAGACCTCTGCCGTGTAATTTAATAAGAAAATTGATACGCAAATTGCGTTTTAATTCGAGAGACGCGGAAAGGTAGTAAAGGACCGTGACATTCTTCGAGCTCCTTGCACAAAATTGAATTCATTCTCGATATAATATTTTTACGGGGGTCGATGGGAAATTGGTAATTGAAATCGGTGGGCACAAAGGGAACTGACGAGATGATTGCTCAGGGTAATTGGTTGTCTAACGAAATTTGCGTAACTACGGCGAAATGCGGTTCGATGAATTTGGAATTCATCTTGAAGAAAAGATTTTGATGGATTTTAAAAGAAATCCTCTAAACTCTAATTAGTAGAAGCATATTGACAATATTGCAATTCAGAACGAATATGCATGGGAATAATGAAATTAGCATTAATCATTGTTTCTAGTTGATATTCAACACTCGATTCAACATGTATGATCATTTGGGTTTTCCTGTTTTAACACGTTCCTTGCCACAGCTGTTTCGAGGAATCGACCACAATGTAAAAATCTATATATCGAATATAAACATATTCGAAAACCTTATTTTTGATGTGTCATCGCACGCAACACGATTTTTTCCAAAAACTGTTTATGAATCATCTCGTGATCACTCTTACTTGTATAAAATCTTCATACTACAAATCGAGATCAGGGAGATTCTTGGAATTTTTTTGTGCATGGAAAATAATACAGAAATTATTCTCAGGGGGTCTTTTATTTCTACAAAAATGTATAATTTCTTGTACTTAAATATTGATTGAATGTTATTTGAGGGGGTAGAAATATCTTGTAATCCATTATTTGTCTTTCTCTCAAAAAAAAAACTTTAAAATCTTATATAACCTGTTTTTAGGGCAAATTCGTATATTTGCTCCTGTCAAACAAGCGATATTGACTGACTTTTTTGTCAGTTATGTATCGAATTTTATTCAAATTCAGAGATTGAAGTAAAAAATAAATTGAAAATTATTGGATATACTACCCAATGGCCTTCTTCGAGCTTCTTTGAAAATTTCTAATGAGATTGGATTTCAGAATGTGGCACTGACATGACTAATTCACCAATGGCCATACCAAGTGTTCAGCTTTTGAAAGGGAAAGTTTAACTGGGAAAATTCAAATCCAATGTTCAATAATATATTTTCTACTTCAATTTCCAAATACATAAATGATTTGATACTTCACTGACAAAATAGACAGTCAATATTAATTTTTTTGAAATATTGCAGTTACATATCGGCGTAATTATACCAATTCACCATGTAAACAGTTATTATAAGAATTGGAAGCTGTTTTTTTTTCTTTTCCACAAGAGAGAAAACCCAAACAATGAATTTAAGTACCTCATTTTGTGGTATCACAATATATGATTATAAAATATTTAAAATTAAAGAAAAACTTAGGGGTTCTCGTTTTTAGACTTCATTTCGATTGGTAGGTGTGGAAATTAGGTAAATAAGAACTTCTTGCTTTATTTTATATTCTTCATGATATTGTTACGATTTATCCCTTGGAAAATCTCAATTCTGACACCACTGTTACGATATTCCTCTGGGTTCGTCAATTAAAACACCAAACAACACTAAACTACTTTTATTATAACTCTCTATCACAATACGATACAACACAATCACTAAAATCGCTCTGATAACTTTCCAATGCTCGCTCGCTACTAAAACTCTCTGAACTAACAATTCTGCCTTCCGCACAAAGCCACTTAGATCTCAATAACTCGCCACTTAGCTCTGAATACAAATTCTGCGAATAGCCAACACTTCGACTAACTAACTCTCACTAACTCTAACTCTGCCGCGACATCACGATGCTTATATATGCCTGCGTAACCATCGAGAATTCTCCAGAGAAGCTCCGATGACGTGTCTCGAATTCTCCCGGCGAATCCACGGGTTCTTGGAAATGACGACGCTACGGCGCGATCCTTTCGCCGTGCGTTTACGATATGGTCAGGGCCGGCGCTAGGACGTAACATTATCCCCCTCTCAATTTTGATCGTCCCGATCAAATAACATCTCGTTCAGTCTCTTTAGGTGTACGACTTTCCTTTTTGTTCTAGGCTTACGTTGAACATTGTACACCACATCATTCATCCTAAGACGGGAGTTATACAGCCACACTCGATCTTCTTCTTGAAATCCACCAGTATTCGCCTTCCGACCGTGCCGCGCCTTCCTCTTGTCAATTCGCTCTAGCATCTCTTGTCGCTTAGGGAATGGAACTCTTCTTGATGGTTGTTGAATCAAGTGCACTTGGTCACTGTTGACTTCTTGTTTGACCAAGTCAGCCCTTCCAGTTGTTTTCCCCTCGGAGATGTCACTTGTACCTCCAACGCGACACCTGGCGGCTCTCACAAGGACGGCTTTTTCTGTCTTCACCTGAACTTGTCCGGAATCCGATGGCTGGACGCTGCATTTAGGGACATTCTCTGTGACACGAGCTACTTCCTCCGACAGTGCAGGGGTTCTCGCAGTTTTCAATAATCGCAGTTTGGCATGTTTCGTCCTTTCTGTTGGAGTTGTAAGGACAAATTCTTCATCTCCGAACCTTACGATCTTTTGCTCATTGTCGAATGAAATTCCATGGTCACTGATCAGGTCCATCCCGAGTATGACTTCATCTTCTATATCTGCGACGTAAACTGTACCTGTAATAGTGAGTCGCCCAAGAATCAACGTAATTTCAGCCTCTCCTCGAATAGGTGCGTTTTCACCAGTGACTGTCCGAATCACGACGTTGGATGAAATAGGCTTTACGTTTCCAGGCCGAAGGATGTCGCTGCGTACCAAGGAAACTGCAGCACCGGTGTCTATGGTGCATATTACATCCATTTTATTCAATTTCCCTGGAATGGTGAGGCTCTCCGATGTTCTTTTTAGCCTGTTAACACAGATGACCCTCGGTGATCTTGACCTCGCAGGTGATTGCGAACTTGTCGGCGCCCTGGCAGGTGATTTGGATTTTGTTGGCATTCTCACCTTGCAATCTTTCATGAAATGCCCTGATCTTCCACATCTGTAACATTTTCTCTGTGGCATTCTCTCCCTACAGTCTTTTATAAAATGTCCCGGCCTCCTACATCTATAGCAAATCCTCTGCGGCATCTTCACCCAACAGTCTTTGATAAGGTGTCCTGGTTTTCCACATCGGTAGCACGTTCTCTTCTTCTGGGTGCTCATTTCAGTTATCAACGATTTGATCTCCTCCAGAAATTTCTCAAATGAACCACTCGTAGCGCCAGATCTTTGTTCGGGATCGTCAATTGTTACCGCTCGCACTTTCGGCCTCGAGGTGTTGAAGGCCGCCTCCACTTCTAGCGAACGTACCAAGGCATCGCTACTCCTTTTGAAACTTGTAAGTCGCAGAGTTCTTTGGATTTCTGGGTCTCCAAGTCCGTCAATAAATATCTGCACAGCCAACTGCTCCTTGAAATCTCCGGGTGCATCTGGGTACGCCAGCTGGATTAAGCGTCGAACATCTGCCTCAAATTCTTGCAGACTCTCACCTGATTTTTGTGTGCGAGTCTTCATTTGGACCCGGTACAGCTGTTCTCGATGTTGATCGCCATACCTCAACTCCAGTGCAGAAATCAGGTCCTGATATTGCTTCTGCTGTTCTATGGGTATCGTTTGTAATATACCCAAAGCTGGCCCTCTCAAAGCTACTATGAGTGCCGTAGCTTTTTCTTCTTCGTCCCATCCATTAGTCTCTGCCGCAGCCTCAAACTGTCTACGATACATAGCCCATGACGACTGTCCGTCAAAAGTCGGTGGTTTTACGGAAATTGTTGATGTGGCAACCCTGTCTCGGCGATCCTGGTTCTTCAGAAGAGCTATCTGCCTCTCAAGTCCTTTCACCTCCTCTCGCACTGTATCCACTTTCCTTCTGATATCGTCGTTGATTTTCTTGACGTTTTCCTTCAGTTCTCCTTTTAGAATTCCTTTCAGTTCTTCCAGAGCACCTTTCAGTTCTCTCATTCGTACCTCGGTTTTGTCGAAGAACTTGTCCTGATGTTCTAGAACCTTCTGGAAGTCTGCTTTCCGTTGTTTTTCTATCTGCTCTAATTCATTCTTTTGTTTTTCTAGAATTTTCTGGAGTGTTTCTTCTCGTTCTTTCTTTTCAAGTTCTCGTTCTTTCTTTTCAAGTTCTCGTTCTTTCTTTTTATCACTTTCTTTCTTTTCATCTTCGAGAATTTTCTGGAGTCTTTCTTCTCGTTCTTTCTTTGCTTTTTCTCCTTCTTTCATTTCATCTTGCCGCCGTTTTTCTTCTAATTCTTTTTCCTCCTGTCGTCGCTTTTCTCTTTCTTGTTTTTCCTCTTGCCGACGCTTTTCTCTTTCTTGTTTTTCCTCCTGCCGACGCTTTTCTCTTTCTTGTTTTTCCTCCTGCCACCGTCTTTCCCAATTATTGATTATGTCGTCCACCGTATCGTATGACGTACTCATATTCACCATCAATTGTTTCATTTACCAGCAAAAATTCCACTTCCGACACCACTGTTACGATTTATCCCTTGGAAAATCTCAATTCTGACACCACTGTTACGATATTCCTCTGGGTTCGTCAATTAAAACACCAAACAACACTAAACTACTTTTATTATAACTCTCTATCACAATACGATACAACACAATCACTAAAATCGCTCTGATAACTTTCCAATGCTCGCTCGCTACTAAAACTCTCTGAACTAACAATTCTGCCTTCCGCACAAAGCCACTTAGATCTCAATAACTCGCCACTTAGCTCTGAATACAAATTCTGCGAATAGCCAACACTTCGACTAACTAACTCTCACTAACTCTAACTCTGCCGCGACATCACGATGCTTATATATGCCTGCGTAACCATCGAGAATTCTCCAGAGAAGCTCCGATGACGTGTCTCGAATTCTCCCGGCGAATCCACGGGTTCTTGGAAATGACGACGCTACGGCGCGATCCTTTCGCCGTGCGTTTACGATATGGTCAGGGCCGGCGCTAGGACGTAACAATATGGTATGAGCCAATGTTCAACACTACTTTTCGGTTTTCTAAATCCATCCTCGTATTTTTTCCATTACGCTTTCATATTATTTAATCGAATCTAATAAACAGATAGAACAAAAGTTGTTTTCGATGCTTCGAAAATATGTGGTGATGGTACAAAAATCGGATAAAAAAATTCAGGGCTGTATATGAAAAACTAATTATGATGGAGTTCATTGAAGAAAACATCGAATTGAAAATTTGTTGAGAAAGGTATAATTCAATAATGAAAATAACATAAAAATCGATGATGGAAGAATAATTCGTGTCCAATTATAATGAAATGAAACGGAGAATGAAATAATGGAAAAATAATTTGTAATACTGAATTATTAAAAACTCAGCGATGGGTACAATGATCGAAATGGTTGTTCCCCCCCTCAGAAATAGATTACAATGTAATGAGATTTGAATGCATTCCAAACTAGATGAAGGGAATGACTCAGCCATAATTCAGTTATCCAAACACTAACCCTATAATTTTATTTCCAGGGTTTTGTCAAACTATTGTGGTTCAGATTGTATTCACCATAAAGACAAAATGTCATGCATTCGCAAATTTTGTTGAGTGTCTCTGACGGGATCTATGGCGTGTGGAAACAGACGGCTGTTTTTTTTATTACTATAATCCTCCCCGATTGACCAACATACTTCATGATTAATTTTATTATTCTCAAACATTATGTTCTTCAAAATCGCCTACGAGTTTCGAGTTTTATAGGGCTTCTTTTCCATTCGATTTCAGAATATGGTTGTGCGGACACGAGTGCGGACAGATATTCAAGAAACGAGAGTCTTTATGTGAGTTATTAACTTTAGACGTTCTCCATTACAAAAACTGTTGCTCCTCGTACCCTCAGCCAATTCAGCGAAACATTACACATATATTAAGGTAGCGCGATGCAAAAACCCATTCCATTAATTTCTTGCGTTGTCGCCATTTTGTTTCTCGCCTTTTTTCTCCGCCGGCATCCTCCGCAATAAAATCCTAGACGTTTCACATATTACATACGTTAGCTAGCTCGTTTCTCTAATTTATTTCAGTAATCGAGACAATTATCTAAATAAATCTAATTTGCCGCGAATATACAAGGTTCGATGTGGTTTAACGATCGTACGACTGTCGTAACTTTGGAAGAAAAATTATTCATCTTGTGTGGTCAACAGGTAGCAAAACGGCAATCTCGAAGTATGAGGCGAAAATTTACGAGGGATGAGAAATAATTTCTTTCTTATAAGTTCAATTTTATATGCCGGTTTTCTGATTCCCTCGAGGTGTCGGTGTCGATCTGCCCTTTAAAGATGAAAAACAACCACTCCGAAACCGGTATGCAGGTGCCCCCCCATAGTTTGTGTCGAGCTACCACTGTTGTTTGATCACAAGAAGCACTTGATGATCCTTGATGTCTTTTAGGCGCCATTCAATGTCCGCCGTGATATATATATATATATATATATATATATATATATATATATATATATATATATATATATATATATATATATATATATTTATATTTGCTAGCACCAAGTAGGAGCAGTAACATTCTTGAAAATGCCAAGGGTATTTCAGCTAGGTTATCTCTCTGATACCTGTATGTTGAAAAAATATGTAGAGAGGACACCGAACGAACTAAAACTGACAATAGAAGAAAAGCTACACTGTAGAAAATAGAGCTTTATTTCGAAATACATCGTTATTATGATTCGAGTTATGATTATTGCTTGTATATAACCTGTTATAACATTTTCACTGAAATTTCATTCAATAACTTGTTACATATATCTTTTCATTTTTCTTTTTTTATTCAAAAATTGAATAGTCAATCATTATATCTACGCTTGATGTTCTGAACATTTCAGTAGGTACTATAGTGTCCTGAAGATGACTCTATGAAATTCGAAATGGCGATAATGAATTTAAACTGATTTTAGTTATTCGTCCTAGCCTCCAGCCATTCTCCTGATATTCAAAATTAGTGAAGAATATTTATTGGAATAACTGATTCATGTATAGTGAATGTAGCTGGAAAAATGAACTAAAGGCAAAATACATATGTCGAATTAAACTCTTTCCATACTGTTATTTTTACATTCCCATTTGTTAGGCTAGATGGCATAACTATTACCAATTCTTTCCAATTCGTTCAACTTTTCCCTGAATTGCCTTTATCATTCAACAAATTCTATTCACCTACATTTTGTTTGATGGGGATATTATCAAAACTTCTAAAGCTTGGAATTGCTGGAAATCTCAACATGTCGATCCAATTCGAAAAGTACTGCCCACCATCAAACGTTTGTTATCTGCTACAGCTTCTTCAGCATCCAATCCAAAGAGTGCTTTCTACATTTGGTTTGGTATTTCCAAACTTTGAAATCGCTCGAGAACCGAAAACACCTCTAAACTAGTTTTTCTGTAAAAATATTACAATTATAAAAAATCATTTGTTACAACCCTGCCTCTCTATAAAATCCAAACAATATAATTCTCTTGTGCAATACATATAGCGAATTTCCAAATTGAATCTTATGATAAACGCATTTATTTATCTAGTATCTAGTTTTTCATTTATAATGTTATCAGTTCTCAGATGTTGTTAAAGAATTTTTTTCGGAATTTTTACTTATCTGGGCTTCAAGTTTCAAGCTGCTTCTCTCATCCTATATGAATTCTGTACAAAACTCTCGGGAACATGGATCATTCTGTGATTGGTTACTCATCAGGAAATATTCCTTCACTCTCCAAAAATTACTTAATATTTACTGAGTCGCCTTTCCCATGGAGTTTTGAACTTATTTCCCGTTCATTCTTTCCAGTTGGTAACAAAATAAAATAGTTTTCTTCAACAGGAGGCATCAAACGATCTGCTTTTGCATCTAGTTATCCACAACTTCCTATGTTTTGATAGAAACAAAGTCAACAAATACGACGTATTATGAAAATACTGAATTCACAATTATTTTCCGATGAATTTCAAAACTGTATTCTGAATGAAACATATTCATATAGGCTAATGTAGCTCAATGGATAAGCAACAGATCAGGTAAATGAAGGTCACTTGTTCGTCTCCACATTTTTGAGAGTATGAGGCAAAATTTCAGAGTTCTCATGATGAGTTATGAATATGAGTATCAGATAGTAATGCATCTCTATTCTTCAGTCAATAACCAACTATGATGAATTAACAAGTTCAAAAAACGTTCACTCGTCAATTATTTCTTCAACACTTTCTTCACATCGATGATCACCTAAGAGATAACGCTATCCTGCAGATGCAGACCACACCACAATAAAGAAGCATTTGGAGTGATATTCTTCTCGTACACCAGCAATTTCCCACCTATATGTGTATTTCTTTTTCTCCGGCATAAGCTTTTCTGAATAGACGTCCAAGTTTATTGCTGGCTACTGCATTTTCAAAGACGTCATAAATTCCCTCGCAGTAGATAGCAGTTGTAGGTACATATATATTCGACGATAAATATTCGTTTGTCTTCTAGGTATACGCGACCGCTGTAAAGTATAAAACTCTTTTGTAAACGTGAACTCTAACCTACATGCATACGGAAAAATATCGCCGGAGATATGCCGTTTTTTAATGGTTTTTCGCCTAGTGAAACGGGAATGTGCGGCTTGGAGATAGCAATTCTTTTATAATTTGAAATTTGAACGGTTATTTGCCATAGAATTAATGGCGTTTTCGCTGGGAAAAAGTTTCGTGCTCTCGATTTATGTTCCGGTATTTTGTGTCATTCAGTCGAGATGAGATTTTTCGACGTTATTACTTTTTGTGCAAGCAGTAATTGGTTGAATCGAACTAGTCTATACTTGATGAAAATCCATATTCAACAGTTTTTTACTAGATAACCATAACATAAACTTAACAAAAAATACGATTCTCACTAATAGTTGTATTGTATTTTATTGTTAGTGACAATCATACAGAAAACTCTTATATCGTTAGTAGTAATCAGAACTGTTTTAAGCATTCTGTGATAGTAATTGCATTAATTTGTTTGACATGTATTCCGAGAGCAAACATTATTATAACAACGAAAAATATAAAAGTTAAATTTCGAAACAGTTTTGAGAACGATAACAGAAATGTTTTCGTTGATTCAAAGGAAGAGGTTAGTTTCTACAAATATTACCTGTTTTAAAATTTAATTGTCGCTTTGGAATTATAGGACAAGTTGCTGATTAATTTGATTTTGTTCTCAACCAGAAGAAACTTTTTATATAAACGCAGCAACCTTCAGAGCAGAAATCTGCCCTTCTACACTTGTATAGATTCCAACATCACTTAATTTCTATCGATTTTGGTAGGTAACTGCCCTGATATTTCATTGAACTCATTGAATTAATCTGATTTTCATCCCAAAACATTCTCAAAGGTTCCAGTCAGATATTGGGGTTGTCAATCAGAAATCCTTCCACCATTCAGATAAAGTTTATCTCGAGTTCATGGTAAGGAAAATGCACGCAATTCATCCTCAATTCTCAGATGTCAGCAGCCGAAAGTCTCTGGCCCGAAGGATTTTAAGTCACCCAGGGGCATATAGATCTATTAATACCCGTGGTGCATAGCGACTTTTATGTCTTACTAGTTCGTTATTGCATGTAAATGAAAATATTTCCAAAAAAATCAATAATTATATTCGATTTCAATAAGATAGAATGGTTGCTAGGAAAAGACAGTGAATATTGAAACAATACTTTCATGTAGTTGGTAATTAAGAAATAAAAACACAATAATGAACTAATATCACTTAAAAAACCTTTCGTGATGGCATTTTCGAAGATAGAAATTAATCAACAGGCAAACGTTACAAATGTCATAACCCCAAAATATATTTATCGAGGTTTATGCTGAGGGGTAGGCGATCAAGAAAAGCATTTATATGCCCTTTACTAATGGATATGTCGCTTGATATAATGTTTACAAACACCACTTCCGCATTTCACTTTCTGGGCATACATTTTTGATGACCTTCAGAGTTGATTATCCAGGTATTCATTACATTTATTAGAATAAATGATTGGTAAAGTTTTCATCAGCAAATTCTTTGGTCTTGACTACATGACGCATTACTCAAAATCGGTTTTAGATTTATTGCTACTCAAACTAGGACTGACTATTGAATAATTATCATCTGATTTACGAGAGTTACGAATTCTCTTTTTTTTCAGGTAAGGAATGAACGCTACATGGAAATCATCTTCTTTGTACCATGGAAACGTTGATACTATGTATGAAATCAACGCCTGAGTATGGTAAGAAACTTTTCAACACATTGTTCTGGGTAGATATTGAATGAGACCCATATATTCAAATACCTTCGTTTACAATGACTCGCCCTATCGAATGAGTTATTGGATATATCATCTGTTCGAAATTTGCCACCTTTATATCAAAAAAAGGTCAGTTTTAGTTGAGATAAGATTGGAAAATTGGCACTTAGATTCATGCCTCGGTGTTGTTAGGACATTCGAGCCTGAACTCATTGTAAACCAACATTTTTGTTTATTTTGTGATAATAGGAAATTGAAAATAAGTTAAAATGGATAAATTCAAATAGAAGTCGGAACGCACTCTGACCTCAGATATCATATCGATAAGTTTTTCAACATTTGTTGGATTTCATCTAGAATTATTGTTTGAATTTATGTTTTGCAATTTGGGAATTCCCCAAGTCGGGCTTGTGAAGGCATCATCAAACAATAATTTATCATCCTGAAGAATCACGGTAATGGAATTTATAAAGAACGACGATCGTTTCAATGCAGCTGAATTTCGAAATGTAAAAGCAACAGTATAAGTACTTGAACACTTCGGTATCTGTGTTGAGATTACCTACTTCAAATATTTCTCCAAAATGAATTCATGTCCGATAGTTTTCATATCATATGAAAGACCGTTTTTATATTATCTCGTTCAGAGGTTCATGTTATTGTTGGGTAAAATTCACATATTGATCTGGAAGATGATTTTTTTATTCCTCTTATCTGAACAGAATACCTCTCACAGGACTAATCGTGAGGTATAGAATAGTGTATTGGGTTTGTGGAGTTGCAAAGAAGAGGGTAATTTGTGCACTTTACAGCGCAAAGTATGCCCAGAGCATAGAGGTCAGTTCAAAGATTATTTTGAGTTGTTTAGGCAGAAGAGAATTTTTTTTACGTTTTTGTATTGTCTGCAATGATAATGTTGCTTTATATAGTAATTGATTGTATGAAAAATCATAAGCAGCTATTTTATATTCATCATTGGTGTGTGGGTGGTTGCATTTTTGAAGTGGCTGCACCGAAGTAGTGAAGAATATTTACCAACCTCGCAGGAACACTGTTTACTTCATAAAAATGACGCGTCTAGTAACTCAGATATGAGTAGTGACGTATGTCACCCGTCACATGGGCGCTGGTAGATTGCGTGGCAAATATCTGAATTTGAGGATGAAATAACACGGATATATTTTTTCCCATTTTTTATTTTTTTTGTAAGTGCATATTCGCTAGATATTTAACGTGATACATAAATTATGGCCCATTGGTTTTATACGCACAAATATCATTTCCAGTTAATAATTTAAGTCTGAAAATATCTATACTTCAGATCAGACATTTGAAAAAACTATTCAGCTCCGATTTGACGTTACTCTTCAATGGTGTCTACTTTCTCTGTCACCAGCTCATAACAATAAGTTAGTAATATCCAGTTGAAGATATAAAACAATCATTCGCTTGTCCACAGCAGACTTTTCTTTGAAAATCTAGCAATATGATACGTGATTCTCCCCAACACAATAAAATAATTGCAATATTTCTGCCCGCTACTGGAGTACAAAAATTAAATTCCTTTCTTCATATCAGATCTGTCCGCTCTCGACCTGTTCCCAGCAGAAAAAAAATTGCTGAAATTTTACGAACTTCAGCAGTTCACACAATGTTATCTTCAACTGCCGTTACCGATGAAACTGGGTTAATTAAATTTGCGAACCTCCTCGTTCTCATTGTCTTGTCTAGTACGGTACGTTTTTTTTTTCGATAGCGAGGTACTTTCCTATTTTCTTCGCGTTTGCCAGCAAACTGTTTACTTCCGACTCCGCAGATGCCACGAAGCGAAAACTGATAGGCGAGCGGTATAGCATTGAAATTGTTTCAGTCTCGGTTTTACTCCACTGGAAATAGATAACTCCTATAATTCTGGATTTCTCAGGATCACGAATTGGAACCTAAATGAAATGAAGACTGGAAATCATCTCCAGTCACATTAGGTGGTGTGATTAGATCAACTTGATATTTGTTCCGTAGTTTTCTGGGTTTGTAACCTACCACAATCTGAAAAAATAAGAATTAATATTGGAATCTATACAAGTGTAGAAGCGCAGTCAAATACGAAGATTGCCTACAAGAGATATATGGATTTGAAAAGGAAATTGCGTATAAGTTTTGAGAACGGAAGCGAATTTAGTTTCCGAAAAAATAACGATGAGTATTTTCATATATAAATATCAGTTCTTAGTATTTTTTTGATAGACAAAATTTGAGTTATATGAGAATTTGCTGACTAATTGGACTTGATATATCCAGAAAGAAGTGTTTATCAATAGAAGCAGCAACTTTTCGGATTAGATTAAAAATCTGCCCTTCTATACTTGTATAGATTACTTGTTTGATGAAAAATGAGTATAATCTCAATATCCCAAGCTCAAATATATCAATTCGAGCTGATACTACTTTTCATTCCGATTAGCGATATATTTGATTGAGTGTGACTAATAACTCCCTCTAGTCCGGGGTTAACAACTCTTGTAAAATTTGTACACCATACTGTTGTTGGTTGAGTAGAATAGCTCAAGCTAGACTTCGCCAACAGTCTCATTAAGTTGTAATGTTTTTTTTTCCATTGGCAATAAAAGACGTTTGTTATTATTATTACATGTCAAGTACTGAAATATATAAGAGACTACTGGAAAACATAAACACGAACTGAAACGAGAAGGAAATACAGAAACAGGTACTGAAGTACTGGATTGATATAATCAAACAAGTACTGAATCTGAATATGACTGTACCGAAATAGTGACAATTTGAAGATGTATACTGAAAGAGTTGTTAACCCCTCGCTTAGGTCCTATCCAGGGCCGATTGTTTTCGGAACTAAAGTTGGAAAAATGGCTTCAAAATTCAATTGAAGCTGGTGTCCGTAATAACTCCTATTCCTTGAGGTGTCAGCAAAAGTAGAACTTAATTAACTGTCTTTATCATCAGTCATTTCTGATGTTTCACACTGAATGAGTTTGAAATGTACCTCCACTTTCATGCTGGTAAATTATTTCGAGATAATAAAGATAATTCAGGAATATTTAGTCAATAGACCAAGAGACCACTTCCCAACTCAAATATGATTTCCCAATCAGTACAAAAAACTTCTAGAGAAGTGTCATTAAAAAAAGGCACTCTCTATCGGAATGTTTTTGTCACATAGACGTTTAATCCTCTCAAACATTAGGAAAGTAATATGAATCAATATTATATTCCCACTCAGGAGATCAAGAAATATCAGTAATATCAATTTGGTTAGTGGAAATTTATTGCAAACAGAGTTTTTGCTGATTACATTTATGATGTACATTTTTTAGGTGTGTTGTATTCTTTCGAAATGAAGATACTCGTATTTCTGAATTCTCACTTCACTTCCCTCATTACTTTTGTAATCCATTTTCGACATTTACATTTGGACTGGTCGTGATTTCAACCAGTTACCGATCAGGTTATTTTTGAGCCTACCCTTTGTCCCACTTCTATTTCTATTGTAAATACATATTTCAAACCACTTATATAATCAGTACCACTCGTATTATCAAGATGAAATAATAATATATCCATATCTCTTTTGAATTGACTAACTAAATATATCTATGAATCTTATGTTTGCCACCATGAGTTATGAAAGATAAGTATGGACTAAATGCAGGGTTTCGCGACAAAAGTAATGTGAGAACAATGTTTTACCGCTACTTTAGTCAATATGTACCAGTCAGTTGTCATATACAGTGAGGTCCATAAAGTGTGCAAGGCTCTTCAAAAGTTGCATTCCCCACAGTGTTTTTATCAGGTAAACTCTTCATCTGATATTAATTCCAAATTTTGTTGATGGTGGGTGGAATTAATCAGATCTCGACAGTTTTTCAAATGTTATGACCTCCAACACTTTTGTCTCTTCCAGGAGCTCAGACTACGGAAAGCGAATAAATTGATTCAGCAGTAAAGGTGCAGTACAGTTTTCTGTCCACTAATTCGCAATAAAGCACGTAGATAATACGTGCTAAGAAATTTGACAACCAGTGACTGAAATGCCTTAACATATGCAACATAATGATGATCTGCAAAAATTTTATCACTTATATCAACTGATTTAAACATCATACTTCTGAAAATCATTGGAATATATTTCAGAACCGATATACAGTTATTAATACTTCTGGTGTAGCCCAGGGTTTGAATTTGTGCCCAATCTCATTTCAATCTCAAGCTGCACTCAACCATACATTACCTGGATAATTGAATGTCGAGTACTCAGTTTCACTAGGGAAATACTAGATCATACGGTGTTCAGGAATTGCAGTTAGAGAGGGGTAATATACAACTCTAAGCTCACCTTTGGGAAACACATCTCGTGGAATGTTTCAGAATTTTCAGAATAGTATGACTCCATCGTTAGATATTGTAAAATCTTTCACAATGTAAAAACTATATTTGTTCCGCAATTTTCTGGATTTCTAACCTACCACAATCTGAAAAAATGAGAATTAATATTGGAATCTATACAAGTGTAAAAGGACAGATTTTTAATCTACCCCGGAAAATGGTTGTGTCTATTGAAAAACAGTTTCTTCTGGATAGAACAAGTTCAAAAATACTTATCGTTAACGAAAAGTATTTTCATAAACATAATTCTCATTATTTTTTCGATAGGCAAATTTGAGTCATACGAGTTTCTGACTTGTTCTATCCAGGAGGAACTGTTTTTCAATAGACGCAGCAACCTTTCGGGGTAGATCAAAAATCCACCCTTCTACAATAATTGTATAGATTCCAATATTATTTCTTATTTTTTCAGATTGTAGTAGGTTAGAAACCTGGAAAACTACGGAACGAATATTATCCATCACCAAATCATGACGTTCAAGAAGTACCTAAAAAATATAAATATAGTTTTTGCTTTGTTTTTCTAATCTTGATGATGCTGGTATTGTGTGGAATCCCTTCTATGAATATAATTATCAGGATATTGAGAAAAATTTAGTAATTTTTTTATATCCGGAATTCACGTTATACTACCCAAAAACGCAACAGACTTACTTTTCCGCACTAGTGTAGAAAACTGTTCCTTTCAACACTGAAATGAGTTCAGAAACGTGGACTTTTCCATACGCTAGTGGAAAAAATATTATTATTATTATTATAACTATTTAGAAATTTTCATTTTTGTATGCATCCAGAAAAACATCAACTTGCAGTCATAAAAGCGATTTCACATCCAAGATCATTGCTCATTGATTTTAATTTTGTATCTGTCAGGCAACGTTGCCAACTCGACACTAGTGAGACTAATCAGAAGAAAAAAACTCATTTCTCAAATAAGTGAAAATGACGAGGTTTTCCTTGGTTGATCGTTGCTTCAAAATAGGTATGTGCCGCCGGCCTATGAATAAAGCCACAATGACCAATTTCGAACATTTAGAGATGAAGTGAGCACGCCGAGTAAATACTTTATCGATGCTGACGGCAGCGCAAGAGAATTTTTATTTCCCGAGGCCACAAAGGCAGGAAATATGCAAATTGAAAGTCGGTGAGCGATATGTAGGCTATAGAAAATATGGGAGTAGAGTCTACCTGCTTGTCGGAATTGAAATTAATGCCGCAAAGACTCGCATAATAAATTCCAGGGAACATGTTTTTCCAGTGAGATTCACGGGGATTTTTTTCGAGAATTTTCAGGGGAGGCCTTCGGCAAAGTGAGCTGCGAGTAATTAAATCGTGAATATTTTTCCGTGCCTTTATGGTTTTTCGATGTTGCATCAAGCTAGACTCTATGACAGTATCCTGTTTCATGTATAATATTTATGGTAACCAGTTTGATTTTTGAAAGATTTAATGGTTTGGAGACAGTCAAGTTTCCTTTCTTTTCGAAGTTGACAACAAAATATTAGTACATAGTACTCTCTGGGTGATTGATAGCATTGTGACGAGAAGTACAATTTACTCCTGAGGTAATTTTTTCCGAATGAATCCGTATTCGACCAGTTACATCGTGTCACGTCTGTTAGACTCCTTATTTCAATCTTAAGAGAGAGACATAAAAGACGAAACAGTAGTTAGACCATATTTGGAGTTTTCTGTTCGATACCGCGATTCCCAAACATTATCTTCGAGACGTAATCTCAACATATATCATTATTCAATGCTCACTCGTGGTGAAGTTACGTTGTGCCAAGTCTCCCTAAAGCACTATAGACTCTTGGACTGGGGTTTTATTTCTACTTTATTTTTTTGGGCCCAGTGTCCCTGTGTATGTTGTATTCTGTGATAGAAAGCACCATATATCTTCAACTTGCATTTACATTTCTATCTCGTTCCTTTGAATGGATACTGTCCAGTCGATAGCACCAATATGGTTCTTAGCTGACATCGACTGGTAGTTGAAACTGGTGAACAGTTTTTGATCACATGGTACATGGAGTCAAAGGTAACAACTATTGTTGGACAACCATAATAAAGCAGTCGAAACAAAGAACAATTACAGAACAATTCGCTTGTCAGTTCGACCATCAGTCCTAGTGGTTAACACAATTTTGCAAATCGCTAAACCAGTTGTCAACTGATTACAACATGCCATTTACTGCTCGACTAGAGATGATGAAAGCGGCCCTCAGATGATAGTTTGTAGAAGTTCTTCAATCTCTTCTTTCCATGATTCCTTTTTAATAATGTTCCCGTGAGTGTTCTGAGGTATATTTTTCCAGTATCATGTTTTACACTCATACGGTTTCCTACGTGATTCAAAACCATCATTTTGGATACCCCCAGTGCTGTATCGGTTACAGAGCAGGATTTTAAACGGCACCTCATCTGAAAGGGAGTTTCATTTTCCATTGAACTCAGCAAAGGAGTTGAGTTTAGACGATAGCCCTTTCAGAAAACAACCGTGTCCATTTAAACTAGTAGACGACGTTTCGACTCCCAGGCTGGTGTCATCACCAAGAACTGACAGAAGAATCTCTATCAATACAGCATTCCAGTTATTCAAACTCTTCGCGATTCTACAAACCAAACTACAATATTGACTTTGTTCATCCGTTCCTGGTATATGAAATGCTCCTCTCACAATTCTAGTGTGACTCTTGAAGGAAACTCTGATGGTTTTATTGGCCGAACAGCATTGATTAATCGTGTATCACGTCGCTCTCGAAGAAATCCTGTCCTGTGTTCAGGTATGATGTTGAAATTGGCTTAAGTGATTCGAAAGTTTCTATTTTTCACAACATCTAACCTTCCTTGATGTATTTTTGAAATTATATTCGTTAATTTTGTCGGCATATGTTTGTGGGTGTAATAACTTCTGAGTGAAATTCATTGAACGTGAAGAGTGATAATAAAAATGCTCCATTTTTATTAGTAGGTTCGCAGTGAAAATTCTTATAATTTTTGTTGAACATTTTACATAGTGTGTAGGTATGTGTCAGTTCAGTGGATAATTGTATAATTTAGTTTAGATTGTCCATAAAACTCCCGGTGAAAACGCAAATGAGTATCGATGTTTTGGTGGATTGAAAGATCATGCTGCCTCGCAGACTCTCTTTTCATTCACTTAGTAAGATAGTCTTTCTCAAGAAAGAACTTTCTCTGATGCCCTGTATGCGGTTCACACATCATTCCTGACGCTGTAGCCGAAATTTGGGAAAATTGGTTTCCTGGAGAGTTAATTCCTACGCCATCAGTCTTACGGGAACAATAGATACGTTAGGATTCCTTTGTGGAATTGAGTTTTTCATTTGTTCATATATTACTGTCCAGCTCAATTTTTCCGATATATCTTCGCCCCGAGCCCAATTGTTCGGCACACTAGACCGTAATGACTAAAGTGAATCGTGCGTCAGGAAGACATATGGAGGAGGGTGGACGGAAAACAACGAAAGTTTCAGCTGTTCTTTCAATCACAAGTTTTTATTTGTTGACTCCCTTGTCCAGTTTAGAGTTTATATATCAGATAATTTATCATTTCTTCTGTTTAAAATTAATAGTTGGTGATATAAGTTTGACGTTAGGGTGATTGATCCTTATAAAAAAATTTCACGTAACACTAATGTTCAAATCTCATCGATTATTTTGATCCAGAAATAACGTCGAATCTTCTCAAAAAGTAGAAAGCATAAATTTTAATATTGATATTATAATAATGTTACCAATGAAATAATTATTTTCGGCAAGACCTCTAACAATAATATCTGGCTCAAACAGTATTTTCATCCGTAATCATTCGAAAATGATAATGAAAGAACTTTGGCACTTTCCTCTTCATTTTTCTTCATCTGAAAGGTCTTTCAGTTCATCTGAATTCAGGAAGTGGTGAGGTCCCAGTGACGTGTGCCGAGCAACGTAGTTACACAAAAAAAGCTATTCCTGATACAGTTTTCAGTGCTTGAAGGGATTCGCAGTTTTCACCTCTGGAGAAATGATATGTTATTCAGAGAAATATTATATTGTTTACCAAGTAGGAAAAGACTAACATTCCTGGACGACTGTGAAGATTGCCAATTCGAGGCGCATGCCGAGACTTAGCTACACAGCGTCTAGGAATGTTGCTTTTCCTACGCTGTAAACAATTTTTTTTTCCAAAAATCGTTTAATTTTCAGCAAATATTAATTTATTTTGAAAAAATTGCGAATAATCCTGTTCGCAAATAAATTGGGCTTTGATATGCGTGATGAAATTACTTGGGTTACTATGGAAACTGTTTTCAATCTTTTATCTAGAAGACTAAAGAAATATCGTTTCCTCACATCAAGGAAATCTTGACTTTTTCTTAAAGACCTAACTAACATTTTTAGTTATAATTACGTTAATCTTACCTTCGATCAGGTCGGCGACCTTTCTGAAAGAAGACTAGGTTACGTAATTTTCACCTTGTAATTACCAATGTGGGGAAAAAATTCGAAGTAATTTGGACGTCGAAAATGGGAATATTTGGACATTTAGTTTACTAGGTTGAGGGTAAAAATAATTAATTTTGACATGAAATCGGTCAGAAATAAGTAAATATCAAGCTTAAATCAACCTTTCTGTTACCAATTATTCCCTTGGACGAATGAGTAAACAAAGAGAAATTTCTTTATATGAATAGCATACATGGATACATATTATCTCTATCTCAACTTCTCATAATTTGGTTGCCACAACGAATCAGCTATGGTCTACATGAAATGCTGACAATAAGTATGGGAATATAAAAATTATTGTCATACGGTAGCTACATGCTCTCTCCTCAACAATATTCTCCTTGCGGCGCGAAATTTTCTGTAAAATGATGGTTCTTACCTTCATAAAATTCACGGGCCTCTTGAAATATGCGATTTAATGCAAAAATAATTTAGATTGATTGCACATGTTTAAATTTTTCTTCAAAAAACACTCTTTTAGCAAAGTTATGGTTTTAAAATGTCATATGCAGCCATTATTTAGAAATAAATCGTCAGAATAAACCAAAATTCAATATATTATCGATATTTATTGATGGGTAAAACAGATATTCTATAATTAAATATGGCGTAATTTTTGAAATGTACCTATAAGTCAATATTCTTCTTCTTACGGTATGAAATCAAGTTCATAATTGAACTTTTAGACCTGTTAAATAACCTTTATATTCCCTGACGGCTTAAATCTAGTAACATTTAGGTAAATATTCACCTAGAGAGAATACCAAAACATTCATTGGGTTATGATGACATCTGCTTCGTAAATTATACCCTAAATAATACCAGAATTCAAACTGCCCCAATCCTTGCGACGATTGGGTCATTTTTGAAGGAGAAAATAGGTAATTTCTCACATGTTTCTTGCTCTAAAGTGGCTTATGGAATTTGAAGGGGAATTACTGGTGATTACTTTCCTGTAATTAACCAAGGTTGCTACTTATAAATTATTTATACTTTGAAGTTAAATACTCAAGGCTTGTACTACCAGTATTGTTTAGACATTTCTCCCCGGTATGTGGAATAACTGTCCTAAAATGTTAGTTGGGAGAAATTTTGTCTGGAATGTCAAAATTTCCTAGAAATGTGTATTTCTCCTCCTATCCAAAGTATACATTTCCTAGTCTCATTGTACGGAGCAAAGGTGAACAACTCGAAGTGACGTTTGATACGTCATCAATGAAATAACTTATACGGCATAAACTATATTTCATCATATAAATGAGGTGTAGTTTTACTCGTTTCAACTAAACGTAATCATTGAATGTATGCGGACTTCATCACTATATACCCAGCGAATAAAGACGATGATTTTGGTGCATGAAACTGTCTTCGGCAAATCATCCCAATCACCTTACTGATTGGTCAGGTTCCATATTAATATATTTGTCGATCTCAAGGACAGACAGCGATCCCATCTTTTCTGCCCTAACTATACCGATATTTACGACATATCAATAAAAGAAATTACTTCCCTATCTGCAATATCAATCTACAAGGAACAAAACATCCAATATCCAATACGCGAACCAATCATACCGATAAGATATCTTTATAGCCTTCGAATTAAGCCGTATATATACTCTCGTTTCTTATAATATAGTTCCTTTGTTTTTGTACTCCATTTAATGCATTATCGATTGTTTATGGCATCGCGCTAATAACATTGTAAAAAAGCGGCCGATTTATCGGCATTTATTTCATATTATCCAATCTACTTTTCCATTAGGCGGAATGGTGAGCGCGCCGAGAAAAAACATAAAATATGCACTTTTACCTGTGCTTTTGCAATATAATGCTGCGATTCATCGAATCGGTAGATGAACGGCTTGAGAATACGGATGCACCAGTGTCGTCGACCATTGGGTGGAATCCGACATTGAGTATAAAAATTTGAACATGATTTTTGTGGTGCGTAATATCTGTTGATCTTTTGAAAATATTGGCGGCGCTTGACAAAAAAAATCGTCGTTTTTTTATATGGAGATTCACACGAAAGGGAAGCCCTGTAATATTCTAAGAACACCGCGTGAATCAAGGGACATGATATACGTATCAACATTCACATTACATTTTTGAATTTTTTCAGCCTCAGGAAAAACTTCCTTCGGCAAGGAGTTCCAACCTGTTTTATTGAAACAAGATCCCTGAGCAAGAGAAGTTCGACAGGTCTCCAAATTGACAACAAAGGGGTGGGAATTCTGTACTCGTCGAGTCATCCGTGTAGATATGGCCAAGGGTGGAACAATTGATAACAATTCAGAAGAGCATCGACTGTGAAAATATCTATAGAAAAAAGACAAGTTTCCGACCCTTTCATGTTGCTCCAATGAAGTGAGCGAGTCTGTGAGCGAAGAATTACCAACAAGACGAATTGCCTTTTTCTGAATAGAATCGAAAAGCAAAGAATGTTGTGGTGCCGAACTCCACGCATAAGAACTGTATTCTAAGATAGGTCGTATCTGAGCCTTGTAGATTATTAGAAGCTGACGAGAAGTGAAGTATTTCTTCGCACGAAACAGAAATCCAAGTTTCTAGGAAGCACCTTTAGCAATCGATCTCACATGGTTTCCCCATGAGAGATTAACACTGATCGTAATTCCTAGCATCGAGAAACTTGACTTTGATGATAGATCGGCTTTTCTTGAGAAGAGACATGCCTGATTTTTCGTAGCATTAAATTCCACCAAGATTATGTTACCCCATTCAATTATTTTCACTAAGTCGACGTTAATTTTATTGACGTGAATGTTTCTTTGAATTTTTGTTTCTCGAGCTGGTATGGGGACTCTGGAAGAGAAACTTGTGTGAAGAGTACTGTCGTCTGCAACACTATGTATTGAACAAGATGTTTTCTCGAGCAAATCATTGATATGAAGCAGAAACAAAGTGGGCGCCAGAACTGAACCCTCTGGAACACCTGCATTTATTGGGAGAATATCGAATGATACTCCATCAACAACCACATACAGAGACCAATCAGACAAGAAACTCTTCAACAAAGCAAACAACTGAGGAGGCAAACCATAAGACAACAAGTTTGGAAAGGAGACCCCAATGCCAAACTCGATCAAACGCTTTTGAAATATCGAGTGCAACAGCTATCGATTCTCCGAATTTCTCAATTGAATGCTACCAAATATGAGAAACATAAGCCAATGAGTCACTCGTTGATCTTTGATGGTGAAATCCGTATTGTCGATCACTAATTATTCCTGATTTCTCTAGATATTTGGTGAGCTTCATATTGATTACTCTTTCCATGAAATGATAGAAAGTAATGCAATGGGTCTATAATTACAAGGTAAAGTTTTCTTTCCTTTTTCAGGAACTGGATGAATTCTTGCCGTCCTCCGGGACTTAGGAGAAACCCCCAAGTTATATGAAAGGTTGAATAATTCGCAAAGTACTGTTTTCCTAGATATAAAGCAACATCGAATCTACAAACCTATTCGATTCTACAATACGATTTTTCTCACTTCACTTGCTGCTCCTACTTTAGTAAGGATTTTTGTCGTCTCTTCCAGATGTTTCGAACCGGAGCATCCGCCATTTATTTTTCTCATTTTGAATACCATCGAGTGTGTTCCAGAAATGTTGAACTTTAGTAATCAATTCAATAACTGGCTCGAAGAGTCAATAATATGTACTATTCACGAAACTAGTAATAATTTATGTTAACATGGGGCACCACCGGATTATTTCCTAGGAGAATAGTAGTAGTTCGAATTTCAATGGTCTAGGTGTATTATTCAAATCTTATAATAAAGCTTTGATGAAAATGAAAGAGACTGAAGCAAAATCAAGTCAAGTGGGAATAAGTTTTGGAAATGAAAATCTGAATAGATAACAAATATTGATATTACAGTTATAGTAGTGCAAAAAATATTCGGTGGAAAATGTTATTATATCACTCGCACTAAAAATGTATATTATGCAACGATCATGTAATAACCATTACATGAGAGTTGCATACGCTATTTCATCTACACCCGATAAATAGTGAAGAACTACAAATATTATATTTATATTTGTATTGCACACAATAATACTAATTGAATGCGTTTCTTTGAAAAATTCTACGGAATTGTAATTAATGGTATTACTTCGAGAAATAAAACGATGAGAAATGAAGAGATCAAGAATTAAAAAAAAAACTACTCGAGGCCGGAATCGAACCAACTAGTTCAACTAGCTGATTTAATCACAGCGCCTTAGACCGCTCGCCTACGGAGAGCTCAGAGAATTTCATTGAAAAAATAAAGATATAAATCATGCATATGTCAAATGAAAAATGTAAATCATTCTAATATATACCGATTTTTACTTGACAAACGTCAAATGCAGTGCATGCACATCATGCTTGATTGAAAAATAAGGGGTTTCTATTGGTTAAAAATCTGTATCGTAATGGATTTCATTATAAAACGGGTTGTGGGCATATAAGTGTATTATTAGAGTACAGGTGTAGATAAAAAAATATTACACTATCATCTGATTTCAAGCACTCCTAGTGCACCCAACGGCAGAGCGTGACAGAAAGAAGAAAGACAAGAAATAATAATTTATCAAGTTATCCAGCAGCTTGCTTTTTCCACTGCAATTGATGATGAATTGACGAATTCCCAAAAATGTATACATTCCAGTAAAAAATGAATTTGTCAAAAAGCCGAAAAAATCATAGTTATGACCAGAAGACCACTGTGGATTCTCACAATTGAAATGCCGTGAGTGTACTCTCAACTTATTACTGGATTTCAATATATGTCGTTATTTTTCAATTCTGCTTCATTCAACAATTCAGGTTAATTTCACTTTTATTACCTTTGACTTTGTTATGATTATAATTATTGAGACTTTTCATAGTTCTGCATGTCTATAGCTCAATCGAATATATGGAATAATTGTTGTTTTTTTCTTCAGTTTTATAGTTGTATAGCAACACAAAGAACAATTACATGATCCTTCGAGGGCTAAAATACATTATTTCACTGTAATCACCGGCCTATATTTTGAAAAACGAGTTGGTTTATTATACTTTTACTTTCTACACCACTGACTGCTGTTCAATTCTTATTTGCAGTCTTCGCAATAATGGCTCTATGAATCAAATACATTCCTAGCAAAAAACGTGATTGCAACTAATTTCAATGGATGGGTGTATCCATTTCTTTATTGTTGTGGGAAATCTTTACTCGAAGTGGCACATTTGCTTGCATCTCGTAAATTCCGGGAATCGAGAACAACGGGCATATTTCTGAGGAATGCATTAATTATACAATCATAAAATAAACATTGAATTGGATCTTAGGCAGTTACGCTGTAATAGCTGATGATGCAAGAGGCGGTACTACATCAATATAATACTGACTGGAGTGACTGGTCCCATAGATAAAAATTTTAATTTTACTGCCGAATACTACCAAAGCCTGGTAGGTTATGCAACAAATTATTTTATGATTTCCAGTTGTATGTGTCGGTTAGCACTAATTGTCACTTATATCTTTCAATTGGTACTAATTTTAAGTTTTATTTGACAAGGTTGTTGGCATATGTACTCGACCACCTACTTTTTTGAATGAAACTGAAAATGTTGAAGGGCCAATATCGGTTAATGAGGGATGTGTCAAATATGAGAACCTTAACTGTCTTTCGGATCATTTCTCAAAGTTGGATACTCGTTATTAGTTGAAGTTGAAAAGGTTGCATATTCCGAACATATATCAAACGATGTAATGAATTAGAGAAAAGCTAGAGGAGGCTTTTTCGAAATATTTCGAATGATAAAAATTGTCGATTTTTGCTTTCTTGATTTAGCACTTCCATTTTTTCAATACGAATGATAGATAGGAGGATTTTAACTTTCATGTTTCGAAAGTACATAACTCACGACTTGCTGAAAGCAAAATATCAATTCCTTAGTCTTCCATCGGTCGAATCATGATGATGGTCGTCATGGATCGAAACAGTTTTAAATGCATCAAGTGTGATACACAGGTGAATGCAAGGATAAAAATTCTTAGATGAATCGAATTGTTGCCGAAAAAATAAGTACATTTACTGTACATGCAACCATTTCAAGGAATGAAATCGACTGGCAGGAAATTTTCCAACGTATTTGTTTTTTGCATATAACTTTTCGGAGATGAATATTCTGGCATTCGATATCTGAAGTTAAGCAACGCCGAGCGCGGTTAGTACTTGGATGGGTGACCATGCAGGGAAATACCGTGTCGAAAGCCCGTACAGCTGCAGCGAAGTAGCATATCATAGCTCGCAGACAATATATCAATGAGCACAAGATATATTGAGGATATGCCGTCCTTCGGAGGAAACGTTAAGCCGTCGGTCCCGAGTCCATGGATGTTGCGCTCGTTGAAGATCCCTACCTCTGGTTGGAATACCAGAGGGTTCGGGAAAATTTCCGGTTGGGGGAAGTGTGCTCACCGACGTCGGTGATTGGCCTTGGTAGCGGAAATAGGCCGACGTTAAATAAAAAATAATAGAATAGAATATTGTTGCATTAGTCAGAGAAATTGTGTTGGTTTATATCCGTGTAATTGGGCATCATTTATGTTTAATATCGCATTTTTCATCATGAGAGGTTCAAATCTGTTCGACCAGTGTTCATCTCAACACATTCCCAATCAATTTTTTCTTTCGTGTAGACAAACAGAAACTCACTTCTTTATGCATCATCAAATATTATTCCTTGAAGTCGATGTAACGCATCCACGGGAATTTGCATTTTCAGGTAGAATAAACATTTCCATAAGATGCGAAATTATGCGGAAACTCAACGGAAATGAAGTCGAAATTGCTTCGAGATATTTTCTTGGTATCATATTCATATTCTCTCCATTTTTATGCAATTTTCAGCAAGAGTATAACACTATTCGCTCATGAAGTGGAATATTTCAAGGAAATTTATTACATGTCTGCAAAGAGAAGGACTTCAGTAAACTTTTTCAACAAATCCTGAAACTTTAAGTGTGGTATGAAACTCGTTTTTCAAATAGAAGTAGAACATTCGAAAATGTAGGATTCAACTGATAGAATCATTGAAATGGAACTGGTGCATACAAAGATCCATTCATGGAATTTGGTGTTCTAGTTCCCTATCGATTGTCTAGTTTATGACAAAAAACAATCCATCCGGTTGACAAATATATCTTTTACAAGGGTGATTCTATTTTAAATATACATATATAAAGCAGTGATGTATGAAGTTGGTACCACATGGAAGTTTTCTCAATCAACAGATATTATTAAAATTTGATTGATTGATTTATTGATCCCAAGATATATTTCTGTTCATAGAGCGATAATTAAAGAATGTACATATAAAAAATAATCGGGGGTTATATCCCGAGTGCACCAAGTTTATTCGGTTAAAATGTGTGCTGCACTTCCATGATTCTCGAATTTTTGCTCAGCAAATGACTTGAGTGTATGATAATTTGATAAAATCCCGAGACCGCAGGTCGAGGGATTTTATTTTAAATTATTATACAAGAAAGCATTTGGTTGAAAGCAAAATTTTGAAAATCATGGAAATGCACGCATTTTGGTCGATTGAACTTGGGGAAGGAGGGATATATGTTTAGATTATTTCCAGAAAACATGTAAACTCAGGAAACATCAAAATCGAACACAGGAACAATATAGTACCCGAGATAGTACCTGAAAAGTGATCCAAACGCCCGGTTTATTTCGAACATTTTAATCGGTTAAAAGGTCTAGTGCATTTAATCGCTGTAAAACTCTGTAAAAGCAGTCAGCCTTCAACTGTTTCATCGTTTATTCGCATTGCGGGAAATAATCATTAAAAAATAGGTACTGAAAAATGAAAAGTAATGGAATAATGACATTATATGAATGATCAAACATGGAAAGTTTAGCCACAAGTAAAATGTATGAAAAAATCAATATAATCCGGTTAAAGGAGTCAAATATGAGAATAAAACATAAATATTCATCGACTTGGTATATAATTTTCAAGTCCTTTTCTGAATTTGAATTTATTTTTGATATTTCCTAATGCATTTATATATCTCTGTTCCATCGTGAAATACTGAATATTTTCCAATGTTAGACTTGAAAGCCATAAAAATAATGTTATTATTTTTATGTTATTCGTATTTCTTGTTTTGTGATAATGTATATTCGAAACGTGATCAAACATGAGTACTGAATGTTAACCTTTGGACTTGGCAAAGTGACTGATAATGGCATTTTTTTTTTCACATAATGAGCGGAGATTATTTAATAAATTATCAGTTTTATATGAATTACTAGTAGGTCCTAACAAAGGTAGATTATGTATGCATTTGATAGTTGAACGCTAAAGAACCTCGTCTTAGTTGTCAGGTGCTACTCTGGTCCTGTCGATGTTTTTTTTAAAGGTAGATTCACACGAAGGGAAAGCCCTGCAATGTTCAAAGAACACCATGTGAATCAAGACACAGGAAATACTAATTGACACTCACTTTGAATTTTTGAAGTTTGTAAGCCTCAGGAAAAACCTCTCTCGGCAAGGAGTTTCAGAGCTCAGCTGTTCTATTGAAAAAAGATCCCTGAGCAAGAGAGGTCCGATAGGTCTCCAAGTTCACAACAAAGGGGTGGGAATTATTTACTCGTCGAGTCATCTGTGTAGATATTGCCAAGGGTGGAACGATTGATAACAATTCAGAGGAGCACCTACCGTGAAAATATCTATGGAAGAGAGACAAGTCTCTGACCCTTCTACGATGTTCCAATGAAGTGAGCAAAGAACCCCAACAAGACAGATTGCCTTTTTCTGAATAGAGTCGAGAAGCTTCAATGAATGTTTTGGTGCCGAACTCCATACATGAGAATTATAGTACGAGACAGGTCGCATCTGAGCCTAGAAGATCATTAAAAGGTGACGAGAAGTGAAGTATTTCTTTGAACGGAATAGGAGTCCAAGTTTCTGGTAAGCACCTTTAGCGACCGATCTCACATGGTTTTTCCATTAGAGATTGTTACTGATATCATGGGACAAGCACAGAATGTTACTCGTTTAAAAAGAGTATGAATTTTGCACAAGCTGTAGGCGAGTGCTGTAAGTCGTACGTGAGGGAAATGGCGAATTGTATACAATACTTTTCCTACGACTATTGACATGCCACGGTGACGATTGTAATTTATTAAAGACGATATGAATAGACATATTTGTAGTCTTATGTGACTTTGGTTGGAGAGGCATATTTGGATAAACAGGTTGTCGAAAACATATACAAACTATCGTATATATGCACCTCCTAAGCTAATGGCCGTGGGTAATGGCCGTTGGTTAAGTGTCATATAAACTGTGTTAAGTCAAAATAATAATAATAATGATATTCGTAGAAAAATTGTATACATAGTGGTATAATTTCAATTACGGAAATCATAGAAAAGTGTTAGCGTTGAATAATCCAAAAATTAACCGTTGCGTGACTTACAGAAATATACCGAGAAAATCGACCTATCCTAATTTCCACGTCACCCGATATTCCATAATTCGACAGCCCGTTTCATTGAAATTCGCCAGCTGCAATAATAGTTCTTCGATTCCACTTATCGTAGTGAATTCCATTAAAAGTGAATAGTCGTCCATTTTCAGTGCAGTGAACTTGCCTCGCTTCTTCCGAGTAAAATTATCATGAAATTTATAACGAGAATCAGCTCATAATTTTCAAACATACCCGGCAAATTGCGATCGCACAGATAAGCTCGACTTTATACTCTTTCCCGAGTTTATTCAAGAAAAGCATTATAAAAAAAAGGAATTTTCCGTATCTGCGTACTTAGCATTAGCATTGCTCAAGATAATGGATTAATACGATTAATGGCCCTCGTGAACTTTGGAAAGGAAATGGAAATCAGCTATTTCTTTTTCCTGTGACTTTGTCGAATGAATATTTATTTTTGAATTACTTTATTTCAGTATTCGTGGGCTGAAAGAAATACATATTTACTTCTTTAGTCGGTTAGATGTTTTTCAAATTTTCATGGAATTTATTATGAGATATACGAGACATCATAATGTTGTTAAGTTCCATTGTCATTTGAAACTACTAATTATTTTGATTTATTTCCAAACAATAAATTGAAAAGCGGGCTCAAAGGGGTAGGTCCTTTGTCGTCATTCATACTATTTCAAGATTTTGCTACCGTTGCTATTTCTAAACTCTCGAGTGCATCGAGTAGACTTGTGTCATGTTCATACTTGATCGGCCTCAGATTGACACTGGACTGGAGAAGTTAATAGACCAAGTCCATATCGAACCAAAAAACTTTGCAGGTAGTTTTTGCACTACCTTAGCATATGAATTATTATTTGGGTTAGCTTCAAGGGGTTGACCACTGAGGGAAAATATGTACACTGGAATTCCCGTAAACCGGAATTCCTTCGGAATTCTCCGGAATTCCTACAGAAAAAACATGTCAATTTGAAGAAATATCGATGAAATTTTAAAACTTAATGACGGAAATACTGGGAATTCCTGGGAAAACCGAAGAAATATAACAGATAGATTTCGGAACATTCACACAAAAGTTTTTTTGAGATTTCTGAGTGAAGCATAAACTTCAAACTTCTAAGTAGACCATGTCATGATTTTGACACAATCTGAATAATACCGGATTATACATATCGGAACTTGTCACATTTTCATTGAGGCTGGTATTCATTGTATCGGAAACAAAATAAATCATCTCTATATATAATTCAACGTTACAATTGGAAAATAAAGGGAACGGATCGTCTGATTCCACTCAGGTTTGTTTTATTAGCAACATTTTTTCTGAGATTTTTCCTTATAGAATCAAATTCTGAATCCGTTATAATAAATAAGTATCAAAGATATGCAATTTATCATTGAAAAACATACGGCATTTTACGGTCTATTGAGTAAGTTCTAATATTTTCTACCGCTTATTTGTGCTAAATGATTACAGGATACTCAATCTATGGGGAAAATCCTTTTTATACGTTCTTGTCATCGCTTATAAAGCGAAAATAAACTGTTTCCCAAAAACGTATATTCCATAATATCAAAAATTATTGATAAGCCTTCAAAATTACCAACTAGGGAAAAAAATAATTTTTCATCGCTGTATTCACCCTGTATAAACTCAAATCGGACAGTTGACTCTGAACCACAATCTATCCGATTATCTTTTTATAACAAACCGATAAATTATATAAAACCGTTCAAACATGATGGTCTTATTTCAATTTCGGTAACCGCTGGCAACAATGTAGACAACTTTTGTCTGCCAATTATGATCTAGTTCCTCTTCCACAATCGAGGGCGTCCCTTCGTCTTGTAGAGTGAAATTTCAAGGCACGTAATTTTTGAAATATTGGGGAAAATAATGACAGTCGCAGAGGTTGACCCCAAAAACAAACACACAAACTTCGACACAAAGTTTTTTTGGGTTATTTCGCATGCCCAATTCATATATATTCGAATCAGAAAGAGGTACTATTCCATTTAAAGAAGTTATTGAATTATTTGAAAAAACTACCCACAACCACACCCCTCTCGAGGGTTGATTCACATGCCGTATTCATATATTTGAATCAGAATGTGGTCTATTTCACTGAAAGGAGTAATTGAATTATTTGCAAAAACTTCCCCAACACACCCCTCCAGGGACATACCAGATGTCTATCAGATCACGAAGATTGTGTCATCAGGCTTATTTGTCGCTATCAAAATGTATTTCAAATTGGAAATTCGCCACAAACTCTTTCAAAACAAAGGTCCTTAACTCTCTTCGTCCAGTGTAATGGACTACTTCACACCGGTGTTTTGTTTCTGAATTATGATTTTATATAAATATTGAAATTTTTCTGCATGCTTTTTTATTGTTGCGCGAATAAATTGAAGTTACCTTATGATAATCCCTATAGTTTCCTTAGAAATTACTCGGAATTCTTCAGAATTCCTATCAATTGTACACCGGAATTCCTATGTGGTCAACCCCTCGTTTAGCTTCCTAGACTTTGGATTTAGTATCTGCTATCTTCTAAAGAAAAAACTAAAAAGAATTGGATCGTTTGAAATTTCAATGAGTAATTAATTTCATCATTTCATTTCTCATTCCATCAGAGAATATCAGTATTCCGCATACCTCTAGGTTTTTCCAAGATAGGGTAATGAGAATTACAAGCAAAAACGACAGATTTTCAAAGTCTCTGCACTCCTAAGGGCCTACTGTCAACAATAATGTAGTGTTCTGTGTGCAAAATCAACATCAATTCAGCTCTTTACATGCCCTCGTTTGATGACAATTCACTAATTTGTACTGAAAATGAGATTCCGTTGTTCTGCAACCCTCAAGTACGACATCAAGCTGGTAATAGCATGCACATCACCTCTCTAGCGAGACGATGGCTGCCATGAGCTTTGGCGCATATTATTCCCGAAGTACTTTTATTCAGTATATATAGTGAAATGACGGCTGCAGCCATGTTTTAATAATTATCCATCAAGATAAGGCACTACTACTCTGCAAAGTATCTCGGGATACGGAGCACTAATCGACTTATAATTGACTGCTGTTATTGAATTATCGCGAAAATATTAATTGAATGTAAAGGTCGGTAATTGAAATGGATGTTCCGAGGATTTCAATTTTCCTGTTTTTCTCAGTCAAAGGTACCGCCAGACTTAATTAGCTCTGGAATATGTATCTCTTAGTAGACCCGGATGTAACGCAACTCATCCGGGCCAAAGAAAATTATTACTCAATTCTGGTGGAAAAAGGGGAAATTTTGAACTTGTATTTTTCAATCAATAGGAAACTATAATAAAATTAATTAACCATGACGGTACCAATGTATCTGTCCTATAATGACAGCAAAAAGGCTATTACCTCAAATTTGACATATTGTGTATTTAGGTGCACGAAACTCCAAACAAATTAATATCTTATCGGTTATAATTGCACGAGTGCATGAAATTTACCGATAATTTTGCAAGAAAGCGTGATATCTAAAATTGCAAGAGTTTATTTTCATATTTTGGCGAAAGTGCCCGAGTCCGGAGGACGAGGGCTCTTTTACAAAATATGAAAATAACCGAATGCAATTTGTTACGCAATGTCTTCGCGACATGTTTCGTACACTGTATCTTTATCAAGCGAATGTATTTAAACACTTAGTGTTTAAATACATTCGCTTGATAAAGATACAGTGTATCGAAACATGTCGCGAAGGCAATAAATTTTGTGGAAATTTTATCGTGTTCTAACTTATAGCGTAATAACTATGGATTTCCATCAAGTAAAGGCCACCTCAATCCAAAAAAGAATGCAATTTGTATAAAATATCACGCTTGAATGCAAAATTATCTGGTCATTTTTATGCACGAATGTAATTCATTGGAATATTTCACGAATAAAGAAATTCTCAAGGAAATGTTATTTTTTGTTCATTTATGCTTTCCTCTATAGATTGTATGGAGTACTCACCTAAACGCGAAATGTTTTTCTATTTTTGAAGTCTATCTGACATTTATTCGTGGTGTTTACTGACGTCTAGCGATACGGTTTCGAATGTGTTGTTATGGTGACTTGATACAATGCAATTACCGCTGTAAGTTTTCGATAATTGCTTGCTCTTATGGGACATTTTATACATGAGGGAAATATTCTGAATAATGGAAACGTTTCGAGATGCCAACTTGGTTAACGAAACACACGTCGAAATTTTTCGGCTTGTTGTGAGGGTAACTCAGTCATGTTGAAATTAAATCCAAAGGTTTCAATCGACTAAAAGTCGATGATGTGGTAGACCTAGCCATTGTCTCGGATATTTGATAATATGAATTATGAAAGAGCTTAGCGTTCAAACGAGAAAAAAATAACAATATGGCAATATTCATACAATTAGAGAAAATGTCTACTCATCGAAACGCTTCGGTTTAATGAGGTTTCTGATCATGTATGTGACTCTGCATCCGCTATTTTAGAAACATTCAACATCGACGTCAGAAAATAAACATTCTTCCTATACTTACAGTCGGTTCAAACTTCAAACATGTCATAATAGCTGTCAGGTGAGATTTGTTGGTGCTGCATACATGTGACTGATAAATCAGGGAAAGTCGTATTTCGTGTAAATAATTTTATTTAAATATCGCAGAGCGCTTTCGGCTATTAAGCCATCTTCAGTGCTATACTCGTCTAGGTATTTACAGGAAGATCTTCACAATCACAAATAGTCGTGAGACATTAAATTGAATAAACATCACGGTTAAAGTCAGTGCCCTTTTGGGTTGACAATTAAAATTTTTCTTATTATAACATTGTAAAATGATTAAAAATTTATTTGATTCCCAACGTGCTGCATGCTGAGCAAGAGGGGTGACAGGAAGTCACTTCCTTCCACTTATTTACACGAAATACGACTTTCCCTGATTTATAATAGCTGTCAGACTGCGTGCAAAAGTTATTGAAAATAATTGCCAACATACTCGCTTGTTGTATTCTACCTTTTTTAGATCTTAATTGATTTGCAGAATTTGCATAATTATCTGATTCGTCGCATTAATTAGGTTATATTTATTAATTGCATGTCTAGAAACGTGATTGAAATACCTAGGTGTCTGGAAGATTTTTTGTTTTCAGGTAAAGACTATGAGGAGTTAACTAGTCGTTATTCATGTTGTTGATGATCTCATTAAAATTTACGGACAATAGATCATTAATAACTGCTGGTAATAGCTTATTATGAATATATTGAATTATACAAAAAATAAAAGAGAGTCATGCTTGTACAAGCATCAGTATCGTTAACGTATGGGAAAATTATGTAAACAATGTGGAAATCACTCTCTATGATAATTATCAACAAAGAAGTTCGAAATTATTGGATTTAGTCAATTCAACCATGCTATTCTAATTCACTTTGTATTTTGATCATGTTTGTACCTCTCATCACAGGGAGTAACCAGATTTAGTCTCGCCCTCATACTTTCTTTGTCACTCTTTGTATTTGCGTGAAATTTTTGTAGTTTATGTTGTAGTTGTGTATTGTGTTGGGGTGAATGATTGGTTGAAAGGCTCAATAAAGGTTTTTGCAGCATTTTTCCTCTTGACGAAATTTTTCCCAACTTTAGTATTACAAAGTGAACACCTGCTCTATTTACATTTTTTCATTCAGATTGTGTCGGGAGAGTACTGAAGTTTTTTTTTCAAGAAAATTGTTCCGAGGAGGCTTTGAATCAAATCAATACCTCAGCTCTTTCAATTAATTGCATATTGACAATTATTTGTCAGAAATTTTCTTCTTCAGAAACATTTCTGTTCATACATCTTTTTGTGGACACCCAAATCAATGAAATTGTACAAAATCATGAAAATCGTTATTCCAATGGATTAACTCGTAAAATGACCTTTATCTGATAATGTATAAATATACAATGCCTTCGATTTTGAATTATTTTCAAAGTGCTATTGTGTCCAATTGGTAGATCACCACATTTTTTCAACTTAAATAAATATTCTGTACAAGCCTATTTTTCTCTCTGAATAATATTTGTTATTCCTAAACTTTTATGACACCAGTGAAGCGTCTTTGAAAGCTAGAATTAAAAAAAAAATCATGTGATTTGAAAACACCAAATTGATTACCGTTCTACTGCTTTCAATTTAAAAGTATTTCAATTATTCCGCAAGGCAAGAGGCATTCTTTTTGTAAAATCACTTCAATCAGGGAAGTATTATAGAGTCACTCGTGTTCGTTGGCAACTTTGATGTATTACGGTGAAGAACGGTTAAGCTCGAGATATTTTTAGTCCATTTTCAATCATATCCCGCTTATCGTTTTCCTTCCGAACAACCTGTCCTATCTAATTAACAGTTTAATAATTTTCGTCTCCCGTGTGAATTTTATTGAAAACGTGTTCGATATGGCCAAGGCTGAATATTTTATTTAGCTTCAAATTTAAGTTTCAGAATTGGTAGGTGCCGGCTCCTCGGTAGTAAAAACTGGTAATAATATGTTGCCTAGTTTTTTCCAACCCCACCATGTTGGCTCGATAGTATTTCCTTTCCAGGACTGAATTTGGTGAAATACCCTGTAAGAATGTTGTTTTAATGCTGCAGAGGTTGGTGGCAATCTAGAAATGACATCATGATTGGAGTTGCCAACTATCCTATTGAAAGACGTGAATCTCTAGCTTATTCAAAGGAATTTCCGATGGTTTAGCTTTATATAAGTCCAGAGTAATTTTCTCACCATCGCTTTCAATTTCATTCGTTGAAGATTGCGAATTGTTGAAAATATTAACAACCTTTTCCAAATCCTTCATCTTGTTTAATAACCCTATTATTTGAGATTTTCCTTTTCCGAAAAAAGCAGAAGTGGTATCATAACCACTGAAAGCATGTGCGAAAAGTACAGATTCTTTAAAATACTTCATAATATTGGATGATTGTAAATCAGAAATCTGTGAATTCTGCACTTTATATTTGCTTGGGTCGGTTTTGAAAACAGTCTCTTTAGCAGGAGCAATAAATGTACATCCTGACCAACTACATCAAAAACACAGTGTCATGGTGACAGGATAGATCGATAGCGAATGTGACGATTACTAAACATTAGTGATTTTTGAACAGACCTTTTATAGATATTTTAGAAAATGTGGATATGATATTGTTGTAATAATAAAATCGTTATTTTTTCATTTATAGAAAATATAGTGGGACGGTATCCCACAACTGAGATAACCAATAATAAAAAGATCATTATTGTTGTATTTTTAGATTTGAAGAGAGCCTTTGAAAAAATTGACATTAGTGGAAATGCTTTGAAATGGTTTGAAAGTTATCTTTATGGTAGGTCTGAAATAGTTAAATATAATAATACCTTTTCTGGCACCTACGACATAAATTATGGAGTCCCTCAAGGAAGTGCCCTAGGACCAATTTTGTTCATACTATTTATTAATGACATAGTTTACCATGTTCAAAATTGCAAAATCAAATTGTTTGCCGACGACACTATGATCTATTGTGAAGGAGATGTAGGGAATGTTCGAAGTACATTATCATTAATCAATCAAGATTTAAGGAATTTGTCCATATGGCTGAACGACAATGGGTTAAAATTGAACATAAATAAAACCAAATACATGATAATATCAAATAAATATAATTTGAACAAATTGAAAAATGTAACATACAGCCATTATTTATTGATTGATAACAATGTTATTGAAGAAGTTAAACAGTTCAAATACCTGGGCTTCATGGTAGATAATGAACTTAATCTCAAATCAATTGTGAATATATCAAGAAGGAAATGGCAAGAAAAATCAATTTCCTATGATTGAATTATAAAGTATCATCTTTTACTAAGTTAACTGTGTATAAAACCATAATATCTTCCCATCTTGATTTCTGTGGAACATTCATATACTTGATGAATACTGCAAAAAATACAGAATCGTGCCATGAGAGCCATTTTGTTATGCAGAAAACGAACATCAATAGCATACATGTTAGAAGCCTTGAATTTATTGAACGTTCGACAGAGAGCTACTTACAATATGCTCAAGTTTGTATATAAACTGAAGTCAGGATATCTACCAACCTACCTAATTGATGAAATAATAGCCGTATTCGGGTTCGCAATAAATACTGTTCTAGGACAGTCAAAAATAGTCACCCACCCAATTAATGTAGATATATTCGCGACAAACCCTTCACTCCTCAACAGTCCAACTATTTCGAACCGTTCCTGAACTGTTTTTGTTGTGAACCCGAATACAACCAATGTATACTCAAGCAATTCATAGTCACAATACAAGGACACATGCGTCAAATGATTTCTATATCAGTACTGCTAATGCTGCTACAAACACGGTGTTCGTTAAAGGTTTACAACTATATAATTCATTGCCAAGAGAGTTGAAAGAATGCTCTACATTGGGTAAATTCAAGAGCCAATGTATAGAATATATAAAGGGCCTATAAACTGTTACGGTAATATTATGTAATATATTGATTTTATTTGGGGTTTGTTTGTTTAATTATAATGTTATCAGTGTGTTGAAAAATTATGTTTTGTATCTTTATACTCTGTACCTACCATTTTATCTATATTCTGTACCAATTTATTTATATTTATACTCTGTACTTTTTTTTTATACCTTGTACTTGAGAGCTGATGCTAATAAAGATTATATATATATATATATATATATATATATATATATATATAAGAGGAAGGGTAGTCGTTGCTGACTAGTTAAGAATAGAACCAGTGAATAGTGGGGTGTTTCAGCAAGTAAAGGAGTACTCTTTTAAGTTAGTCCAAGCTTTCGGAAAATTTTATTTCCATCATCAGGGAAAATCTTATATGAGGATGGTTACATTGATGTTAGAGATGAAATGATGGTACATTGTTGACGATGAAACATGATACATAATTAAAACTTGATTAAAAATTCTTTCAGTTTTAATTATGTATCATGTTTCATCGTCAACAATGTACCATCATTTCATCTCTAACATCAATGTAACCATCCTCAAATAAGATTTTCCCTGATGATGGAAATAAAATTTTCCGAAAGCTTGGACTAACTTAAAAGAGTACTCCTTTACTTGCTGAAACACCCCACTATTCACTGGTTCTATATATATATATATATATATATATATATATATATATATATATATATATATATATATATATATATATATATATATATATATATGTTAGCTTGAAGATTCTCACGGACGAAGTATGATGAGTCGACTGTCGAGTTCGGAGGACGAAACTCAATCATCACCTAGAAGATGGCAAATGAGACTTTGCCGAAACGTTGTGACAATTATCCTTCAGGGGATCAAAACCACAGAACACGGAATGAAACCCGAAAAAACAACTCATCATATATATATATATATATATATATATATATATATATATATATATATATATATATATATATATATATATATATATATATATATATATATATATATATATATATATATATATAAGCCTCAACCAGTCGAAAGCATTGATTTCGTAAGATTTCTGAACTAATTTCATATTTTAAATAGCATACTAAAAACTACCCTTAACTTTGATCGCAATTTACAAGAATTCCATGTGGATTAGCTGAATTACTTGAACAAAAGTTCTTATTTAGAATTCAATTTGCAACAACTTTGATTATAGTCATTTTTTACATTTAAACAACGGGTTTCGAGAAAATTGAGAAAAACCGACGCAAAGTGGGGGAAGGTTGCTAGCGAAATAAGGAATGTTGTGGACAATATTCGGAAGGGAACTTTTTTATAATTTTTTTTATTCCACCTATTCCATGTTTTTGTGTTTAACTTCCGTGTATTATAAGATGATGTGTGAACGCTAAGATGTCTTGTCAAAGTTAGCTTGTTTTGGTGTGTACACGTTAGCGGACATCTAATCACTTCGGTATTTCAGATGAATAGAATAACGTTTCGAATGAAAGATGAAGAGGTTGGAAAGAAGTATGGAACGTTTTTTCCTACCTCGCCCTCTTCTGAGTGACTAGTTAGTCACTACTACCTGTGAATATGTTTGAAACAAAAACAATTTCGATTGATTGTGTCAGCTTTTTTGTTTAATGGTGAAACGGTTCGATGTTTGTTGCAAAATTTGATCCCGCCTATCAAATGGGCTTATTCCCTCGCTATAATGAATCTCTTCGCAGTTGTCAATAAATCAATAATTTGTTGCAGTAATGCATGCAGAGTGTTTGAATAAGCGGACACCGAGCATATCGTAAATAACTGAACCGAACTGATAAATCTCCAGCTGGGTCTGTTTGTGAAATCGTGACATTTAACCCGCCTGAATCCCAATAACCTTTCGTATCTCTGAACATTATTATTATTAACAATAATTTTTCGTGCCTGTTCGATATCGTGAAAGCGATATGCCCAACCTTGTGGTTCGCAACCGTTCTAAAAAGCCGTGCCGTCCTGTTTATGAAAGGAACACTGTATTTATCTTGAGAACGTTTCTAACTAGAAATCCAATACAATATCGTAATTTAATACGGGTATTGGTAAATGGAAATTAATAGGTGTAGAAAATGGATTAGTTAAGGATGTTGCCGTGATCTTGTATTCAAACAGACACGCCAGTTTCATCGCTGTCGACCCGACGAATACGGTTTCCCTCTTTTTTACTGAAACCCCGGAGACGATTTCCTGGTATAACAACGAGGCAATACTTCCCAGATATATCGCATAATTGTCTAGTGTTTATTGGATCTCCTATGTTCTGGCATACAAAAATGTACACGAATAACTTGTAGCACATATAAATGAAAATGAAAAAATATACCGATATAAAAGCGACAAAAAATTATATAAATAAATGTGGTGTTAAAAAATAAACATAGTTATATAGTTATTCTCCTGTTCAAGTGAAAAATTTTGTTGGGCAGGTTGAACCAGTTCTTTCAATAAGAAATAACAAACATTTCTTCTGGGGTCATCACATCCCTCTGGACTCAGGTATTTTCAAAAAACTCTCAAAAATCCTTTTTCTTTGAATTATTGTCGTATATCCGCAAAATTGAACTTATCTCATTATTAATTTGAATACCTACATTTTCGATGTTGAGAAAAATCCCCTGTGGATCGAATATGTTTTCAAATGATATGTTCTTTATGATATTACTTCCATTTTGTGACTTCATATCTTGAAAAGTCAATCCATGCTGTGATAAATCAATTTACTTCTGCTTTTCCACGCGGAAAATATATAATTTCTCTTTTGTTTGAAGTAGAAAATTGGAAAATTATATTCAAAACCCCTAGAAATGGTTTTTGGATGGATGAGTGACACCGACATCGAACAAAATTGAATTTGAGTCTAAAACTCATTAAAAAATGTTTTTGCTGGACAAATAGGTTATTAAGAAACGAAAATATTGATATACCTTTTTTTCTTTGATTTTCTAATGTTCTGCTCTGTTCAAAATTTTAGAAACAATTCTCGAAAGCAACTGATTGATGACTGATTTGCTCTTGTCTGTATACTACTGTAGTTTCTTTTGAAAGAAGGTTCACAAGTTTGAGAAATTCCAGGTCACTTATTCCTGTCTTCCTGTCAGTTTCCACGATGTTCTCCGAACATAACAGGTTATAACATATAATCTACCAGAAGAAATGTTTCGAATTCTTTTTTGTATAAAGAAAAACTCGCAATATGAACCTACAACTGAACAGTACTTCGATATATCTTGCTATGTCTTGTTATGTTCTGTTCCATCCTAGACTACTTTTTTGTCACCGGTCTGAGCACCTGTCCTTGGATGCCAAAGAACAGTTAGATGCACGAAATAATCGTTGAATAATTTTCCGTGCATGTTTCCTTTTATAGCGTCTCAGCGATTCAGAATTCTTTGGATAATAACTCACACTGAAATAACTGCCACTTAGATTGATGTTAGAGATAAGTTAATTGTATTAAAAATTATGAATATACCTGTTTCTACCCATAAAATTACTTTGGTCGTGAGAAAAATGGATAGGTGATTGTTTAAAATTCGGAAATCCTTTTTAGATAACATGAGTAGTCGAGCACATTTGAAATTTCTTTCTCGACCATTAACAGAATATCAATTAGGGTACTCTTCCCCATTTCGGAGTTATAAATATTCAAGCTTTTTTTCGCTGTCCAATTTCAGTTACCATGGCAATGATACGAAATTAATGCCCATTTCCCATATCACAGTCATTTGAGAATGTCAAATAACCAAATGTTCAAATCAAAAGACATGATGGAACTGATGAAAACATAATAGAGAAAAAGATGGTTAGTCAATGGTTGTGTAATAGTAGTTTTATAACAAGAGTGGATATGGCAAATATCCATTCGAATTGTTTAGTTGATTTTTTTCTCGACCGGGTAGATATTTCAGAACTCGAAAAAGAGTTCTGAAGACCAAAAAAAATTCGGTCTTGGTGAGACCCGAACTCACGACTCTGACTTGGAGCGTCTCAGAGGGCTAACGCTCTAACCAACGAGGCCACATAGACTATATAATTCGAGTTAATTATTGGTGTGAAGGGTAGATGTCAGTCCTCCAATTACACGAATAAAAATCCATTGTGACAATTCAAACTTGACTCAGTAAACTATAAGATATAAATACATTCATTCATGTCTAAATGAAACTTAGATTTCGTGTTTATAGGTGGACAATCAGATTTGTTACGTTTCTACAAGGTTGTCCCTCGTAACCAAGTATTTTTTACCATATTTACGGGCGGTAGTAGAGAAATAAGATTTGAAGCGTTTTTTTTTGCCATCTACACCATAAGGTCGATATTTCCGTTCTCCTGACACAAAGGGTGGAATAGGTGGAAAAAATATAATGAAACTTCAAAATAGAATATAAAATAGAAGTGTATACCTACTAGACCGGGAGGTCATGACAGGTGACGTTCCACCATTTTTTCGTGCATGCGTTTTTAAGGCTTGATAAATAACCCTGAAATATCAAAGATAGTCGGGTTTTTAGCCCCCCCGCGCGTCCTCTTAATAAGGAAAAACGCTTTTCTTTCTGTAGCGAATTTTCGTGTTTTTCCGTGATATTTTACTGCATGCCATTGTAATATACGGAAGTTCAAACTAATTGAAGCTCTAATAATTGATGGCATGCACCCCGCAGCGGCCCAAGATGAACAAAGGGTTGTGAAAACCTGAAAAAAAATGTAGGAAAATTCCGTGTTTTCAAATTGCATGCCGATGTGAAGAATTGAAGTTTTCGGAAGTTTTTGTAATAAAAACACTATGGAAAAATTGGCATGCACCCCTCGTAGGACCAACGGTGAAAAATTTCCGGAAAATTCTGTAAAATTTTAACACCGAATTCTGTGATTCCAAACTGCATGCTATTGAAAAATACTTAATTCGTACCATTATTCAATAGAAGGAAATTTGGCATGCACACCAGGGTGTTGCAAAATAGAGGCATGCGTGACGAAAGTTGCAAAAAATACTGAGCAAATTTAGGTGACTTGTTTTTGCATGCCGTTTCGAAATTCATGAATTTACCTTATTTTAAGTCATGAGTGTAAATGGCATGCATGTAGCTACAGCCCAAAACACAAAAATTGTGAAAAAATTGAATAAACATCAATTTTTTTATTGAAAAAAAAATTGAAAAATGGCGTGACTTCTTTTTGCATACCGCTATATACTTTTTTGAGCCGAAATGCAAAATAGCATGCATGTAGCTTTATGACAATTGGTTAAATAAACAAAAAAATCGTCCTATTTAATAATTTTATTATTTTTCAAATTTTTTATGAAAAATGAAAGTCGAAAATCATTTTCAGCATCATTATTTTATACATGAAGTATTATTATTAAATTCACTCGCCGCCCTATTTGGGTTAATATTCCCATCTCTTACTTAATGCTCAGCCGATGTATCTGAGGCGTGAGTGCAAGTGAGCCAAGAATGCTCTCAGCCGACACCCTCCTACCTCACCACATGCCGCCAGAGCCCAGCTAAATATAAAATCTTGACCTGATACATCATGCCGACTGGTAGCGAACTTGTTGTTTACTTCTATACGGTGGTATAGGCAATGGCGTAGCTTGTAGCGGTGATGAAAGTTATTGGGAGCTAAGTGGAGCAGAGCTTTGTGCGGAAGTAGAATTTTTAGTACAGAGAGTTTTGGTACCGAGCATTGGAAAGTTATCGGAGCGATTTAAGTGATTGTGTTGTATTGTATTGTGATAGAGAGTTATAATAAAAGAAGTTCAGTGTTGTTCGGTGTTTTAATCGACGAACCCAGGGATAAATCGTAACAGTAGTGTCAGAAGTTGGATTTTGAAAGGATATATCGTAACAGTGGTGTCAGAATTAATATTTTCCAGAAGAAAGATCGTAACAATAGGGTAGTAGTAACCTCTCGTGCTAGTCAACGTATGATAGGCCACGTTTAGACTAGAGACCGGGAAATTCGAGTCATTTGAATTTTTTTTTTAATAATTCTTGAATGTTGGACTGTGATAACATATATGTTATTTCAGCCATCAACTTGAAATAATGTTTATTCAAACAATTCTCATGGAGCTACATGCATGCCATTTCGTATTTCAACTTGAAATAATATCTACAAACGAAATACAAAGTGGCATGCAAGAAGAAGTCACGGCATTTTTAATTTTTTTTTTCAATCCAAAAATTGATGTTTATTCAATTTTTTCACAATTTTTGTGTATTGGGCTGTAGCTACATGCATGCCATTTACATTCATGACTTGAAATAAGGTGAATTCATCAAATACAAAATGGCATGCAAAAACAAGTCACCTAAATTTGCACTGTTTTTTGCAACTTTTATTATTATTTATAATACGATGGGCTTATTCAACATGCATGCCATTTGAATTAGATAATTATTCCGTTATAAAATTAATATTCATCCTTATTAGGAGTGATTTGGAATCACGGAAAATCGGTGTTAGAATTTTACAGAATTTTCCGGAAATTTTTCACCGTTGGTCCTACGGGGGGTGCATGCCAATTTTCCCATAGTGTTTTTATTACAAAAACTTCAATTCTTCACATCGGCATGCAATTTGAATACACGGAATTTTCCTACATTTTTTTTCAGGTTTTCACAACCCTTTGTTCATCTTGGGCCGCTGCGGGGTGCATGCCATCAACTATTAGAGCTTCAATTAGTTTGAACTTCCGTATAATACAATGGCTTGCAGTAAAATATCACGGAAAAACACGAAAATTTGCTACAGAAAGAAAAGCGTTTTTCCCTTTGAAGAGGACGCGCGGCGGGGCTAAAAACCCGACTATCTTTGATATTTTAGGGTTATTTATCAAGCCTTAAAAAGGCATGCACGAAAAAATGGTGGAACGTCACCTGTCATGACCTCCCGGTCTATACAGTAAATTGAAGTTTAGGCATCAAAATAAGCTTAAATATGAATGATCTTCCGACACCGACGAAAAACTCTACTTCTGTAGATTAATTGCTAACGTCTGGATGATGTTTGATTAATTGAAAAACTTGGCGGTTCAAGCTACGACGTACATGAATAAAAAAGTGTAAGAGAAGACATGACTTGGAAACGATCTCCCTATTGCAATCCGTGGTATGGAAAGGCTGGAAAACTATCCTATATTAAACAAAGCTATCAGATTTCACAGACGTTGCGATGATATGGCCAAGAGGTGTTTTACTTTGAAACACATTGTGTTCACAATACGGAATTCAACCGAAATCGCTAATTAGAAACTTTGGTGAACAAATTTGACGTGAGATAATCTCGTATAAATTTTATTCTTTCTGAAATTTTTGAATATTCAGAAAGCAGTATTATCGAGAATGAATACCCCACCAACTATTTGTAAATTGAACCTTATTTTTTGAATACTTTCCGATAGATTCAAAGTATTTTGCATTTGCTGTTCTTTTGTTTCGTTATTATCTGTTTCAAGAAGTATTGTATTGTACTTCCTCTACTGGTATATTTCTGTTTAATCCAATATACCACTCCTCTGGTACATGTAGGGACAGCACAAGGACTATGAAACAGATAATGTCGAATATGAGTTAATACTGTTTTTTTCGTCTTTTCTGCTCGTCCTGGGCATCTCAAATCAGACAGTATGTCAAAACAATGAACATAAAACAGTGCTCATATAAGTGATGTATAATGAGACTGTCCAACTCTGAACTGTCCCTCTTTACACCACTATACACCTCCAAGAACACGTGCTTATCGATGTCATGAAAAGAATCTGAATAGATGAACGGTTTCGAACATACCTTTCAAACAACTCTGAAGTCAACCACAAAAAAATCACACATGTATTTTGACTACTCTCGAAATAACGACAATAAATTAAATCTTTTACGTGTAGATAAATGATCTGCACTCAGTCAGCCATTGAAAATGTTCGAAACATTTTCCATGTTGATTGTGACAATCGCTGTGGATCAGCAGAAATATATCCAGAAGTGAGCACTAACGGTGCAAGAAAGATGGATATAATTCGTTTGTCCCACTATGTACTATGTCATTACACACCATCTTCCCCTACTCATTTCGATCGGATAGAAAAATTCCATTGTGAACTATCAAGGCTCAGATACGACCTGTCTTGGAATATGGTTCTCACGTGTGTAGTTCGGCTTCAAAACATTCATTGAGGCTTCTCGATTCTATTCAGAAAAAGGCAATCCGTCTTGTTGGTGATTCTTCGCTCACAGACCCGCTCACTTCATTGGAACATCGTAGAAGGGTCAGAGATTTGTCTCTCTTCTATAGATAATTTCACGGTCAGTGCTCTTCTGAATTGTTATCAATCGTTCCACCCTTGGCAATATCTACACGGATGACTCGACGAGTACAGAATTTTCATCCCTTTGTTGTGAATTTGGAGACCTGTTGAACCTCTCTTGCTCAGGGACTTTTTTGATAAAGCAGCTGAGCTTTGGTACTCCTTTGCCGAAAGAGGTCTTTTCTGAGGCTTACAAAGTTCAAAAATTCAAAGTGAATGTTAATTCGTATCTCCTGTTCCTTGATTCACACGGTGTTCTTTGAACATTACAGGGCTTCCTTCTTCCCTAGATGGAAACATGTATATAACGCCTTTACTCTCACATGACGTTGTATAGACTTGTTTGTCTTTCGAAATAATTTTTCAACTCATTACCAATAAATATTATCCCTTTGACTTTGGCACTCTTCCTGATGAAGTAATTACGAGAATAAGTGAGACATACCATTCGTCGAGTTTTCATGAGATTCGGCACTCATCAAAGGGAAATTAAACAGCTATGTCTTCGTTTTCTTTGAGAGCATACTCGAGTTTCCAGTAACGGATTCGGATGAGAAAACTGTGTACGCAAGAACATCATTAGTGAGCTAACTAACATTCGTTGAGTTTTACGACGTAAGCTAAAGATTCGTAATTTATATCGAACGCTTCGGATTCATCAAAATTGTGATCAGGTGTGCATTCTTCGAGAGTTTTTTGAGCTTAGATGGGATCTGTGGCACAAATACTTGGTACTTACAGTATGTGCTACGACGGTTACGACAAGCTTCCTAAATGCTGGTATTCAACAAAATGATAAAGCGCTTGTTTGCTTAGCTGGTGGTTACAATAGACAGGAAGGTTATACTTTCAACCGATGAGTGAATGGGTTCCACAGGGTACTATTTTGGGCCCTGTGCTATTTTCTCTGTATGTGAATGAAAGTGAGTTAGTAACATCTGGAGCTCTTGTCTCACAATATGATGATACTTCTGAAATTATATCAGACAGATTGGATATAGAGTTGCACTGAACATCATCATAATGTTTTCATAGCAAGGGGCAGGAAATTTGGTGAATACTTATCTATAAAATGTTTGAATAGAGCAAGAAACCAACGTCATGTTTTCAGGCATTGAAGTTAATAAAAATATCTCTGTTATTCTGTCACTGTCTCAAACATGAACTCCGTATGGAATATTTATTTCATGGTCTGAAATTTGAATTGAAAATTAATCGAAATCTAGTATTTCGAAAGAAATCTTGTCGACAGAGTTTTGAGGAATACAAAATTTTAATAGTTGTAGGTAAGTTCTCAAAAATGAAAAATGGATTTGTGTTGGTAAATATCACTCTGTCAACACAAGACATAGACATTATTTGGCGGGTTCTACATTTCAAATGAATGTCATGTTGGTCAAGCTGTTTAGGTTTGAGGTTGATCAATGCTCTGTCATATTATATAAGGGATTGTGAACGTATTATTAATATTTTCAAATGATTATTGAAGGGGTATTCAATACAGAAATGTTTATATTTATTTACCGAGAGAATATTTTTAGAATTTAGTATTCGGTATTTTTGTACTTTTTGGACACATTTACTGTTTATTGCCAGTTTTGCAGGCAAATAATTTCTTTTTTTTTTTTTCATTTTTGGTTGCACAGTCTCGAGCACCAATGAGGATTACGAGCAATTAATCAGCTTGGTGAATAGCGTATATAAAGTCGGTGGAAGAGTGATTTTTCTGGGAGACCCATGTTATACTCTGGACTTTTCTCAGAATGACCCTGCTCAACAACAACATGGTTTTTTATCAGATATGACAACTGTCACCAACCTCGGTATGCTAACAGAGTGCTATAGATGATAAGGCATAGCTGGATGTAATAATGACGGATTGTGCAAAAGCCTCGAAAAGCCTTTGATAGGTGGACCATGATCTTCTGGTAAAAAAATTGATGAATTTGGTTTCTTGGTCGATGCAGGTAGGCTTATAGAATCCTACCTTACCAGGAAGCCTCTACAGGTTAAAGTTGGAAATTGTCAAGGGAGTACATGTCGATCTCTGGAGTACCACAAGGTAGTAATCTTGGCCACTATTATTTGCGATCTTCATGAATGACCTACCAGATTGTGTAAGGTTCTCAAAAAAGTCCCTTGGTTGCAGATGACTTCAAACTATTGAAACATATAAAATACATTAAAGATTGAAATGAGTTTGTGAGTGACTTCAAACTAATTTGAAATTCATCCGACATTATAGTAAATCGGTGAACAAAGCCTATAAAATTCTTGTTTTCGTGATGAGGAACACAAAACATTTCGAAAATATAGGCACGATTATTAAATTGTACAATGCTTTGGTTAGACCCAATTTGGAATATGCCTCCGTTATCTGGGCTCCACAAACATCAGCACATGATGATATGATTGAGAAAGTGCGAAAAAGATTCCTGAGTTATCTATTTTCGAAAGTCCACAATAGCAATTCTCACAATGATCTCCTATAACAGTATAATGATTGAATTTGATATGGTTTGTTTGAAAAAAAAGACGAAATTTGAGTTGTGTCTTATTTATTTATAAAATTATCACCGATTCAAAAATAAAATTAGATTTTTAGTTCTTAAAATTAACCTAAGAATAAGAGATAACCGTCTGTTCTATTGTTCACGCTCTAACTGTTATAAGCTATCGGTTTTGTATATGTTCTTAGTTTGAGTGTAGTTTTCACACCACCAGTGACCACTCTTACCTATAACATTCTGTGTGTTTGTAAGAGTATAAATGAATATATCAATTGCTGATAGTAGTTCTCAATAAAAAAGATGCTGTTTCGTGCCAAGATCTAACTATTTAATCTCACACAGATTCCACTCAGACTACGTCAATTCATCTTATCCTGTCTCAGCTGACAAACCTTCTCATCTCTCTAGAACACCGGAGAGGAAGAACATTTGTAACGAATCGTTTTTTTTACCTATCTGCAATTTCGATATCGAAGAGAACGGAATCATCTCGCTTGTCAAAACTTTTAAACAATCTAAAACAATCTATTGCAAATTCAATCTGTCCAGAAACAACTGACCGTTCTCTCACTTTTCCCGCATATGTTGAACAGTCTCAATACCATGTCACTTGCTTTGTGCCATCAGCACCCTTGATTCATTCCGACACCCAAACGCTTCGTTGAATTCTCAGATACCAAACTTCTCCCAGCCGCTTGGTATGAATAATTTGGATCAGTTTTATTGGGATAAGTATAATTTTCCTAAACTGTGAATTAGGGAGAAGTGAGGTTATGTACTATAAACATAAGTCATAAATTGTCCTGAATGAGCAATTCTACTGGTAAATGGCAAGCTAAAGACTGAGATACTGCTGTGGAGGAATATCCGGAAGTGTCAGGAAATCTAGTAAATATTTTTCTGGAACCCTTTCATTAAAACACCATCCATTTTGGTCTGTAAATCTGACACCGATCCCTTTTTGCTTCTGAAAGTTTCTTGTTCCAAAAATATTTACTTTCATATAGGTTTCGATTTGGTACGATTTTTTATGAAAGAAAAAAAGTAGTAACCAAATTTGTGGAGTTTTTGTGCCTTTGAGTTTTTCGAAGGTAGAAAAACATGGTACGACACCTGGTTTTTATGGCAGTTTTTCCATCATTTTTTGTTTCTGAAAAGGATTTCTATAAATACGAGAATTCGAAAAATCACGGGGAGTTGAACTTTACCTGCGATAGTGACAAGTTGGATTATTCCTGCGAACCAGTTTTTGAAGTTACCGACCGAATTTTCCTAAGTAAATTTGATTTTGATACTTAATATTTCTCCACCGTATTGTTTGGTTTCAAATTTTCAATATTTTCATTTGAGTGAGAGTGACAGTAAATTGAAGTGTTGGTGCAACGTTGACATTGATACCGTTTCAATTGTCATATTTCCGTTCGTATTTCGTGTACGGATTTCAGAGCTAGTTTGGAGTAAGTGACTGCTACCGTTTTATTTCATTTTCTTGAACAGAGTTCACGAGTGACACCCGGAGGTAAGAACCTGAGGTATATAGATTTTCACATCCTTTCTTGATCACCGATCCCTCGATTACACAACCGTCGCGAATCACTTTGGTAACTTTTAGTTCCCACAAGCCGCTGAGAATAACCGGGTAGTAGGAACGAGGTTCACCGTTGATCGGTACTTTTCCCGATTTTGCTATAAATATATTAGTTCCCTAGCCACTGAGAATACCGGGCAGGCGGAACTTATTATTTCTAGCTGCAACAAGCGGTTGTGAAATTTTATGTGGACAGGTCCGCGTTCTAAGAAGTGCTTAATAAGTAATCTGTTTTGGGAAGATCTGACTGGCAAACCTTCGCGAGTCATTTGGTACTGCGAATTTAGTCCCCTAGTCGCTGAGAAGTCCGGGCTCAGGGACGGAATTCACCATTGATCAGTACCGTTAATCACTCTAAATATTAGGTCCCTAAGTCGCTGCGAAGTCCGGGCTCGGGAGCTAATTGCATTTATAGTGATACCGTTTTTTTTCCCCTTTTTTATTTTTTACAAAAAGGTTTCCCGTCCTATGCTATCTAAAGTCCGTTCTCATTCTGCTGTTTTGGGAAGATCTGACTGGCAAACCTTCGCGAGTCATTTGGTACTGCGAATTTAGTCCCCTAGTCGCTGAGAAGTCCGGGCTCAGGGACGGAGTTCACCATTGATCAGTACCGTTAATCACTCTAAATATTAGGTCCCTAAGTCGCTGCGAAGTCCGGGCTCGGGAGCTAATTGCATTTAAAGTGATACCGTTTTGTTTTTTTTAAATTTATTAGAAAAAGGGTTCCCGTCTTATGCTTCCTAAAGTCCGTTCTCATTCTGCTTAAGTTGAAGTTCTATTTGATTATTATTCTTTTACTTCAGAGGTACACTTGTGAAAATTTTAAGTTGAAAGGTTTATATTTGGTACAAGCTCTGAAATCGGTAACGTTCTACCGACCGAGATAACGTTCAATTTTTATTTAAAATAATTTTCTTAAGGCTTCCATTTACCGAGTTGCTCACCCGTTTACTTGTTGATTTTCCGATAGAGTATTACCGTTAAATTTCTATCTGCTTTGTTTGTGAGCATACTCGTTTTAATAAAACAACAATTGTTAGATTGAAATTTCAGTTTGTTTTCCTCAGTCACCTCACTTTTTCAGGTTTATATGTCGACAACAATTTAAGGGTAATTTGTGCTTTACTGAATATTGAGTGAGATACCGTCCAGGGACGGCTGTTTAAGTGAACTTTCGACGAACCGTTACCGAACCGAAATTAGTATATTTTATTTTTCTGATCTACTGAATGTATCGGTGTTGAATATTTATATTCCAATACCGAATATTCAGTGGATTTCGCAACCGGTACTCCTGTTGGAAGTAATAGGTGTAATTAAGGCCTACACCCTATTACAAAAGTCTTTTCTGGTCACACTATCAGACCCCTGGGATACCGTATCTCCATCTGCTGCTACCTGGGCCTCCCTAACGACTTTTGAGGGAGCAGTGGAGCATACCATTACAAAAACTGGCGCCCGAAATTTTCTTTGAAATTGGAGTCTGTTTCTGGCCTTGAAACAGAACCAATTTCCGAGAAACCGACTGCGCCAAGAAGTAACGCCCGCCGAACCCCGAGAACAGCGTTACACATTTTGTAAAGGACTCTCAGTTAGATGCTTAATGTAACACACACTGTATATGGACAGACTCGGCGTGCAACCACACTAAAAACCAAACAAAGAATTGCGAAACTTTTTCACAATAGCGCAGCCGAACCTTTTTATTTTTAGTCATCAATTAACATTCTGAGCAAGTGTTTTGTTTTATAGCGATCAACGAGAATTGTGTTATTCATTTTCGTTCCTATAATAACTCTGCGCTGAATCCGAGATCTAAGTAGTACGTGTTTTGGTATCTTCGAAATTTATGGCATAGGCGAGCGGCCGGTAGTTATCCGGGTACACCGGAAAACCCGGTCAGATGCGGGTCGTAAATAGAAACATGTGTTTTCGGTTTTCGATGCAGACAATAAAATTTTATTACTGCTGGGGTGGTTCGCTATCCGGGGCCGAGTGAATCTGATGACAGCCAAATGTTATCAAGTGGTTTTAGACGGGCGGCGGTGTCATTTGTTACAAACAAAAACATCGCTCAATGTACAGAAATCATGGAGGTATAAAGGGTGACTTTCAATCTGCCCGAATGTAGAAAAATGTAATGAAATATTTTTGTACAACCAGAGTGGATTTTCTGGCCATATCGCGAGAGGAAGAAGTTTGAGCACGATGCCGTAGGCGAGTGCTCAAACTTCTCGAGAGCGATGTGGCCAATATCCATTCGAGTTATGCAACAAATCTTTTCATCGACCAGTTAAGTATTTCAGAACTCTCCTTCGAATACCATATTGATTATCAATTTTGGATATAGAGTATTTTTTCGATATTTATGAATAGCTCAAAAGGAGAGAAACTTTATCAAATCAATATTGTTACGAAATCTCCTAGCGCCGGCCCTGTCGTTCGTAAACGTAGAATAATATGAGGGGTCGAAGAGAGAACGTCATTTTTCCAGGAACTCTTGATTCGCGTGGAGAATTCGATACACATCATCCAGACCTTTCTCGAAGATTCTCCATAGGCGTACGCAAGTATAAAAGGAGACACTTCATCGCGGAGCGGGGTAATTCAGATAGTTATTCGGAGTTTATCAGAGTTTCTAGCTCAATGGAACTCAGTGGAGAGTCAGAGTCATTCAGAATATCTAGTGGAGAGAGCTTTGGTATTGCTAAGTGCAGAAGTAGAATACTGTTTGAACGTCATTATTTTGTGGTGGATCGATATTTGTTCTGTAGTTTTCTGGGTATTGTTACCTACCACAATCTGAAAAAAATCTATACGAGATCACACAGTAGAATGGAATGACACTAAAATTATGACGAAAGAGAGCAATGGCAGGAAACGAAAATTAAAGGAATCTGCTTTCATCATGCTGTTTTATGGAGAATGCATATATATGAGTTCGCTTGATATGGATCGCGGATGGCTACCTCTCCTGAAGGACAAAACGTTATGTCAAATTGGAAATATCTGACAAATGTCAATTACCAAGATTGCCTACAAGAGACATTTGAATTTGAACAGGAATTTCCGTATCAGTACAGAACAGAAGCGGATTTAGTTTCCGAAACGTTGACGATAATTATTTTCATATATATATATATATATATATATATATATATAAGACTGCTTGACTTGGTGGCGAGGCCTGAGTCTCCTCAACCCCCAGCACTCATCTTGACAGATTGAAGATTGTGGTTTGGTGGATGGAGGGATGGTATTTATAGCTGTATGAGAATCCGTCGTTGTTGAAACTGTCGGACTGTATACAGGTCTGGTTTGAGAAGGATTAATCAATGGATTTGTTCGAAGGGATAATAATGGTTTCCACGAATTGGGGAGTCTTTGTGAGTCGTCTCGTTTGTTGAGGCATTGAGGGCGTTTTTCAATTTCTGCTGTGGCAATGGTCTCCGTGTTGTTGAAGTCTATTCGAGCACATATATATATATATATATATATATATATATATATATATATATATATATATATATATATATATATATATACATATATCATTCCGTGTTCTGTGGTTTTGATCCCCTGAAGGATAATTGTCACAACGTTTCGGCAAAGTCTCATTTGCCATCTTCTAGGTGATGATTGAGTTTCGTCCTCCGAACTCGACTAATTATTTCGAGTTTTACTTCTCAATATATAGGGGTGTTCATTGATGGTATCTTTGACCTGGGCCCCTCCCACTTTCTTCGTTGGTCCGACTGCATTTTTCATTATGTCTGTATGGTAATTACTTAATAAGGTCCGACCTTGTTCCTCTAGTGTGATCGGCTTGTTTTTGTTTTGTGATATGATGGATTTCCACGTTCTTGGTAATCTTTGGGCATCATCTCTCTTATTCATACTACTCGGTCGTTTCCCAATTTCTCAATATATATATATATATATATATATATATATATATATATATATATATATAAAACAGTTATTATTATTTTGTAGATATAGACAAAATTTGAGTTATACGAGAAGTTGCTGACTAAGTAATTGGACTTGTTCTATCCAGAAAGAACTGTTTTTCAATAGTCGCTGCAACTTTTCGGGGTAGCTTGAAAATCTGCCTTTCTACACTTGTATAGATTCAAATATTAATCCTTATTTTTTCCGATTGTGGTAGGTTACAATACCCAGAAAACTACGGAACAAATAAATAGAATGTATATAGGTTTCCTATGCCAGAGATGATACCATTAATTACATTTTTGTTGATTTTTTCGGAGAAATACGGTAATCACTGTTATTGCGTTCAATACAAATATAAATATATTTGAAGTTCTTTATTATTTATCAGGTGTAGAAAAAATATATTCACTTTGAAGATGTTATCTTTTTTTGGGGGTCCAACAGATTGCTCCAATAAAGCAGTAGTTTCAATTCCCAATTATGTAGCTTTTATTCCATTTGGAATATGTTCATATTGTACCGTGTGATCAGTCAAGATCGAACAGAGATCACTTGTAAAGATGTAACTTCTAGCACCATTTTAATAATGATATTTATGACATCACTAATTGCGAAGACGGTGAATATATTTTCATTTTCAAAGAGGACTGGGGGCCTAATGACACCTCATTGAAAAGTCCTTTCGATTTTCCATTTTTGAAAATGGAATCAGCTTTTTCTGAGTGATTATCAGTTTTATTCAATTTCCACCACCAATTTCATCCGAGCTTGAATCTAATTTTATTACAATTCATTTGAAATAATACTGGACTCGTTTTATAGTTTTTTCGATAAAGATTCTCCTCCCTCTTAACTCTTGAGCGAGACAGGATAGCAATATCGGGCAAAATTTACATAGAAAGTCACCGTTCTCAGTAATTTTTAATGAACAATATATTTGAGAGACCTTTCAATAATCGATCCATCACTGATCGAGAAAATCCTGAGTTGTGTTGAGTTTTGAGATTGGGATTTTCTAAACATAAGTTGCATATACTAAACCTTGATTTTGCGATATACGAACGTTATAATTTTCCGTGCAATTTTCCCAATACTATTTTCATGAAAGTGTTTCAGTTGAAGTTCCCCCATATTTGGGTTGAAGTCACTTGAAATAATTATCATTATTAATTGTAAGAGAACCGGCGGTACTTACTTGCATCTTCATCTTTTTTATAAGTATTCTTTTCTCCGCATCTCCTGAGTGCCCTAACGTAGAAAGAACAAATTAATCTAATCCCAACTAATTCAATAACTCTCAAGAGGTTCACTCTAACTCCTGATCGTTCTCTCCATTATCTCGCCCACTTCGAATGAATCCACACCCCGGTCTAACGCAACTAGTACGATATCGTGTGCACCACGAAGAAATTTATGATATTTATCGTTGTCGGTAATCACAACATTTCAAAAGACATCATAAACCAAAGTTACGCCTACGTAGTATCATTTTATTGGCTCCGGGGATCATTAATTTTTGACTCGGAGTTCATAGTTAACAAATTAGTTTTTAGTTATGAGATATATTGGGTTAAAACGTTTTCGATACCGGCCGGTTCGCCTTGGGTGGGCCCCTTAACACCTATCAACGTCCGACTGTGAAATACTTTTTAACGGGCTAGATCGCATGCCACGTAGTGCCACTTAAATATTAGTGGTTTTTTATTGTCCGAATTCTTTGGCTAGCTGTCTGAGTCAGTCGTAATGATTTCACTGCGAGAGAACGTAAATCGAATGCTGCTCTCGCTTTATGGCTTCCTGAATAACTGATGTATCAATCATAGTTTATTTACTGCCCGGTGCGATGGGACTAGGTGTGACCCGATCCGATGTTCACATCGGGTGATAAGTTCTGAAAATGATAAACAAGAATTTTATTAGAATGGAGAACTTCGTTCCAAGTTGCAAACCTAAATTATTCGTGAAAATGTCCACCATCAGGAAAATTGAATTATTCAGTTAATAATGTTTGAGAGGGTAGGTTTATAATCAGCACTAACCTCAAAATTCTACTCGCTTCTCCAAAACCAGTATTTCCAGAAGAATATCCGTTTCTCCTGAAGCTTATAAATCTGATAACGCACGCGCAAAATTAGGGAGTGCTGTCAAAGCTCAGACGATTTCAGCTAATCGAATATCAGCTTCAGGAAAAATGGATATTTTTCTGGAAATACCTGTTTTAAAGAATCGTGTAGAATTTTTGAGCAAGTGTTGATCAAAACGAATCCATTCAACCGATATTTACTGCAAAATTTCATCAATTTCCTTCGATAAAAAGGCCATGCGCAATAAACTTCAACAAACTTATCAATTAGGTATAATAATAATTTATAGCCACTCATTTCTCTCTTTTCAATTTTCTTGAAAAAATCCGCAACCAAGAAAAATTTTTGGAAATCGTTTGAAGCTCGCAAAAGATTCGGTACGAAAATATCATGTAGAAATTATTCGGAACTAGAATTGTATATATCATATTCAGCCAGAGAAAAACTCATTTATATTAACAACCAAATGAAATCGTTTGCTGAAATCACTCAATATTCAATATATTTTGTTTTGAAATTCCAATATCCACGCTGATAGACAGGGTATGATTTTTTTTATTTAACCTTAACATCAAAGTTATATTACTTGCACTCTACGTGCGTTTCGATAACAAGGTATGCATCTTCGGGGAAAAAACATATATATTTTTCCTGAAGATTCTCACCTAATTATGAAACACAGGCACGGATATGTCAAGCCAGGAATTTTCACTCACCATGACGATATCCATTTATTATCGGGTGGTTGTCATAGCAACGTCTGTGAGTGCAATAATCAGACAGACTTATATTTACAGTAACGTAATTTTCAAAACAAATCAATTTCCGAAATTTGTCTTTACACTCAACACACTTCCTGTACCTACATGTTCATCATTTTGTATTAAAAACAGAACTGAATTATCTGAATGCTTTTATGGTTGTATTCGGGTTCACAACAAAAACAGTTCAGGAACGGTTCCAAATAGTTGGACTGTTGAGGCGTGAAGGGTTTGTCGCGAATATATCTACATTAATTGGGTGGGTGACTATTTTTGACTGTCCTAGAACAGTATTTATTGCGAACCCGAATACGGCTTATATTGCTGTTTGAATTCGACTAGAAATATCAAGCATAAAACCATTGGATTTTGTCAGTGACGTGCAGAACGTAAAAAGTTATCAGACAAAATGCCTTCGGACAAAAGATTTTTTATTTGCGGGAAAAACAGAGGCACCAAAATATAACGATTAGTCCACCTGTCTTAAGGTGGGCATCCACGATGAAACTAAAATGTCATGAAAATTTTATTTCACGAAACATTTGTTTCATGGTGCGTATTCACGAAGAGATAAAAATTTCTCCACTCGCTATTGTTTGAAATTTTTAATTCATGAGAGACGAAGTACAGTAATCTGCTGTTTTCACGGTGACTTAGTTGGTTCGATGTTTGTGCATTGTGATGGCTACAAAAAAAGATAGAAGAAAAGTTGCAGCTTGTTATTATTTATTAGCTTCAAAGAGATCTCACAAAATTTGGGTACGCGATTGGATTAAACAAAGAGAAAACCACGAGTCTATGAATTTTGGAGCTTTCATTTTTTTCTTCTTTCTATTGATACTTTGGAATTGGCATCGAAGACTATGGATTTCATCATTTATTTCTTGAACGATATGCCCATAACTTCCGATATAGCATCAATGGAGGTTTTTCTACCCATACGATTTTTATACTACTCTAAAGAGCAATCCCATAAATTGGAATGGGATTCGTAAAGTCCGATTGATTTTAGTGTCATTTGTCGTGACCAATTGACACTACCTTTTCTTTTCTTACTTTTGTTCTCTACTTCACTCATTGTTCCAATTCGAAATCGAAATCGAAGAACGTTATTTTTTTATGTAAACATACTAGCGACTAGCGTATACCGATTTTGTTTCACGAAGAACGCCAAAACTCATGTGCAGCACGTGAAACAAATATTTCACATGAAACAAGACGCATATCGCGTATACAAGTTGAAACTTGCCCATGAAACAAATGTCTCGTGAAATATTGTGTCACGAAATTTTCAACAATATTTAGAGTAATTCTATAGTGTTTCCACTGTGAAACACGAAAGTTTTAACTCATGACACAAAAATTTCATGATAAACTTTCATCGTGGATGCTCACCTTTATATTTATAAATTTGTTTCTTGGTACAGTTTTCTAAAAATCTCGAATCATAAGGAGATTTGAAATTTTTCACTTGTAGAACGAACCCTTTGGAATAACCATGTTTTCACGTGAATATTTCGTACACTGCATTTTTTGACAGAAATATATCTACGTACGAATTTCGAACCAGTTTCATCTTATTGAATATGATAAAGAGAAGAACAAGTATTAAACTGAATATTTGTCAAGATATATCAGAAATATCTGACAAAATTGCTATTTTGTCGCTTTTTCGTAATTTGATTTTTTCCTGCAACAAGCTCTGCTTTTTTCCACAGAGTGATGAGGGTCGATATATCCATTCGATAAATCATTTCCAGTCAACTAATGCTTATTTTCCACTTCCAATACGGCCGCCATTAATTTACAATGCACGTGTATTGTAAGTGAGACATTTTGTTACAGTTGTCAGTATGGTGGGGGTAGAAAAAGTACAGCACGCTACTCTGGTAAGGCCAATTAGGTACACTCGCAAATTACCGCACTCCACAATTTTTCGCTCAAGCGTAATTGGTTCTTATCCCCCTCGTTACGTAATTATACTATTTCACGTCACTTCAAGCCGCAACCAATATGTTTTTCTCCTGTTCTAATAGCGTACAATGGAAATTCATTGTAGCCTAAGCTCCGAAACATTTTCCAGTCGATCGACGAAGTTTATTACGATTTTCACAAATCCTGAGTAATTTTCCGTTTCATAAATGACTTCCGTATGCCCCTTTCATAATTCACTACGAAAAAATCCACTTCCCGAGAATTCGAGGATTACGCCCTCTCCAAATTTCATTAAAATAAAAAGAATATTTGCCATGATGATATAAGAAAACAACTCGGGGCGAATTTAATTTCGTTTTCTGACAGTTTTGTGGAGAGTTCCGGACGAGCAGTGTGTTGTTTTAGGGAGGATGAGAAGACAATCAGAGGAGACTGACATAGAGAAAGATGAAGATTCGACTGATGTACTCGCTATAAAATCGGCCTAATAGATATGAGATGAAAGTACAACACACTTTGCTGGATTATTTTTGATTCAATCAGGTTTGGGATAAATATACAATGCGGCCGTAAAAAATTCATTCCTTTAATTCTTGGTTGGGACAAGATATCAAGGCCAGACAGCATGTATGTTAAATTGCATAGCAAGGATGTTAATCAATTAGAAGTTATTGTAATTAATTGAGGTGATGTTGGATTAAATTTGCTTTGAAATTATGATTTAGCATCAGTTTGAAGATTATTTGGGTACACTGAAATATAATTGGTAATAGCTCAAGAAAAAAAGTACTGAAATTGATTCTTTGTTACGTAAACTTTTGTCCCGTACAGAAGTAAAGAAGATGAAAGAAATATCTTTTCCGCAAATCGCTAGGACATTTTGACATTCCAGACAAAATTTCATGAAAAAAAAACGAAGATTTCCTTACTGTAAGGAAGTTATATTTCCTTACAGTTGTTAGTGTTCTACATAATGATTGAAAACAGTTTCCATAATAACAAAAGTAATTTCATTCCCCTTTTCAAAGCACCATTTATCGGGAGTAATTACACAAGTGCATCAAAATTACCGATAATTTTCCATGAAAGCATGTTGTCTAAAAACTGCATGAGTTTATTTTCATATTTTGTCGAAAGAGCCCGACTCTGTAGGAGGAGGGCTCTTTTAGCAAAATATGAAAATAACCGAATGCAGTTTTTTTACTGACAACATGCTTGAATGGAAAATCATCAGGTTTATTTTAATGCACGAGTGTAATTCGGTAGAATATTTCCGGAGTTAAAACAACGACGTTTAAAATTCAGTATTTATGCCTGTCAAGATGACAAATGTACATTTTAACAATAGTTACTATAGATACACGAACCGAGCGGGTATTTGTCGATACCTACCGGGTATTTACCAGCCCGAAAATGTCCCGCCGGGAATTTATCGCTGTAATTGATCGAAAATGTCCCGCTTCATATGGGATTTTCAACATACGATGGAAATATTCTGTGAATGAAAGTATTCGCGATATTTTCAAAACTAATTAATATCTGTCAAATTTTATACGATTTACGGAAAATAGCATGTATACCTCGTCATCGTCTAATATTCAGATGTCAGGAGTGACTATTCCTACAAAATCAAGTATCTCGATGCTAGGAATTACGATCAGTGATAATATCTCATGGGAAAACCATGTGAGATCGATCGCTGAAAGTGATCCCCAGAAACTTGGATTTCTATTTCGTGCGAAGAAATACTTCACTTCTCGTCAGCTTCTAATGATCTACAAGGCTCATATACGACCTGTCATGGAATACAGTTCTCATGTGTGGCGTTCGGCACCAAAACATGCATTGAGGCTTCTCGATTCTTTTCAGAGAAAGTCAATTCATCTTGTTGGTGTTTCTTCGCTCACAGACTCGCTCACTTCATCGTAGAAGGGTCGGAGACTTGTCTCTCTTCTATAAATACTTTCACGGTCGCCGCTCTTCCTAATTGTTATCTATCGTTCCACCCTTGGCAATATCTACACGGATGACTCGACGAGTACAGAATTCCCACCCCTTTGTTGTGAATTCGGAAACCTGTCGAACCTCTCTTGCTACGGGATCTTTTTTCAATAGAACAGCTGAGATTTGGAACTCCTTGCCAAAAGAGGTTTTTCCTGAGGCTTACAAACTTCAGGAATTCAAAGTAAATGCGTATCTCCTGTCCCCCTATTCACGCGCGGTGTTCTTTGAACATTACAGGGCTTCCCTTTCGTGTGAATCTACCTTCTCGCCTTGCACCTCGACTTAGCAATCTTCACAGTCGTCCAGGCTTCTAAATCTCGACACGACATGGTACTAGATAGGAGAGTCGTTCATTTTTGTCAAATGCCTGTATGATTACACACCCAAAAGAAAAACCTGAAATACCTATTATCAATAACACCAAAATGGAATCATAGCGTTTCAACTATTTCTGTTGTGGGAAGACACTGTGAGCAAATCTCCAATTTTCACAGTCTACGGAATTTGACGAAACTTATGGCGTATAAGATAAGCCACATGAATATTGAGTACCTAATTGCCATATTCAAGATCCAGAATGTTACGAAATTTCATCGAAAAAGTAATTGACAAGATCATAGTGATTTTTTAAATATAAAATATTTTTTCGTTGACCTCTACGAAAAGTTACATTTTACGTACTGATTTCCGGACGAAAAATCGACTATTATTGGAGGCAAGTACTTTTCGTCCGCTGCGGTTGCTATGGTACGGCACTGTTCGAGAGCGGCGATTGAATAATTTTCGTTTAATAAAAACCTGCGCCTGTGACAATTACTGTCATTTGCTGTTGTCAAATGAAGTAATGGGGATGACGGCTGCAAAACTCTACCACTAGGAGCGCCACCACTGCATGTACCTTTGACTGACTTTGACAGCCTCTCAAGTCAAATGACAACAATTCAAAACATTAAACGTCCCTTCTTTGCAATAATTAAGAATATAAAGATTTGAAATCGACATAAAATGGTCTTATGTAGTGCATTCGGATGTAAAAATGTAGGTACGCATTTATTTCCAAAAGAAACAATACTGAAATAGCAGTGGGAAGTAGCCCTGAAAGAAAGAGCTTTCAGGCTTCTGAACATTCTAGATTATGCTCCAGTCACTTACAAAAGAACGTAGCAGGGCTATTAGATGGTTATTATGATGATTTTTAACAAAACACCTCTGTAATCAGTTTGAATTTTTTACCTTTCAGTCAGATCTTTTTTTTTCCTTTGAGGGATCCACCACGTTCCCTCAACAAACTTTTCAGTTCTGGTACAGACAAACATCCATATCTATCGGTTGGAGAACACATCCTTATGATTCTTTAGTATCTTTTGAAAATATTCATCAAAATAAAAATAAAACATAACCTGCAAAATCACTCGTTAGGCACATGCAGTCGTGCTGCCACCTACTAAAAGCTTTGGGTCATCTTCCCCATTACGAAATTCGCTAGATTTTACGTGTGAATAAGACCGCGGTGTGTGTTCAAAGCATTGACGTAATATAACATGGACTGGGTGTCGCTTAACCCTCAAATACAAGTTCTTGCGGCCCGAACCAACTAAGGGCATCTGCGTCATAGTCGTCATCGTCATAATGTGTTACGTCATCAGTAATATGTGTTGCATACTTAGATTCCGTAGGTAATTAGTTCTTTTCTGGTATCCTATTGATTCTTAAATATTCACTAGATTATTAAAAATATTCAAGAATGGGACCAAATGAAATTATGGTGCATATTGAAAATTTTCAATAGTCAATATTTTCGGGTATTGAATAATGTATTTCAATAAACCACTAGGTACCTACAAGATACTTCAGAAATATCAGTGGTGCCTCATAATTTTCTTCTATAACAGTTATTTTCAATAACCAATATTTAGTGTTATCCAAGATTCACTAGAATACCTTATAATTCGTATACATAGTATTCCTTGTTCCTCATATATGGATTTTTATCGATATTGGTCATTTTTTCACGACCTTCACTGTAACAAAAATCAACATATCACCAACTCCCCCACTGTAAAACAGATTTTTGGCTATGCAAATATGCAAAAGTGATACATTGTGACGTCACTCGTAAGTGGTGACGCAGTTGCCCTTAGTTTAATATGTTCATGCCGTTTTAGGCGTGGGGATCAATCCTCTCACTCTAATGCCCAGTCCATACTATTAGGTCTATGGTTCAAAGTAATCAAAAATGAGTAGTGATAGCGATGTGGATGTAAGTAATACTCCTCCGGAGCTACGGGAATTGGCAAATACGGCCACGTTGGATTTACTCCCACAGAAATCACGAATTTTATACGAAAAACAATACAACAAATTCAAGAACTGGCGTCAGGAACATAAGGTCGAGAATCTCTCAGAAAATGTTCTTCTGGCCTATTTTTCTAGTAAAGCTGATGAGAATAATTATAAGTCCTCGACGCTATGGTCAATATACTCTATGCTAAAGTCTACACTAGCCATCAAGGAAAACGTTAACATATCCAAATTTCCGAAACTTATTGCATTTTTGAAAAAACAAAGCGTTGGGTACAAAGCGAAAAAATCTAGAGTATTCAGTCGAGATGAAATAAACAGATTTCTTGGTGATGCCCCTGATGACACTTATCTTTTGCACAAGGTAAAATGTTTTTATTTATTTTGCTGATGCATTTATTGTTATATTATATTTCAGCTCTGTTTGATTATTGGAATTGCTGGGGCTTGTCGAAAAGACGAACTACGTAAAATAACGACCAAGGATATTGTTTATCAAAGCAACATGCTTGTAATAACCATTCCAGACTCAAAAAATGGTAAAAGGCGTGTTTTTACAGTTACAGACAAACTTTGCGACGGAGTGAATCCTTTAGAAATATTTCGACAATACGCCAACTTAAGACCGAAGCATTGTAATCATAATATATTTTTTGTCAATTATAAATCAGGAAAGTGTACAGTGCAAGTGGTTGGTGTGCATACATTTGCAAAGATACCTAGCTTAATCGCAAAATACTTAAAATTGCCGAACGAACTAGAGTACACCGGGCATTGTTATCGGCGCACATCTGCAACACTTTTAGTCAATGCCGGCGCAGATATGCTGTCACTAAAACAGCACGGAGGATGGAAATCCTCAACAGTCGCCGAGAGTTACATTGAGGATTCCATTCCCAATAAAATAAATGTATCAAAAAGTATTTTAACTGGTCAAGCACTCCGAGAGGGAAGTTTTAGAAATAGTGATGCCGGAGCATCTGCATCTGAAGTTGCATCAACAAGTACCCAAAATCAAAACTTGTCTCTGGCATCTTCTTCGACAGCAGGAATTAATATTAATAATTGCACAAACTGTTCTTTCAATATCCATCTTCGAGATTGATAATTTTGTAGTAATATGATTTAAATAGAGAGTTGTTACACTTCAAATCAGAATACATTTTTTATAATTTTATTTGAATTATGATCGAGTCTGCAGTTGGGAGAGTGGGACGCAGCCGGGGGTAGCAAATAGGTGAGTTCTTACTTTCATAAAAGCGTAGGGGACGACAAAAAAATGTAATATGCACCTCGGCGAAAACTGTCTATTGTCTCGCCTGCTTGCTAGCCTCGGCTGCGCCTCAGCTAGCAATTTGCATGCTCGACTATAATAGACAGTTTTTCGTCCTTGGTACATAAATAACTATTTGAACATTGTCTTACAAAAAAAGAAAAGAATACAAAACTATTAAGGAAGTACCACCAAATATTCAGCAAACATTAGGTGTTAATATGTATAAATCATTCAAAGACATTTGATTCATCTCCACAAAAATGGGAGAGTCTATGTAAAGCAGCTACTCCTTTGCCTATAAAAGCGACAGACGATTCATCACATATGAAATGAAACGTGTGTGTTGTTCTAACATAAAAATGTGTATTGGGCTCCTGCGTTTATAAAATGAATCGAATCATGGATAAATTTGTAAGTTTCGATTGGAGCTGGCAGGCCGGGGCTAACACCCCTTTAATTTTAATTCTAGTCTGTTAATCCTTTGAGAATCCCTTGGTATAACGATGACCTCATTGTTTCATAATTGGAAAATAATACCGGCGTTCCGTAAGCCGGCAAAATCAGTAGCTGTCACCCGTCGAGTCTACTCAAGGCATATTATAGTCTTAGTCCTCTTTTTGTGGCTCTCAATTATGTTTGTGGAGACATTTCGATACGTTTCCTTCAATAAGGATATTCCACTATCTCGAAGAGTAAGTGATGTCGTTGCGAATAGCATTGAAATGAAAGAAATATCTATCTAATCAAGAAAGCATCTCCAAGCAATTTCCTTTTCGTTTTCTCCAAGTTTCCCAGCGATTTATCATCTCATAGAAAATGTTTATTTTATCCACAAATGGAAATTCACATTTTAACTTCAGGGAACGCACTTGATGTTGCAGATATCAGGTATAATTTTCCTTTGGGAATTATAAGCAAAAAATATGCCATTAGAAGAAATCTCTAGTGAAAAATAAAAAAATCATATGGTTTTTATGAATAAACGCTTTTTTGAAATGCATTCTGAAGATTTGAAATAATCGTATCATCGTTCTGGAAACGCAAAGATTTTGCTGAATTTGGATAAAAAATGAAATGTAAAGTGGATATTATGCCTATATTTCCTGTCTAGGACGATTTCCAAGCAATTTCAAACACTCATCGCCTACATCATCAAATTTTCAATTACCTACAAAATAAATTCTTTTAAAAGTATGTTTTGACAGCCTCAAGTGAAGTTTCTTTACAACTTTTATTAGCCGATCATTCAATTACAATTGTAGATACCCGAGGGGTGTTACACTTCCATACATACAATTTGTACACCAAATCAGGATTTCCAGTGGATTTCAGCATTCCTTCAAGGTTTTCAGGTGGAATTTCTGTATTTCAACATTATACACTGGATTTCCGAAGTGAAACACCCTTCGTAGTACTGTATGAATGTCATTATTTTGTGGTAGATGGATTCTTTCTTCTAGATTTTTTGTGTTCTCAATCTACCACAATCTGAAAGAATTTGAATTGATATAAGAATCTATACAAGCGTAGAAGGGCAGATCTTCAATCTACCCCGAGAAGTAGCTGCGATAATTCAAAAATAGGAACATAGGAAAGGAGCTATAATTTCGCCTTTTCCTGAATTCATCGTTTTCGTAATATGCATTGATTGACATTCGTTTTTGTTTCAGGTAAGCATTCAAAACCGTAAGGAAACCATGAAAAAGTTTCCAATGATGCTGACCGTGAGTACAATTGATTCAAATTCAATGCTTTATGGAAGAAGTTTTCACTTTCTGCTTGATCACTTCATTTTCGAATTCAACTTTTTGGATCGATACAAATAAAATGGTTTGTAAGTATGACTTCAATACCCCTTTAATAATTTCTGTTCCAGTTGGATGTTAAGTTTTCTGATGTAACTGCAGCCATAATTCATGAAAGAAACTGAATTTTTCCACCCCAATGAAATACCCCGTCCATTCAGCCAGTTTTACGTTTCACTGAAGACCGTCAAGTCCTTTCAAAATGACTTGGAAACCTCCGCTTCTCAAACAAACGACAAACATTATGCCCTCCTGATGGTTTTCTCCCGTTTAATTTCATCAAAAGAAATATACGACATTATTAAGAACGCATCTCTGGGGCGATTACCATACCATTTTCCTCGAATTTTCCGGCGATTCGTCCTGTTGTATCGGCGCATCACTTTGACCTGCAAATGAGAAGGCGCCAACATTGCTATATATTCCAAAGAGGCCTCTTATCGTCGAACGCACGAAAATAAACAGAATAATGCAAAATGAGAATTAGGCGACAATGGATGTTAGCGTATAAATAACGAAGCAGCAACTGCAAATAAATAATGCATGTGACCCTTGTTAAAGGAGGATCAGGGTCAGTGGCGTGCTGTTCCAATAGCTGCGTTCGGTTATCTTTCAATCCACGTTTCTACGAAATAAAATATTGATCGTTGTTTCGGGATCTGCAATTTATTTTTCGTGATTCAGGGAAAAGTATTCCGAATGAATAATCCTATGGCGAAGTGGGCGTAGCTTTTGATTCGAAACAACTCGGAATACTGACAGAGTTGTGATATAGATCGTTATTTCTCCGTTTGACTCTTTCAGTTGAAGGATAGATTTTTTTTTGAATGATTTGAACTGGTCGATACTGACGAAAACTCCATAATAAACAAAAATTTTATCAACAAAACCGCGACACGAGTTTCGCTATACATTAGCTATAACAAGAGGGGAATCTCTAATCTAACTGTGGTAGTCATCCCTAGATCTATAAATATTAGAGATAGGTGTATGAAAAATCGAGTTTGTGGTACTATAGTCCGTTCATAATTTGTCGATAGCACAAAATGAGGGCTCAAGTCATAAAACGGTCGTAAAAGTCGTAAAATCGTAGGCGGAGGTACCTGAGGTGTTTATTCATTAAAATTAATGGAGAGCTTAGTAATATAAAGCTTGTTTATATTCGAAACTTGACTTGAAAGGGTGAAGTTGTTACGAACGAAAATAATTTTTGGTTTAGTACATTTTTTAATTGCATTTAATTTACGGCTCGTTGGTGTTTCGGCGTCTACGGCAGTAATTAACGTCTCTAATATTCATTTTGCGAATTTTGTGCAGTGCGTGAGTAACTTTTTTTCATATTCCTACAAACATATACGTACCTTTCGTTCCTGCTTGTTTTGTTTGATTGCTTGCGATGGCTTCGTCATCATCATCAACATCATCAAGTTTTACACCGGTACTGTTGCGTACAGTCAGTAAGTCTTCAATTCACCAAGAGAGAAGACTATTGTTTTGAACGTTCACGATGCTCTAGTTTCTCAGAATCCCACAAACACTGTTCAGAACATAATCAAGAGTTGTGCCAACATGACGGGCGTAGGGGAGTCACCAATATATAGGTTCCTATCAGAAAGAAAAAAACAAGGTATAGCTAACCCAAATACAAACGAATACTTAAAGAGGGGGAGAAAACCTATTGAAATTGATGAATTTGGCAAAAATGGTATTCGAAGGAAAATTCACGAATTTTTTTACAAAAAAGAAATACCCAACTTAAACAAAATTTTACAAGAGGTTAGAGACGACCCGGATTTGCCTCATGTCGGACGAACCAAATTGTGGCAAGTTTTAAAAGAATTAAATTTCCGGTGGGAGAAATCAGACCGAATATCACTTTTGATTGACCGGGAAGAGATAATATGTTGGAGAAGAAAGTATCTAAGATCTATACGAAAATTTCGGGCTGAAGGAAGGCCAATTTACTATCAGGACGAAACGTGGGTAAACGCAGGTCATACTCTCACAAAAATTTGGTCAGGTAAAAATATATCAAGCTCCAGGCAAGCCTTTATGGAAGGTTGGTCTACTGGTATTTCCCCACCCTCTGGTAAAGGCAGTAGATTAATAGATTAATCTAACTGTGGTAGGTCACATTGGCAGTGAAAAAGGATTTGCTAAGCATGGTTTGTTGGAATTTCAATCCAAAAGCACAAAAGACTATCACGAGGAGATGACAGCTGATGTTTTCGAAGAGTATTTTGAGCAGATGATTGAACATATACTTACTACCAAACTCAATTATCGTAGTAGATAATGCACCTTATCATTCACGACTAGTAGAAAGACTTCCAACGACTGCGTGGAAGAAACAGGATATCATTGACTGGCTGCGGAATGAGTCCCTGCCTTACGAAGATGAAATGGTTAAAGCAGAACTTTTAAAAATTGCCCGGCAACACAAATCTAAGTTCAAGAAATACGTAGTTGACAAAATGGCGGAAAGACGAAACATCACAGTCCTTAGACTTCCACCCTACCACTGCGAATTAAATCCAATTAAACTCATTTGGGCACAAATGAAAAGCTATGTGGCTAGAAAAAATACGTCATATAAAATACAAGCTGTACGTGAATTGTTATATGAGTCTTTACAACATATTACAGAACAAAATTGGCGAGATGCAGTAAGACATGTAATAGAAGAAGAACAAAAAATGTGGGATCTTGACAATATAATTGATGCGACTGTAGAGACACAACCGCTAATTATTAACCTGCAAGACGACTCGGATTCCGAAGATGATCCTGTTTATTTTGAATTTGAATAGTTTTGTAAGTAATCGTAGTTTATATCATTTAAAAATAGGTATTAATTAAATAGATGTATCTTTTACAAATTGCAAGTAACTTATTATTTTTGAATAAAATAAAGAAATTTTATTAAAATAAAAATGCAGTTTACAGTACCTACAGTTTAAGAATATTAATATATTTATTTATTTAAAGTAACTAATGTTTTAATCATATAGTCTACGACACTGGTCAGTCATTTCCACTCAAAATACCTACATAATCGGATTAAAAGTTTTATAGCTGTATTGTATTTTTTCAGATACATGGTGGGTTAGTCGAAAACATCTTAAACTGCCAGTTTTAGTTTGGTTTTTGTTATTATATCATATTAGCTGTCCTCTCTGTATTTCAGTTCTCTAATGAGGGTCAAACTTGCAGTGAGCTATCAACAAATTATGAACGGACTTTAGGTGAGATTCATACTTAAAGAGAGTCCACTTTTTTAAATTAGAGTATCAAGTCAACATTCTGCCAGTTCAAACTGGGGAATTGCAGTTATAGCGGCTGCCCAATGAAGTAAAATTTATCTTTTTTTTTCGCGTTGGAATTTTCATTACTTTCGAATTATACTAGTGTTTTTATCAGAATAGATAGATTTCCCACAGTGTTGTCAAACAGTTTTTCAAAAGAAAAATGGCACCTCCAGAGAGCAATGATGTTTCCCATGACAATTCAGTGAAATTATTGAAGAATTACTTCAAATTCAATCGATTATTCTTCATTGCTTCTAACCAATCCACAGTCTACAGAATTTGACGAAACTTATGGAGCATAAGATGGCCACATGAATATCGAGTATTTAAAAATTGTCATATTCAGATCCAGCATGTCGTGACATTGACAGAGACATAGTGATTTTTGAAATATAAAATATTTTCGAAGATTAGCTTTTTCTTCTCAGTCAATGCAAAAAGAATACAAAACTATTAAGGAAGTAACATCAAATATTTCGCATACATTAGGTGTTAATATGTATGAATCATTCATAACGTTCAACTCATACACAAAAAGGAAGATTCTAACAGTTCAAACTGGGGGATTACAGTTATAGCGGCTGCCCAACGAAATAAAATTCACCTTTTTTCCGCATTGGAATTTTCATTTCTCTCAAATTATACTAGTGGCCAGTCAGAATGGAAAATCTTTCATGGAGTTTTACTGAAACATATAAGAAAGGAGAATCGTTTTTGAGATATAAAATTTCTCATACATTTTGAATTGACTTTTTTCATCGAAAGCGTTCATTTTTCTGTAAATAACTAAGTTTTATTCGTGTAAAAATTCGATATTAGTGTTGTCTGTTCTCTGTTAATAATGGATACTTCATAACCGTTGTTCTAAAACGAACGCCCTATTGAAATTACGATCTGTGGGTACATCAAGACATCCTGTTAGTATTCGATTTTGGACGATAAATATTGTCAATATTTTTTTGTACCCTACAAAAATAATACTTTTCGATTCTGGCTATTCCAATAGTTCTTTGATTGTTTTTATCAGAATAGATAGAATACCCACAGTGTTTTTAAACAGTTTTTCAAAAGAAAAATGGCACCTCTAGAGAGCAACGATGTTTCCCAAGACAATTCAGTGAAATAATTAAAGAGTTACTTTAAATTCAATCAATTATTCTTCATTGCTTCTAACCAATCCACAGTCTACAGAATTTTACTTATGGAGCATAAGATAGCCACATGAATATCGCGTATTTAAAAATTGTCATATTCAGATCCAGCATGTCATGAGATTGACAGAGACATAGTGATTTTTGAAATATAAAATACTTCTGAAGATAAGCTTTTTCTTCTCAGTCAATGCAAAGAAATACGAAACTATTAAGGAAGTAACATCAAATATTTTGCAAACATCAGGTGTTAATATGTATAAATCATTCATAGCGTTTAAGTCATCCACAAAAAAGAAGATTCTGCCAGTTTAAACGGGTGGATTACAGTTATAGCGGCTGCCCAATGAAATACATTTTTTTTTCCGCATTGGAATTTTCATTTCTCTCAAATTATGCTAGTGGCCAGTCAGAATGGAAATCATTTCATGAAGTTTTACAAAAATATCTAAGAAAGGAGAATCGTTTGAAATTTCTCATACTTTTGAACTGACTTTTTTTATCGAAAGCGTTCATTTTTCTTTTAATTACTGATAAGTTTTATTCGTGTAAAAATTCGATATTAGTGTTGTCTGTTCTCTGTTAATGGACACTTCATGACCGTTATTCTAAAAGGAACGCTCTATTGAAATTCCTGTCAATATCCTGTTACTTCTATTTAGGACGAAAAATATTGTCAATAATTTCGTGTACTCTACAAACATAATACTTTTCGATTCTGGCTATTTCAGTAGTTCTTTGATTGTTTTTATCAGAATAGAATTCCCACAGAGCTTTGAAACAGTTTATCAAAAGAAAAATGGCACCTTCAGAAAACAACTCGGAAAACAATGATGTTTTCCCATGACAATTCAGTAAAATTAAATCGAATTCAAGGAATCATTCTTCACTGCTTCTAATCAATCACAGTCTACAGAATTTGACGAAACTTATGGAGCATGTTAGGAAATTCCATTGAAAAAGTAATTGACAGGATCATAGTGATTTTTTGAAGATCGAATGAATCTAACCGGCAAAATTCATAGCTGTCACCCGTCGAGTCTACTCAGGGCACATTATACTCGGACACAATGATCACCTACCAAGGGGTGGGGGTGGTTCAGAGAAAGGTCATGTCTGGCAAACTCCGAGGAGAAAAAAACAATGACTATGTATATTGTTCGGTTTCCTGTAACATCGTAGATATTCGTTTGTTATCGAACGTTGCCAATGTTTTTCGAACTACGTCTCTGCTCCACTTCGCGATGCACTCGACGTAACGAATTCAATTTCGATATTTTCCCAACGTCTGTCTCTTTTCCACCTACCATCTTTTATTCATCGTTACGCCTATGATAGAACTGTAGACCAGAAAATAATTGAAGACAAACAATAAAACGCACCCTAGGACTCTTGAACGGCGAACGGCTCCTACGTTGAAAATAGGCATGAGTAGACACAAAAAGGCACATTGTATTGTGCAGTCGTGAACACACAAAGGGCGACTAGACAAAACAATATAATTGTAACGTGTTCACCCACAACTGAACTTACGAATTCCGAGCGTTTGACGGATTATGGGATTTGGGATGGTGTTGAGTTAAGGATGTAATTTCTCATTTATATTGTTCATTCTGTTACTAACAAGAGTTGGGATAAATTGAAGTTAATATTTATCGGTAACCAGTAACTGAAATACGAATAATGATTAATCAGATAGTCATTCGTTGCCATATATCCTTTCTTTTTGGATTATGGCGCTCGATCCGTTCTGAGATATCGTCATTCACAGGATTTCACTTAAATTATTGACCTATTGCATGTGCTCTGTTCCTTGCAGTCAAGTAACACTATGACTCGAAGTGTGAACATTTTCATCATTCGGGAAAATACAGTTCTGGTATAGGTACTCTTTAGATTACTTATTTCAGTTTCTGAGCGATAGATACAGTGCAGCCTTTCTTTTGATACTTCTTCCACTATCCAAGCTGTCGAATATTCGAAAATATAATTTATTATTGTAGAATCGATGGATTAATATGAAATAGGTATTGTGAAAGCATTACTATCGAAAAGTAATTAGTTTATTTGATGAATTTATGGGCAAATCGCTATAATGATAATTGAAAAAGTTATCTACGCACTATTTCAATATTCTATTTGAGTTATATTAATCAAATCCCAAATGATTTCAAGCATTCGAATGAAAATTCCATGTCATTTCTGCTTTTCTCTATGATGTTCTCGGTATTATGGTCGAAAAAAGGCTTCGATATGAGCATTGTTTATGGTATTCAAAGGAAAGAAATGACTTTTGCACTTTGGAAGAACCTTTATACAAATGCTTACATCAAAATGGTACCAGGTATCATGGTGAAGATCCGTTCTCTTGTTAAATAAGTTATCAAAAGTGTAACTTATTTTCAAGAACGCTTTTTTGAAAAAAGATCGTTCGTAATAATTACTAAGTAGGTATGAAATGAATGTTACAAAAACAGTTCAGAGATCGCGATATTATGTTATTTGTTGTAGCCACCTATGTAGAAATAAAAATAAAATGCCTAAAATTCAAAATTCCATGTAAACATTGCAAATGCATTGACATCAGTGGATTGGTTTCCTTTTCTTATGAACTATAACATGATGTCCCCTAGAGAATGTGATATATAATGACAGTATGATGATGTAAAATTTACGTACTTAAATGGATTTTTGCTGAATATCAGCATTTACGAGGGAACTTGATAATGAAACCCACCTGAGTATTAAACTGTATGTTACTATTTTGGCGAGATTTTTTTATGATGACACATGCGTTCTGGGAGCCTGATAGTACCCAATTTTCAAAAATCAGTTTGAACGTACGACTCGGATATTATTATATTTTTGAAGTGTTTCATCAAGACCTTTTGTAATTTAGTTACTATTCAATATTATTCTGGGAATCAGAATAAAATAATGAATTCATAACTATCTGAAAAATCTTATCGATAATATGTTTTCAAAATATCATAACCTGAAATATCTCTTAATATTCCTTAGCATGTACGATTATCACCCCACTTTCTCTTCACGGTAATTTGACGAAATTTACCAAGGTCATCTTTTTGTATAATGAATATCTGGTATATCTGTGTACAAAATAATGAATAATATTATTTTTGTAAGAATTTTTTGGTTCTCTTGAAAGTAATTCATATAATCCAAACAAAATTAATTTATTGACAGTACCAAAGCGCAACAGTGTAAACCTATATAACAATTATTACTCTCATTCACTTTATACTAATTTGCATATCCACTGTCGACACCACCAAAATTACTTTTTTTTCAACGTCTTTGGCCCTATATAATATTGCCGATCGGACCCCTACCCCTAGTTTCAGGTGGTAAATGCTTTTTTCTGTAAAGAATACCAACAAGTTTTCTGTCGATTCCCGCATTATCATTGGTCGATTCTAAACACGAGAGATGAAAGTAGTCCGTGTGAACCACCCCATTGCTCGCCTCACTAAGATACACTGGAATATTTCTCTTGTTAGTGATTATTAGTAACATAGTAGCTGAAAAATATTTCTATTAGTTTTTCAGCTGCCGATCAATTTATAGCAGATTTGAGTCCACTCAAAATATGACTGAATAAGGGTCAGATATTTGTGTGAAATCGGTTCGAACTTCCGTTGTCTATATAATTATAAGTCTATTCATAACATAAGGTTTGTTCCAGCAACACATCCGACCGATCCGAAATTGAATATTGGAGAGCGAAATTCATTTTGCGCATGCCTCTGACTGCTTCAGACCAAATTCCAAACGGTCAAATGTGTTGCTAGAACAAACCTATACATTCTCATCCACAAAGGCAATATTTCAACGTAAATCTCTCTTCTTCATTCTTTAACTAAACTATAACTATTGAAACCTGTTAAGAGTTGCAATCTGAATATGGTAGGGTGGGAGTTGCCCTGCGCATTCGCCAGATATCAGACTCCTCGCTGCTAACCTACCTTCGTAGGATAGGGTTTGCGTACATTAATAGAAAAGTCTGTGGCATCCGATCTCGAAACATGCTCCACACACACCAGTTATTTCAACTGATGGCCCTTTCTTCTGACGCAAACCCTACCAAACAGTTATGCCGACCCGAGGGGTTAACAACTATTTCGGTAGGTATACATCTTCAACTTTTCAATATTTCTGTAGAGTCATATTTATATTCAGTACGTGTTTCATTATGTCAATGCATTATTTCAGTACCTGTTTCTGTATTTCAGTCCCCATTTCAGTTCGTGTTTGAGTCTTTCAGTACTCCCTTAAATCAATTCAGTACTTGATAAATCAGTATGGTGTACACATTTTACGAGAGTTGTTTACCCCTCGTGTTTCAATATTTCTGTAGAGTCATATTTATATTCAGAACTTATTCAGTTATGTCAATGCAGTATTTCAGTACCTGTTTCTGTATTACAGTTCGTGTTTGTCTTTCAGTACTCCCTTAAACCAATTCAGTACTTGGTAAATCAGTATGGTGTACAAATTTTGTAAGAGTTATTTACCCCTCGTACCGACCTTATGAGTAGTCGCATAATATTGAATTAAATGACACTAATAGTATATATGCCTCTTAAGATATATTTGAATTTGTATGGATCGAACAAAAAATCTAAATGATTCTTTCATTACGTTATCAAGGATTTTCTCAATCATCAAACGTAAGAAGTGGACATAAGTCGATTATATGTTTCATTTTGCCCCATAATTCAAGGTACTACCGTTATAATATAAATGGAGAATATTTCACTTCGACATTTTCATAATACAACTCAGCTTTTTTTCTCTTACCGAAGATAAATACAAATCGAGAAGACGAGAAATAGATGAGTCGAAATTAGTTGTCACATATCATCATATGTACGCACGTGGTGGAATGGAATAATATTAATTTACTTGTGACGGAACAGAATGGAACACAAAAAATCTCAAAGAGGCTTCTTGTATATCATTGAACATATATAAGGAGATTGCTTGAAATGTTGGATGGTTCTTCTATCAAGGAAAGTTGAACTGTAAAGATTCAACTCGACGTAGTTTTGTCAAAATCAACACTTGTTAAAACTATTGATGTGCTACTCATGCCACTGTCATATTCTGACACAACTCACAAAACTAGAATCACCAGAAGATTTTTCACAAAGGACTCAAAAAAGCAGGGTAGTTTCTGAAACGTCGCCAAGGAGAAGTATTAAATATTTTTTACATATTTCTCAAATTCGATCTGTAAATTTACAAAGAATAGGACACGACTGACAAAATAGCCAGTCAATTCTGCTTTTTCGTACTATTGCAGTCAAGTATCGAAGCAAATATACTAATTTGTTTTAAGGATTCAAAGTTTTTTTCGTGAGGAGAAAACCCAAAAACTGGAATCCTATATTTATCTACCTCAAAGAACATTCACTTCATAACGAGGAGGATAAAGAATCTATTACGCATGGGCGAAAATTGTGAGCATGAGGCGTAGCCGAATGCGGTAATTCAGAGGAGGGCACGTAACTAGCTTTATCCCCGAGTTGTGTACTGTACTTTTTCTCCTTCCGCCATGCTTGTGCGGTAATTTCTACTGAAGTAGCATAAATTTCTTCGTTATCCCTTATTTTCAATGACCAACGAGACACTGGATGACAGCAGGTAGGTAAAACAATTGCTGCACCATGGATATAAATAACTCGGAACTGTTAAACAATAAATATCCTTAAAATATCATTTTTAATTCAATTTTACAAAGAACTTGAAATAAAAAATTTGCTGAATTTGCTTGAATGTAGTCACGAGATCAAATTTATAGGTTAAATGTTACATATTCCATTATTTGAAAAAAATAATTCCGGAAGCGGATGTTATAAATTTAGAATACAACTTGTAATCTGAATGAGCCACTACCTAACAGCTGTCAAATACATAATGAACGGTTCAGTATATTACAACATTATTTATCCCTATACTGATCACATATCACATAATCGGATCGAATGCAGTCTTAATCAATTGGTTATTAGTTGTGAAATGTTGCAATTTGTAAATATTTTGCTATTTATCCGTGAAACGTACTTATTTCCACGCGAATAGAATTTGACACACATTTCTGTTCCATCACGTATTGTTACGGTCGTATTGAAATTATTTTTTACCCGAAACCGCCAACCGTTACTAACCGACAAATTAATTCCCCGAACATGAATTTTTATGTAGCGGCATTATATTTTTCGTAGTCGAGGAAATATCCACCGAAAAAAATTTTGTTTAAAACGTTGTACAAGTGAAAACAAGTAGAAATTGTTGATTGGTTTGTCACACTCAAAATAGAGTGGGAAACATATGGGATTCTTTCTTCAATAGAACATTTCACGAAACATTTTCTTTGCGGTTTCTTGCTTGAAAAATAGCCCCATTAGTTGTCATGAGTTAATCTAGACCTTACAGAATTTGGCATTATTGAGAATGTCAAGTCTAGGTGGACACCTGTTGATGCGTGGGTTTGGATTTGTTAGGTATTGTCTCTATAGTGTAGCCGCTGAAAAGATAGAATGATCACGTGAACGGCACGCACTCCTTGAATGTACCTCTCCCCAATGTTACGAGTCCGATTTACACCACTCAATAAAAACGTCGCCCCAGCAGTGAATTCAACAGTGTTTCCATCCATATTATTTAATTAACGTAACACACGTAAATACAAATTACAAATGAGTACAGTACAGTGTAAACAGTTCTTCATTTATTTCAGTTTAGAAGATGCAGGCATTCACTGTTCACGCGTCCTTGAATTCTATCTTTTGAACGGCCCGACTATAGATAAACATCGACAATAGGGTGGGTAAACTAGTCGGGACTTCTTCATAAGTGTACACGAAGATGTTGCCTATTGAAGTCAGATGAAATATATACTCAACTTGATTGGAATTTTTTCAGAATCATGATTATTTTTTGTTTGATGAATTAACTAGTCAAAAATTGTTCTCTCAGTAGCCCTCACAAATATTTTCCAGTCTTTTTGGATTAGACTCAATTTCAATGTAATAAAATCTGGTGATTACGGAACGGTGGTATTGTTTTTTGAGGACAAACGTTACTTCAGCAATAACAATCGTAAACAAATGTCTGTCAACAAAACATGTATGATAATGGAGAAATATTACTTGAAAGGTTACTATCTTGCAGCTAAGGGCGGGTTGTACCACGACAGGTTAACTAACTCTCAACCATTGGTTATCATTGATTGGGTCGTTGTTACTTGGAATTATAGAAGTTCACCAACTGGTTAACTATTCAATTTCCTCCTACCTGATTTCGTCCGGTTAACTATTGTCCAGGTCTCAGAGAGATGATAAGTTATCTGTTTCAAGTGTTTATGTTTATATTTTGAGTTTGTTATTATTGTAGTTGATAAATATTGGCGATAATGTCTAGTATTTGTAGTTGTGTTGTGTATAAGATAAGAGTTGTAAACTGGGTTGTGTTAAATTGTTTTATACATATTATTTTATATTATATTATTTATTTCATATATTTCATATTCTTGTGAATCTGCATATAGAAAAAAAAACCTAAATAATCAAGGACATTCAACGAGGAGATCTGCATGAACTCACAGATGATATAGTTTTTTTGGAACTCGTCGAACAAGAACTATTTTCTAGAGCTCAAAGAAGTATGGGTGGAGAGGAAACTGAAGAAAGGAGGAATTCAGAGCAAGGCTCAAGATATTTGAAGAAACAGTTCAACGTATAATCCAGGAAATGGAAAAAGCTGTATCATTCATTAAGTACATACGAGTGGGTGAAACTGGTTCAAATTTTGAATTTGAAAATTAAAATATGTCAGAACATGTAAAATAGAAAGACTTTTTTAGGGACAATGCAGTGACTGCTGAAAAATGGTACATTTAATGTATAAGCATTATGCGAGGCAGATTTGAGCATTCAGGGTATAGTATTCAAATGGCCAGGATCAGTTCATGATTAAACTATTTCTAATAACTCCCGATTGAGAGTGAGGCAGGAAAATGGTAATAATAATAGTTGCTGACAGTGGCTATGCTGATTACTCCTTTGACAGTTCCCCAACCGCCTGTTGGGAATCTATGCAAGTCAGGGTCAAATAAGGACTAGAAGTTATATTGAAAGATGTTTCGGAGTTCTCAAGAGACGGTTTCCTGTATAAGTCTCGATGTGAATAAAGTGGAAGCTATCGTTGTATCTTGTGATGTGCTACAGAATATAAAAACATAAAGGAGGTGACCCGAACTTCCGAAAGAATTGAAGCAACGATTGAATTTGCTAATAACATACATTTAGAACTACCCAATATTCCACGTTTCAACATGGATAATTTGGAAAGGTTCAATTTATCAACTCAGTATTTCCAAAGACTCCTGTTATGCATTTCAATATATGTATACCCAATAAATGTAGATTTAATTAATAGAAACTACAATCAAATAGTTTTAATTTTCATTCAGGTGGTTCTTTGATTAATTCTTGTTTTTCCAACAGCAAGATAGACATACTGATATCATGTTCTTCTTGTATCATTTTCTGTTCTTGTTGGTGAACCTCCCTTGTCTGTCGCAACTCTTCTTGATTTTTCCCTTCAGTGGGAATCAATTTTTGTTTGGAGTTCTCAAGGAACACGGTTGTTGAGTCACTCTTCACCCATAATATGAACATCTCGCCTTCGGTAAAATTCATGTCACGTTTGTCACCAACAGATTCTGACATATTTCAAGTTTGAAATATAAAATAATTTTAATCCATCTTTATACGTTTATATTTAGCATCACACTGAAATATATCTTCATTTAGAAATTATTGAATTTATATGACATAGTCATAGTATAGTACTTGTTAATAATAACTATAAAAGCAAAATATCTCATTGGTTAGCAAACTTCAAAATTTGAGCAGTTTGCTAACCAATAGTTGATTTAACATCATACAGTGGAAATCTACTGAACAAAGTCTGATTCTAGGGTTCCATGACCAATTGGTAAACTAGTTGAGTTACAACCTGCCCTAAGTGGCAAACTAGCGAAGTAGTGCAACCGAAGTGTTGAAATTTCTACTGAAATCCCCGTCTATATAGGAATCTCTGGATATTGCAAACGATATGCATGTAAATGCGCAAATTAGAATGTATGACTTGTGCTTTTGATATTGCTACGTGGACGTTTTAATGATGTAATTCCCGGAAAAATTGGGTTTTTTATACTGTCCCATGACATACAGTGCGCGCTGATTGATTTTTGCGCATTACAAACGAAACAATGGCTGTCAATGACTCCTCTGTGATTCATAGTTCTAGTAGAAAAATGAAAACTGAATACAAAGAGAGGAATTGTATTCATGAATCATTCGATTATGCTCAAAGCAAACAACAATCCATTTGTTGATCCCGTTGTGGCTAACAACGATAATTGATTTCATAACCGATTTCAATGAACGTTTCGTGGGTTCCAATAGTGTACCGGGGCTTATTTTTCGAATCGTCAATATGCAGAACTGCATTTATGGGGGCTTTAAGCTGTTGTTCTTGAAATGAACCCTTAGTAAGAAAATATAAATTCATTGTGAAGTCTGAACCAAAGTTTCAAAGTTTGTAAAAAAATTAATAAAATAAATATAGATATTATGATATCTGGAAGTGATTATATTATATCAATGACAACTAGTCAAGAATGATAAGTGACTCCCAAAATGTTCGATAACGGACAACCAAAAAGCATTCTCATGAGAATATCTAGCCGCTTATTCCTATATTTGACAAGCTGTAGTGTGTAATGTAGTTGATGATGTTGTGATGAAAGAATAGCATTGCGGTAGGTGTTCTAAGGAGGGATTCCAAAATCTCAAAATAGGTTTATGTCACCATCATGGTTTATTCGAAGTTGTTTTCGGTCAGAAAGTTTTTGATGTGGATGAATTGAAAGTATCCTGTCTGTTATAAATGGAAGCCCTGTAATGTTCAGAGAACACCGCTTGAATCAAGGGACAAAAGGTATGAATGAACATTAACTTCGAATTTTTGAAGTTAGTAACCATTTTTTTCCTGGACCCCATAAAATCAAATTTAGTTTATGAATGGTCATCTCACTTCTCAGAAATTGGTCATATTATTGGAAATTATAAGATGGTTTTTATTGAACTCGTCATGAAAAATTGTGCAAAAAATGCCTGATTGAAGTGCATCTGAAAATGAAGGATAAAAGAAAAAACCTGTTTGTGAAAATTACCCATCTTTGAGAAAATGGTTGAGGCTTTGCAGGCCACTCCAGATTACCTGCATCAACATAAATACCCTTTAAGAAATCGAAACGTTTAGTCATCGGAAATGAGTAAGCCTCTGAAGAAGCTGGCCACTTGCGCTAGCGAAACGTTATGAAGAAATTCCAAAGAACGACGGCCTTCAATCCCGAAGAAAAGTAGTTATACTAATTACCTATCTTTGTTACAATTTGGGAACCCATATCTACTTCCGTTCTCCAAATGTATATCAAGTTAGCTAGACACTTCTCGAAATATGGAAAACTAATGATTCCATAATTGGGTGCTATTTCGTTGCTACTTAGTTACGGAAAAAAAAAATCCGCTCCTTTTTTTCAAAAAATACTTGATGTCTCGCTAACTTGACGTCAAGTTAGCAATACAACTTTTTTATTATTGAGTTTTTCCTAATTTTAACTAGACCATTAGATTCCTCTAATTATTCGCTAATCAGTTGCGGAAGAATTTTTTCCGTTCCTTAAAAAAATACATGATGTCCCGCTAACTTGGTGTCAAGTTAGCAATACAAATTTTATATTATTGAGTTTTTCATAATATTGACTAAATCATTAGATTTCTACAATTATTCGCTAATTGGTTGCGGAGGAAACTTATTCATTTCATTTTCTTTCTGAAATATACATGATGTCTAAGGAGTAATTTCGATATTTCATTTTATATTTTCATTTCATATTTAATATATATAAAAGGAGCACCTGAATTATTACTGTCCTCCGCTTTGCGTCGGGCAGTAAACTTCATCCTCGGGAGGAAAAGTAGTACTTTGCACCCTTGTTATACAAATAGCTATTATTTCTATCAAAAATCATCACAACTTCGCTCGTATCCAGTATAAAGTGAATGTACATGAACAATAGCACCATTGAGGTAACAATTTCAAAGAATTGCTACTTGTGCGTGGTATAGCCACATAGGTTTTTCTTTTGAATATATAAAATATCTCGTAAAATATGAAATGAAATATTAAAATTACTCCTCATAGAACTCTTAGATGCCGTGTATATTGTCGCGAATTATTTTACTGACATAGAGCTCCCTGAGGGGGATTCAACTGTGAGTTCCCTTCATAGTGATGGTAATTCGGAAATCATAGACGAGATTACAAAAATAAAACATTCATTGAAAAATAACACACTATACTTACACTAGAATATAAACCATCTCGGGGCTGCTGTGAAAGTGTCAAGTACGATGTTCTTCGCTAGGAGTGTCACGATCAACTTCCTTATTTTCCGTTTTCCAATTTTAAAGGTAAACCTATCGAACGCCCCGCTCCGCAGGTCATCGGTATTTTCTGATTTTAGTCAGCATTATTACTTGTTACCGATGGGTAATGCATTGATGAAATTCTACGCCTTACTTCCTGTCAGACTCGCAATGCATTTGATGTACAACAAGAACTAAGGGATTTTCTAGACATTGGGAGCGGGTTAATTTTATTTCTTCATGACAATATTTTAGAAAAAAAATAGTTTCCTCCAACAACTAATCAGCGAATGAGTGCAGAAATCTAATAAAGTCAAAAAATATGAAAAACTCAATATAAAAGTTGTATTTCTGAGCTGAGTGTAAGTTAGCGAAACAACATGTATTTTTTCAAACGAAAATAAAATGAAAGATTTTCCTTCGCATCTAATTAGCTATTTATTAGAGGAATCTAATGGTCTAGTCAAAATTATGAAAAACTCGATAATAAAAAAGTTGTATTGCTAACTTGACGTCAAGTTAGCGAGACATTATGTATTTTTTTTTAATTATGGAATCATTAGTTTTCCTTATTTCGAAAAGTGTCTCGCTAACTTGATATACATGTTCTCCAAACTGATCCAAAATTCGTTCTCTTCTACAAAGAAAAATTATAGAGAAGTGAAGCATTGCGCTGGGTGCTCTCAGCTTATTATTATATCCGCAACCATTTTGCTCCTGGGTTTTGTACTCCTTCTGTTATAGATAGAGATAGAAAGATCTATTGATCCATTTCATGAAATGGCAAAAATGATCTGTGAAATTTTCAATATTATAACTGTGATTCGAAACATATTTTGAGGACAATTTTCAGTAATAATTCCCTCTTTTCGAACAAAATGTCTCATTTGCGTCGAAATCAAAATGCATATATTCCTGGTGAAATGACTTCTATATCAGTACAATGTTAATGTTTACGTCAAAAACGCTAGACCTACGGCTCACTTGATAATGACATCCAGGGAAATTCTTGAAATTTCTTTACAGATGGCGTCAAGCGGCAACTCTAGACACCTAACATTATGATGTCTGGTGAATTTTCTAGAACTCGTGCAGAGTCAGTGAATTACTTCCTTTTTTCATCACTCTACATAATAAAGGATATAGATACACAAGTTCTGTCAAAAAATGACTAAGAATTACCTAAGAATTCGCTATATTTTTGATGTTTGTTTCTGTTTAGACGTAAACACAGATATGCATCTGATACATATATTACAGATAGATGCATTTGCTTTATATTCTCGATATACGTTATGAGAAATTAATATCAAAATTTATAGAAATTCTTACTTCTTCGGTGCTGAAAATTTTCAGATAATTTTATGAGATTCTTCGTAATATCGGTATCGACGTGAGAGGAGTAGAGTTGGACTGCATGGAAAAAAGGTTCAGCAATACCTATAGAGTTTATTGAACATTGTAGTGTTCATTTCGAAATGATTTGGACCCTCCAGAGTCCAGATCAACCTGAGTAATTTCAATTCACCAGGAATAGTAGTGTAGTGCAGGGTATTATGGCGCTGAACAAGAAGACCGTATTTGAAAACACTCTCCCGGAAGAGCTTTTATTCTATGATTTAAAATATTTGTTGTTGCATCCTTTTACTAGGCATGTAACCACCATTGTTAATTGTTACTAATGCTGGAACTTGAAATAAATATATTAAACTGGAAAGCAATCAGCAAATAACACAAATATAACTTCTACCAATGTGAACACTGAGCAAGATGAACTTTTTTTTTATCATCGTCAGAATAATCTCGCTTTATGTTGAAGTTAAGTACATGTGTATTGAATGTTTTGTAACCATCGAAACTTGATAAAGATGAATAGATGATAAAATATTTCGTCCATAAATAATACAACAACGTTTGATATCCATAACGAAACACTATTTGAAACAATAGTTAAATTAATTACTGAACAAACGGAAAACAACAAAAGCTAGGGCAGATAAACGACAAATAACTGAGAAAACTACGATAGAGAACTGAACTGGAAACGACATATAGCTGGTTGAAAGGAACAGTAAAATTATGGAAAACTTCGAGCAAAATTCCAATTAACTTGAATGCAAATGTCAAAATATGACAGAATACGATTCTTGCACCATCTACTGGAAATCACAGTAAATTCCGTGGATATGATTGATCGTGTCTAGAGTTTTTGACGAAACAATATCGAATCGAAGATCGCACCAGGAATATATGCATCTTCTTGGTCGAAATCATTGGCCACGTCCGTAACCCTAGATGAATTATTCATTACAGCTGCACTGCAACTGAAAACAATCTCAGATTACGCAAACGAGGCGACCGTCCGATGTTTTTCGAGGTGCGGTCCCTCCTCTCTAACCCCCTACGGCGCACCGAAAGGCCGAAAAACCACAGCGTTCTCTATGGGAGACTAATTTTCACTTGTCATAACAAAGGGACGCGTACCTGCTTCTATAAATCAATGACAAGTAGGCCATGATGATGTTTTCGGTTGGTTATTCGGACTTGGAAATATTATTTCAAAAGGAGATACTTAAGTAATTCTGCCATCAATGTTCAATATCGGCTTTTTCGCCTAACTAGGGTCGTGACATTGAATGTAAATCGAGTTTTCATTTGTTTGGTATCCTCAACGTATTTCAAATAATGTTTTTCAGACGAACTTGACAACGAATTTTCTGCTTTTCGAAATGTCAAATTTTGATACTAAATGAAAATCCATTTTGAAAAATATTTATGCAGTTCCCTGTAACTATCCCTATAACTATAATGGGATTTTCAAAACCACCACACGTGTTCAGCTATACAATAGCTTAGAGCCAAAAATCCTGATTGAAGAAGCTATATTATAGCGAAACTCGTGTTGCAGATTTGTGAACCTCATTATGGAGGAAATCTATAGAAGTCGACGAATTTAATTTGAGAAGTCAAAAATAATCGACGAAATTGGTTAAGGTTAATAGAACCATGAAAATAGCTAGAAACCCTAGATTGTTTGGTATATTACTCAAATTGAGAAATAACCGGATGGTAAGTGGCCTGGCCAGGCTAGCTAGCACTGCTATCCTTGAAGAGGCCACGTGTCACATCAAGGCTAACATTAGAATGCCATCATGCCCTACGAAGACTCTAGATGTAACATGTCTCTTGGACCAACTAACAAGTTTCTCTGAGGATTTGATGATAGGATCAAGTCCCATGGGATTGAGACCGGCAACCTTCCTGACTACAGAGTCAGTGATGCCATTAGCTTGTCCTTTGGTTCAATTTAAAGTAATACTGTTTTCTCGACAGGCTTCAGTTGTGAAATTTCAGTAAGTAATGGCATTGATTTCACTCGTGGTCATTGAAAATAACTCCCTGGCGAAGATGTCAAGGGGGATGAGATTGAGCATGACCTCCATAGCTATGGTTGGTGTGGTTCTCTTGGCTCCAGTCATGCAGAATCTGGTCTAGTTTTTCGATGACTGTCACCACATATAGGTGGAGGATAAATATATTGGTTGATGTATTGTTTCAAAAAGCATTTCTGTTCATATCGGAACAAGCTTCGTTTCATAAGTGATCCCTTCAATGCATTTTTTACTAGATAACTCATGCATTTGATAATCCCACCTGTTTGATGCAATACTTATCAACATCCTCTCCTCACCTGAGCATAGGTTTCACGGTTAAATTGTAAAGCAACTACAAACTACTTGTAGAAATTACTAGTATTTTTTCTGCAACTCAAATCACGTCATCACTATGGAATTTCATCGTAAAATTTATTACATAAACATAAGTGGAATGCGTGCCTCTATCGAATCAGAATTTGAAAATTATGTTCAATTAAAAACTATCATTCATTGATATCAAAATAAGTATTTCAATCTTACTATTATAAACTGGTAAAGTTTATAACTTCGTTTATAGGGAGTAATCTTCGGAAATACTGATCGGATCATTAAAATTATTTCACTAACACAAAGCTGCAATTCTCAGGAAGTGATATGGGCTGTATTTTATTATGATTGAACATGGAATTCAGAAAAAAATAATAGTTATATGTATATGTAAATCCAGTCGGAGAAAAACCTGCAAGATTTGATGCGATACCGGCGTGCCTTGACCAAACGGTTCGGTTATACTTCTACGCTTACGAAGTCGCGAGCAACAGCAGCTTTCCAAATGAAGCTTAAATTTCAAATTCTGTTTTCATAAAGACACGCAATTGACTTTTATCATGGGAATTGACCATGGATTTAACAGTTATACTGGTGACTTGATCAGACAAATTTGAAACATTCTATATATACGATTTCAGTGCAACCCTCTGAGGGCAAGGGTCAGCTGTTCAGATTGAAGTTAAGCAAGACCAAGCGCGGTTAGTACTTGAATGGGTGACCTCATGCAGGGAACGACTGCGTCGAAAGCCCATACAATTGCAGCACAATAGCATATCATAGCTCGCAGGGAATATATCAATGAGTACAAGATATATTGAGGATTTACCGTCCTTCGGAGGGGACGTGAAGTCGGCAGTCCCGAGTTTATGGATGTTGGACTCGAAAAAGATCCCTACTTCTGGTAGGAATACCAGAGGCTTCGGCAAAATTTCCGGTTGGGGAAAGTGTGCTCACCGACGTCGGTGATTGACATCAGTAGCGGAAATAGGCCGACGTTAAATGAAAAATAATAAAAAATAGACCGCAAATATAATTATTAGGTTGGTGTTGGTAGTCATCCTGTTTCAATTTGTTCACCCAGCAAAAAAGTTTCCCGCCTCAACGAATATTCAAAAATTGAATTTTCTCTGGCATTCCAAAAGTATTATTATTTCATTTCCACCACCCAGCCTCGTCGTAGTGAAATGCTCACACCGCGATATTTTTTTACACCTCCTCGACATTATACACTCGACTTGAAATCGCGTATGACGAATCAAAACAAACATTTTCGTGTTTGGTTAGGTCGGTTACGAGCGCAGATCGATCCGAAAAACATGAACGTTGCGTAGCGTGTTTAACGCGAACCTCGGATTTATGGGTTCTGTGTAATGATGGTAATTAGTTCTTCAAGCGTGCATTCTTGTGCCGATCCGACGACGGAACGATGAATGGAAATTGGCTTGTAGGACGGTGTTTTGTACGAAAAGGATACACTAACCTTCGTAATACTGAATTTGTACCATAAATTGGTATTTTTTCGTGGTTATGGCGATCATTTTCATTTGCGTATCAATATCCTATAATCGTTGTAAATATGCTCTTTCTTAGTATCTTCTATTTGTTAAATGGAATATCAAATGAAAAAAGCATGCCATTCAGCATTTTCAGACGTTCAAAGTAGATGCGGTACAAAAATACCCTAATTAGTAATGTACGTAGTCGTTCAAAAGAGAAGTTGATTCCTATCTTTTTTCGAGTTCAGATTTGTATGGTATCTTTCTACCATATGGTTACGATCGTTCCCGAGTTAGGTAGTCGTCCAGTAGTTCCAGCAGGGAAAAGGACATCTGGTCAGTGTACTCTTCGTCCTCGGAAAACTAATCGGAAAACCCGTAACAAATGTTAAATTTGCGGACAGTTCGTTTGTATAGAACATATTCAGAATGAAATATTATGTAATAAATAGTATCTCAAAATGTGTATTTTATTATGAATTGATTTTTATATTCTGTATGAGTTTTGTACTTATCATCTATGAAACTTTCAATATATTCTAACAAAATTTATTGTGTTTACTTTTTCAGTGCAAATAATAAAGTGAAAGTGAATATTATAAATAAATAAATATATGAAAACAAGGTAGGTACAAAAATACCCCAGTAAGTAATGAAAAAGTATTAAAATTACTCATTATTACAAAGGTTGAGGAGGCTATTTGGAAGTATTTTTAATCCGAATTGAAATTGTAAATAATAACTGAAGCAAAGGGACTACTAATTTTTGTCGATATTGAACTGAATAACTCTAGAAATAATGATCACCACTACTTACCATTTATTTCGACCTGTGCTCTGAATTTTACATGTAATTAATGTGCAGCTTATCCAATCCATCTTGGCACAAACTCGGATACTTTTCCAGTTGCACACTGGCAGTGTAGAGCATGGCAAAAGAAAAAACACCTATGATTGAATTTCAACAAATTGAACACATATAATATGTGTTTTTTTATCTTAGCATAACTCCACAGAGATTGGTGGGCATATACGTTATTAGTTATGTGCCAAGATGGATTGGATAAGCTATATCTCTTAGTGGGTGTTTGTTTATATTGTGCCCGCGAAAACGGCCGATTATATTAGTTCTGTGCAAAGATGGATCGGATAAGCTGTATTTCTTAGTGAGAGTTTATATAATATTTTCCATTATAGTTGGTTCATGATCAATAACTTCAAATGCCATTGTCGAATTCCATAAAATTCAATTTTTTTTATCGCATACGATGGACATAAAAGAATCTAAATTGTATTCAAGAGTGAAATACCCTTAATACGTACTGCTTGAAAGTCATAAATTTGTACATATTTAGCTTTTGTTTATTATCTTGTATACATTTTGTAATTTGTTGCTTGTTAATTTTCTGTGTGAAAATTTGGCAATAGTATCCTCAATTTATGTGGAACTGATGTTATCAATTTTATTTTAGATAACTCACAGATCATATTATCGACAGGTAACTACTTTTCGAAGCTCTGTTTATGTTATGCTAAGCACCAGAAAATTCTACAATCAGGTGAAATCCATACAGAAATTCAAAAAGAGAGTGAGGAATTCCATAATTTAATGATTAAATAATAAAAAAATAATCAAAAACGTGGATGGATATACTATTATTTTCATTTTTCGGAATACTTACCTTGTTTAATAAAACTATAATTAAATTTGTCTCTTTAACAGCCAGAGTGGTGAGGTGTTGTATTTTTTAATTTGGAAAGTGATAGATATGTTTAAGTCCTTGATATTATTCATGGGAGCCGGAACATCGAACAATAAAACATTTTGAACACGGGTCAATTCCCGAATGAACTATTTTTTGTTCAATTTATTTCCTTCCTAAATTTTATGTTACTTAGCAAATTAAAAAACTCGATTTCTTAGTTTCCTTCGATTTCCAACTTCTTCGGTTGCGTTTGCAAGCATATCTTAATGTTTTTGTGGTTAATTCTCTTGGCCTACTCATGAACCAGACCGATTTGCGATATACTCCGATTATCCCCAAATCGAGCGGCGTCTTCTTCAACAAACCGAAATTGTAAACGTTCCGATCGGTGCAAAAGGTTCCTGACATGATTTATGCCCTTAATACTTATGCCACGATAATGATAAAATATCTCCGGATGGCTGGTTCTCCGTTGCAAAAAACGCATGAGCGTCGAGGCACTTTCATCCGGGCGCTCTCGTATTATCTCCGCGATGAAAAGGAAATGAGCCCATCGGGGATGGGATTAAACAGTTATGTTAATATGTTGGAAGTGACAACTTTTCGTGTGCAGATGGCGGGCGGTTTTCACGGGGTTCGTTTTGGCGGCGGAATAAAGTGGATGGTTAATGTGTGGCCGGACAGCGAAAACGCAGAACACGATTACGTTGTTTGTAGTCATGAGGGATGTGCACAATTTTTTTCAGAGGGTTCGAAACTAGTTCTATTCCAGAGTTTCCGGAAGTTATTTTAATGCGATGAAACAATGGAAAAACTGAAGGGTAGACAACAAGGGCGTAGCCAGGATTTTGTCAAGGGGAAGCAGGAAGGGAAAACCTAATAATAAGTATGATACAACTGTTTATTGAATGAAAAAATATATAAATTTTTAATGTACTAATAATGACGGACGAGGTTCTTCGCCAAAACGTTTCAAAACTTCACTTTCAATGACGTCCCTATTTTCTTGAACCATTTAGAGGTCTGAGGTATATTGTCGAGCTTTTCTATTTCATTTTCACTTTCACTAGTACTCGTATCTTCTCGTTTCCTCTTCAAAGTAGCTGAAAAATACACAACCAATTTTAAAATGAGTAATGATCAACAAATCGCTAACGAATAATAATTAAAATAATTTTGGTTTTATCCGGGTGAATTCTGGCATGTGCCATAAATTCAAATGTAATAAATAATTCAACAAAAGATCAAGTATATTTGTTGTTTCACAATCGCTTCTTGGTAATGAAAATCAATAATAGGAGGAATGGAAAAATCGTTAACATTGAGTTACACATAAATTACTTACCCTTAAAAAATATCTTATATCCATTTTTATTTATATGAAAAAACAAGCACTATCTAGATAAGGCGATGTCACAATAATTGAACAATAAACATCTATTGTCTTTGTACACAATAGAGATGCGTTCGAGTTTCGAGACAGTCAAAAAAAACGTATACTGAGTTTCATAGATAAATGTCCTCTGCTGAACACGGAACAGGAACCAGAGAGAAGATAACAGGAACTGCTGCATTTACTACCATTGTGGCCGTGTACCTGCCCGTCGTCAAGCCTAGGCAGTATCATCCCTGACATACGTCTTTTTTCCAGGATTTTCGCATTCCATTGGTTAGAGATCAGTATTGGGTTCGCCAACATCTACAGCCCGGTCTAGAGATGGGTGACTACCGCTTATGCAAGGTTGATTCCTGTCACTGACAGTGTTAAAAATCGTTATCAAAGAGTTCATTTCCTAATGGTTATTATTCATTCTTTGGGTTGGGAACTCTACGACCAAGCACTTATGCCCAGCTAGGCGGGGGCAGCAGCCCCCCTCGCTCCCCGTGCCTGGCTACGCCTGTGCTAGACAACCAAAACAAATATCCCCAGCGATTGTTTTTATCGATACGGGAAATCCACGAAACAGTTGAAGACTAGTCAGCTTTCACATACATTGAACTGAACAGGACTATGTTATTGTATAGTGAAAGACGTGACACGTTTTTATAAAGCCGATGTCAGTGAGCTTCTATAAAAGTTTTAAATAGCACCGGACCTGGCTGAACTGATCCACATTTTTGTTTTCAATGAATGAGACAACTCATTTGCACACCAAAATTCTCATGTTAATGGTTGTGTGTTACATTTTGAACATTGAACTTGGGTCACTCGGAATATAGTCCCAAGTAAATCAGGTTCTATCGAGAGATTCGGAGGAACGATAGCTGTTGCACTCGATATTTCAAAAGCGTTTGATCGAGTTTGGCATCGGGGTCTCATTTCTTGTGGTTTGCCTCCTCAGTTGTGGGCTATAGTGTAGAATTTCTTGTCTGATGGGTCTCTGTATGTGGTTGTTGATGGAGTATCATCTGATATTCTCCCAATAAATGCAGGTGTTCCACAGGGTTCAGTTCTGGCGCCCACTTTGTTTCTGCTTCATATTAATGATTCGCTCAAGAAAACATCTTGTTCAATACATATTTTTGGGGACGACAGTGCTCTTCATACCAGTTTCGCTGCCAGAGTCCCAATACCAGCTTGAGAAACAAGAATTGAAAGAAACATTCACGTCAATAAAATTAACGACGACTTGGTAAATATAATAGAATGGGGTAACATGAACTTGGTGGAACTTAATGCTACGAAAACCCAGGCATGTATCTCCTCAAGAGAAGCCGATCTATCATCAGATGTCAGGAGTAACTTTTCCTACAAAGTCAAGAATCTCGATGCTAGGAATTACGATCAGTGATAATCTCTCATGGAAAAACCATGTGAGATCGATCGCTAAAGGTGCTTCCCAGAAACTATTTCGTGCGAAGAAATACTCCACTTCTCGTCAGCTTCTAATGATGTACAAGGCTCAAATACGACATGTCTTGCAATACAGTTCTCATGTGTAGAGTTCGGCATCAAAACATTCATTGAGGCTTCTCGATTCTATTCGGAGAAAGGCAATTCGTTTTGTTGGACGATTCAACGTTTACAGAATTCCCACCCCTTTGTGTGTGTTGAATGTTAATTCGTATCTCCCATCCAGGGTTTCCATTTCGTGTGAATCTGCATATATAAAAAAATCGAATTCATGAAATATTTTGGTTAGTAAAATTCGAAAAAGATTTAATCAATTCTGTGGTATTTTGCCGTACAATTCATAATTAGATATATAATGGATTACTATATGTCACTTACGAAAAGTAAAACAAAAGCATTCACTCACATCTGGAATCTCTCATATGCTCATAGCAGTGAAGAATAATCCGTTGAGGACATGTATTAGCTGTTATAGTGTAAAAATAGTTGTATAAGGCAAATTTCACAATCTTAACAGAACCTAAACCTACAATATCCTTATTATTATTATGATTCTGAACACACGTATTATCCTCATTCAATAGTATCTGATATCTTTATAATATAATCCGAGATATAATCCTTCCTCTATATCTAGATGAGAGAAATGTTTATTATCGCGTTTATCAGGTTGGAATATTTTTAATTTCTTCAATATCAGATGACTTGATGACTTATGTTTCAAACACTGATTGATTACTGAGTAGCACAGCGTTGAAAATTTTTGTTCATTTTTTTCGATAGACAAACAAAAAACTATTACTGGAAACATCCAACTAGTGTAACAACTTCGAGATCTGTGGTATTCCCTTCCATAACACATGCAGTATTTTGCTTTTCCAGTGGATAATAAAGAGTCCATCATTATTTTCTTTCAATTTTGACAAGCGTCACCATCGAATTCATATTATTAGGAGATGGTTCTGTTATAAATGTTCACAATAGAATATATTTGGGGAATAATTGAATGTCTTAATGACTCCAAGACTCTACCTGAGGACTTCAATAGCCGAAAATTCTGGATTCAAAACAGGGTCAAATAACTGGAGATATTTTTTCGTACGGGATTTAAGGTAGATGTTTTCCCCGAGGTTCTCCCCTCTAGAATATATCTTGTGAATACGCTCATTATAGGAATGGATTGCCGCGATAAAAGTATTTCATGTTATAAATGTACTCACCCTATAAAGAGGGGCCTATTTTGTATTCACCCCGGCCATGGGAAGGCTATAGTTTTTATCACTTGTTTCCATTTATTATGCCTTTAATGCATAGGGTGAAATAATGATGATTTATTTATTGAATCACGTAATTCAATTCGAATAATTTTTTGGTAATCAGAGATTAAAATTATCCCCGAGATTATCCCACCAGTTTATATATGTTTTTCTAATCCCGTGTCATTATAATATAATTGATACATGTTTACAATGCATCTCGTCATGAGGTTCATCTTGAAACGACCATTCATTACGATGCAGTTCCAATTTTATAATGAAGGTGAAAATTTCATTGTGAATGTTAGATTGAAATAGTGATCTGAAAATATTGAAATGTATTCAACATCACCCAAATAATTGAAAAAGCCGCGGAAGTAAGCAAGAATTCAATATCCATCAAATTCTGGAAGATCTATGAGAAGCGAGGGGTGTTTCACTCCGGAAATCCCTCCTGAAATCCTTGAAGAAATCCTGTAATCCAGTAGAAATTCTGATTTGGTGTACAAATTTTACGGAAGTGGAACACCCCTCGATGATAAGTTATATGGACAATTCATGACGTGGACAATTCGAAAATATTTTTTCTTCCTGAAGTCATACATTTACGTAGTTCTTCATTTTTAAATTCAGTTAAATTTATTATAGAAAAAGTCAATATTTCCTAACTGTAAGGATATAAGGATAATGATATTTCTCGTAGTGTCTGCATAAATGATTGAAAACACATTATTTATTTGCGATAACCATAAAGCGTACTTTTGATCTTGATTTCTTTGGCATTCACTGCCTCAACCAGCTCTGGAAGAGTCCCAGGAATAGAAATTTCATCATCACCTATAATTTTTTTTGAGAACACCAGCAATTGAATTATGAACTTCAAGTTTGACAATTCAACCTTAAATATTCAAAAAATGAACAATTTGTTCAGGCCAACCTCAACTCACCTACACTGTAGGTTGTCGGACTAAAACTCCCCTGGCTAATACCACGAAGAGCATTGGATTACATCCAACAGGTGTTAGTGCGGGATTCTTCACAGAAGAAATTCCACATATGCTCTTGGCGACACAACTACCAATGCCCTTCGTGGTATTAGCCAGGGGAGTAGTTGTTTTCTAATAGGTGTTAGTCCGTCAACCTACAGTGTAGGTGAGTTGAGGCTGGCCTGAACAAATTGTTTATTTTTTGAATATTTGATTTAAAGCCAGTCTTCAAGCATGCCCATGAATATTTGCATTATTCGTATTGTACTAGGAATTCAACCTTAATACGTTTTCATAGTAACCCAAGTAATTCCATCACGAATTTCAAAGCACCATTCATTTGTAAATGAAATTATTTGCGATTTTTTCAAAATTAATTGATATCTGTTGAATTTTAAACGATTGCAGAATAGTCGTAATATATACTACATGTATGCTACATACATAACATTCACGAAATCAGTGTTGAATTGAGGCAGAGTTAAATTGAAATTAACACTGAGAGTAAGAATAAAATCAAAGAAATATCACAGTTGTTAATCATAATTGAAATATTCATAGTTTCATAAAACATGAAAGAAAGTCGTCCAGGTATGTTAAGCTTCCTACCCGGTAAACAATATACTATTGTGATCATCATGAATTGAATTTTCCCCACCAGATTATATATAATAATGGCATCTCGAATAGTGTCTATCACGTTATTAGAAATGTTTTTTAAGTGCTAAGCCACACAATTTTTTTGAATAGTAAAGGTATTTATCCGTTAACAAACCATCTCTACGGCTGTCCGTCGGTCACTGAACTTTACATGTGTGTTCATTATAACACATTGTTTTCAGTCGTTAGAGTTTTTTCCATCTTTATATGGAGGCTGGATCCTATTCGCCAGAAAGCTGCTCCTCCAAACCTACCACATCCCGCTGAAAAGCAGTTCGATCATTTAAAAAATGATTAGGTTTTTTAAATTATCATTGATTATTTCTTGGAATATGCACCTGTTTGAAGGAAAAAAAAATCTTGAAAGCGTTCCACTCTTCTCAGAGTCTCCCAAAAGCTCTTCACTTTCGTTTTTTGTTCATTCGTCTAGCCGTTTCGCATCACCGAACTCACAAACTTCTATATGATTAAATTATTTCTCAAAGTTGGAGGTCCGCAATAAGATTGCCGTTGAGTCAGTGGGTCTGACTAAAGGCCAAAATCGAGGCATTCCATTCATAAAAGTCCGAAGTCTCTGGTAATAAAACGGGCTGTTAATTTTCCTGCGACTAATTCTGAAAGACGCCGAGCCGAATGTGATCCGGCTCAACCGCAACCTCCTAAAAACAAGCTGTGACGAGTGTGTATTCTGGCGAATGCGCCGACTGAGATTCAATACTCGTCCTGTCCAACTGGAAAAAACAAATGCAATCTTCAATTGGTGATATTTATTTTATTGGCTATGAATAGAACAAGTGTTGAATATGGTAGGTGAGGGATCAATGTATCTTTAGGAAAATAAAATTCATGTTTTGTCAACGTTTCGAACACTAGTTTATGAGTGCTTTTCGATCATTATTATTTGAATACTGGTATTTTTTTATGCTTTTGCTCAATCAAGAATTACCACTGTCACTTCCTCCGTAACAATATTTTTCAGACTTTCCCACACTCGTAGAAATTTCTTGGCACACCGAACTGTAATGCAATCTGACTGATCTAGCTTCACTAATTCAACCTCAAAGGAGTTATGACAGGCAGAAAAAGTCAAGCAGACCGTACATTTAGCCGAGGCTCGTTTATTATGGGTTGAAAATGGTATGGAACCCGACTTGATGGAATTCCTCATACTGAAATGAATTTGTACAGGTACCTCTGAGAATGGATCCATATTAAAAAGAAATAGTAACAAATATTTTACCTGAGCTACGAGTGAACATTGTTGAGATTAACCACAATAAGTATGTTGTTTTTTTTTTCGGAGACGTGTGGAAAATAAGGAGGAAAATTATACTATGCTCACAACAGATACAGTAACACAACCGTTAAAATTGCATAGCTCTATGTGAATTGTTTAGGGCCTATCGAGGGGCCTATTTAGTCATATCTGTTTCAGAATCTCCTCATTTTGTCTCGTATCCACTCGGTATACAGAGTGGATTTCACAATCCAATTAATGATCATGCATGCAATTGTTGCTTGAATGTTTGAATTCTGCTTTCAATCTCAAACAAAAACGTTACTAGAAATATATCTATATGATCAGTGACTTCATAATTTCCTGAGTGTGAAACAATTCAATTCAAGGACTAAGATAGGGATGACTAAATTCGACCCAAGCCTGTTATGAGTTGTAAGAAATACTTTCCTGGAATAACCATTTGAAAGGATGCGATTTGTTCTATAAATTTTGAATCAAAAGTCCATCGATCACGTCAGTGTAAAATTTAAGGAGCTCGTTTGTTGACAAATAAGTAATCCAATTGTTTATTTTCTGAGGATAGTGATCGAAAATTTCAAAAATTCAAGATCTGTACCGTTCTATATTCCATTTTACGTATTTCTCAAGGAGATTTTCTACATTGAAAACGATTGGAATTCAGTGGACTGTTGCGAAAATGATTCAATGAACAATGAATTGGTATACTTTTCTTCTATGCTGTTGCTGATTCAAGAAATGATATTGAGGTGGAGGTTTAGATGGACGAGATGATTGCAAATTTACGTCTTTTTTTGTATTATTATTCTCATTTCCCGAGTAGGTGAAGGGTTTCAAATTTGATATACGAGCAATCATTTAAATTGTTCAAAACATTTCATGTATCTCATTGTATCGTTCTGAAATGGGAAAAATTGAATGGGATCTTCAAAGCCCCGAGAATTATTAAGAAATGACCATGCAAAATTTTTAAATATCCAATGGGATGAACAATTGAAATCAAAAATAACCTGAACAAAGAAAATTAATATGAAACGTTTGGTTTCATCTAGGAATATAACAGAGGTCATGAGCCTTTCAACACGTTCTGGACATTTTTTGGCTGATAGTTCAGCTGGTACTTACTAGAGTATAATGAGTACAAATCGATACTCAAATAGGCATCAAACGGTACCAGTCGTAAATATTTGTGATGTAACTTGAGTGGAACTCTATCCTCAAACATGAACTTCATGGAATCTGCATAGAATTCTTCATCCTAGTGTCACCTGTGACGCAGTGATATTTGAGTACTCTGTGGATGAGATGTCCGTTTCAACACCAAAGTTTCTATTGTTACATGTGAAAATAATTCTTTCAGTATCATTTTTCAACCGATCCAGTTGGATTCTATGCCTATAATATTGTGTAGTAAATACTCAGGGAATATAACATTTCACCAATTTTTTGTCTTATTCGTTTGATAGAAAACGTAGGACTCTCTACGAGACTCTCTAGAAATACACTTAAAAATGATCAGATTTGGGAAATAAAAGATTCTACCAATTCGTAGCATGATTTCCTCAAATATGCCATTCCAACGAAGCGTTTATGAACTAGTTCGTAACTTGGATGACAAAATGATTACATTCTGAACTGATTCGGTTGCTGAATCTATGCCCCTAACAATTCCAGACCAGACCGCTTTTCAGTGTTGCCACCATCCTGTGCACAGCTTGTTACAACGATGGTCGTGCCTCTACACGAAAGCGAAATAAAGGTTTGCGCTGCCATAAAAATGTTCGTCGTGATTTATTGTGCGCGTGTTTCTTTAGTCGAGTTGAAGTGTTCTTTTTTTATTATTAAAATAATATTGAATCGCTGGAAAGAAACCTCGGAAATGAACGGAATGAAATATTATTTGTTAAGGGGATGTGAAAGGGAGCGGCAGGCGAACTGAGAAATATTGTGATCGGACGCATCGAGTTCTTTGAAACGTTCTTGTAATTATTTCGCGCGCTCGACGGAAATTTCAATGGCGTTATTTGTATTCAGGTGGATTCGAGAAAGGAGTATGTTCGCTAATGACTCCGTTCTGATGAGGTGCTTGTCTGGGTATGAAATTGTTTCCTTTCGTGCAGTTGGTAAAGAGGCTTCTTTGGTGACTGGGTTGACGGTAGATGATGAATGAAAATCACGAGGTTGGTAGTTGATATTTATGATTGATTGCAGGAAGTGCAATAGATGGAAAATGCATAACAGTTCCCAACTTTCATTGCGTCCAATTCGTTTACGTTGATTATCCTTTTGAACTAGGAAAAGCTGATCGAAGAACCATTCGATGATTTGTAACTGTAAAACTGCCCCTATTTTTGCAGTATATATAATGTTACAATAATTCTTTGGGTTCGTTGATTAAAACATTTTATCACAACACAATACAATCACTTAAATTGCTCCACTAACTTGCCAACGCTCGGTACTAAAACTCTCTGTAATAGAAATTATCTCGTAGCGGTGAAGGGGTCCCGTATCTATACCTGCTCACACCCATGGAGAATCCTCTAGTCTAGACAAATCCCGATGATCGAATATTCTACGCATGACGAGATATCGCTCGTAAACGATCTTCCTTCGAACCGTCATACTAATTTGCGTTCATGGGCGACAGGGCCGGCGGTAGGAACTTCCGTAACAATAAGTTCAAGCCAGAAAAGAACGAGAAGAGAAATATACAAAACTGGTTTGTTATAAGAAGGATTGTACTCTTCAGTGATTCATCTAAAATGAAAATGTTCGAGGATAGGAGAATATGTAAAAATTCCTTGGAGAAAACGTCTTGCAATCTTGTTACATGGGAGGTGGGAACATGAAGTGTTAACACTTCTTATCACTTTTGAATGTTCTTTAACATTCAACAATATTCCTCGAAATTGAAAATAATAAATTTAATCGTGCAATTCGTTAACGTAGATAAGTCATGTCAAAAATGGTGGCCCACTAGGCATTTTCCTGCGGCCAGCAATTTTTTTCAAGTCAAATAATACGGTCCGCGAGCGAAGTACTTGCCTGTTCAATACTAAGAAATGAGAAAACTGGGCTGTGAAATCTTGTCAATGTTTGGAAGTGTGAACAATTATTTTCCTTGAAAAATAATCAGATCTCCCGCGATTATTGGACGCGCACTTGGATGCAGTTGTAAAAGTTATTTCCGCCAATAAATTCACGACACAAATAGAAAACTCAATAAAGAAATGATATTTCAAATATCTGTCAGAAAAATATGTTTGTGTTTATTCGTCCTTTTAATTTGAAAAATCAATAAATATATTTGTCTTATGATGGTGATTTTTTCACTCAGATTTTCATGAATTTGTCTTCTTTGAGATGAGGTTATGAGGTCCACCTAGTCTACGGTCTTCCAGCTATTGGTCCACCAGTGACTTTGAGTTTGATATGGATGTCCTAGATCATAAACCTAACGTAAAACAGAATAAGGCTCTCGAAGGACTGTCTATATTGAATTCATTATCAAAATCAAGTTTCCATGACTTTGTTCAGCTTTTTTGACAAACAATCAGTTGTTGAATTCAATATATTATCTCATGAAGACGTCGTGGTAAGTGATCCAGGGGTTGCGTCTTTGGCCTAGCAACTAGTGAACAAGACTTACCGTTTCGACAACAAATACCATAAATAGCCAAGAAAGCTGGATCGTGTGAAAAAAAATGAGTCAGAAAAACCTAGGGGATATTCATGATATTCTGCTGGTATATATGAAAATTGGGAGAGATGCTAAATTTTCCCGTCACTACTTCTCTCAATGGAGAATTGTGACTCTTATAGAGAAATTGAAGGTCAGCTTTGTGGTGTTGGTTCTTTCTTGAAACCTGAGGAAGTCAGAAACTATAATTTTCGTACGACCGCACATAGACATAGTCTTAGACCGGGCAGCAGTAACAGATTTTTGGACCAATTTTTTACAGTTTGTCTTTGGAAAGGGAATTAATTGAAGATAAAACAAATCGAAATCCACAAAATTTATGAGGCATACTCTTTGAAAGTATACAGTGTGTTCCATCAGGAACAAATTCTGGGATGAAAAAAAAGTGGTGACGCAGAAAACCCACAACCTTGCAGGCATCTTACCGGGTACTCTACCTACTGAGTTTATTCAGATTTCAATCAACTTCATCAGAGATGTGTACTTATATCTCGTGAGTCGATTTTCATCGATCTAATTATGATATTTCTCGTATTTTCATTTTATTAAAACAAAATTTAGCTATTTTGCAACGAAAGCTTGAAACTGTTAATTGATTAGTCTTTCAGATGTTGTTTTTGAGGTGAAACAATATTCAAACATAGACTGTCACGAACAAAACGTAAGATTAATTATTCAGGCAATTCAATATACACGATCTCATATTTACATATTGTTCAATAAAATAGGTAGTCGTAGGCAAAATACTGTACATTACTTGTGCGAAAGTGGTCGTGCAAAAATTTCACTTTCCGCACTTGTACTGAATGTACTTAATCTACTATTGTTAAGCTGGTAAATGATTTTACAGATACGTATATGCACACTTATGCATAACTTCTTGATTTATGATACTTGATGAAAATAATAATAATGAGTAAGTGGAAATATATGGCAAGTATTGGAGGCTATTGTTCCCTACTTGAATATAACCTGTAGAACATTGTATCTTAATTATATAAATAATTGGTTTATCATTTATATTTATTATTTCATTGAAGTTCAGAAAAATCTAAACTTCTTGTCTTTCAAATGTTTTGATTCTGTACTTTCTACATTATCTGCTGTTTGATTCGGAGTGTCATATTTTACAATCACAAAACGTAAAAATTGGACCAATTTACCAGCCTTCACTCGCCCAGAGGTCAATTTACACTTATCCGATCGTCTCGCTCGTTCAGAAACGTTATAAAAATCTGACATGCGTCCCGAGGGTATAATCACCTGGTACTCACTACTTACGAGCCTAATAGCCGTTATGGAACCCTAGAGCAAGGTCCCACAATCACTAAAATTAAATTAAATTGCCTTCGATTAGACATCGAATAGGAATGAAATTTGTTTGAAATTCGAAGCGGCGTGTTGTGCGTCCGGCGGAGTTATGTAAATAATATTTATTCCCACGGGTGGATCATCGAATTTTTACTAGGGGAGGACTTATCTTAGAAATATCGGTCGATTTTGTTGTTGCCGGATATAAAATTTATAGAATAGAATATATATTTTTTTCGAAGTTCTTTATCACCATTGAACATGTTTTCAATGTTTTCTGATGCCTATTTTTTCATCATCCAGAATTTCAAGTTTTTTTAATCCAATTGAACATTGAATTGAACTGGTCGATACTTGATAGAAATCCATTTTGATAAAAATATCACACCTTCCTGTATGATTCTCACTGACATGGGTTTACAAAACCGTGCTCCACTATACAATAGCTTCCTCCAGCAGGATAAAAAAAATACCCTGCAGAACACGTGTCGCGGTTTTTTAAACCCATTGTCAGTGAGGATCGCACAGTAAACTGCGATATTTTCGTCCAATAGAACTATAATATTCATCGATCTTTACATAAATAAACGATGAGATTGGAAACTTTGGTTGAAGCTTCTCCTAGAGATCAATTAACCTAAAACCGAGCCTAAAACCAAACTGATATTTTTGCACTCGACACGCGTTTCGCTAACGAGGTAAGCATCTTCAAAAGAAAATTGATATCAAGGTTATCAGGAAAGGAAGATTGATACTCTTAGTATCTTTAGGAAAAGTTTCAGCTAAGGTAAACGCACCAGTTATTGACACTTTTAGGAAATGAATTGCATTAAAACAATTCCATGGGTCACAATCATGACCTCAGATTGACTTTATATTTTTTCCTGTAGTTTCTACTTTGACAATCAATATCTTCTTCTTAATATATATAAATCTCGTGTCACAATGTTTGTCCTCAATGGACTCCTAAACCACTTAACCGATTATAATAAAATTCGCACACCATGTGCAGTTCGATCCAACTTGAGAGATAGGATAGTTCAAATCTCAAATTATAGTCGCAATTTTAATTCATTGCTAATTATTTGTCTGTTATTATTTGACAGTCACAATTATCTGTTAACTCCAAATGATTCTAACAGATGTCGATACCTTTCGACTGGGTTGAGTAAGTAATCAATAGATGGCGCTGCTGAGCTTATCAGTTGGCAGAACAAATTGAATCAAGATGTCGATACGTTTCGACTGGGTTGAGTAAGTAATCAATAGATGGCGCTGCTGAGCCCATCAGTTGGTAGAACAAATTGAATCAAGAAATCCAGCTCAAAGAATCAGGACAGCAGAAGGTCATGCACAACCACAAATGGTTTAGATTTGGAAAATCCATGTTTTTCTCATGGGCAACTATATGTTGCGTGTTCACGTGTTGGGAAACCGTCGAATCTATTTGTGTTAGCTAAAGACAGGTTAACCAAAAACATTGTGCACCGATTGGTGGTGAATTAAATTGAAATTGATAGTATTTATAATTCAAAAAAATAGATATTGATCTTTAAAAGTTTAAGACTGTCTGCCTTGCCTACCTCATTCATGAGTTTAAGCGTCACATGTTATTTACTGTATTATACTGTAATATACTTATATTTGTTATAAAATTAAATGGAAATAATAAATCTGATAAATTTTTATTTTGTACCTATTGATTTCTGCTTAATATCAAGTGTAAGAACATTTTAATTAATTGTGTTCAACGTACTTCCCCTTCAAATCTCAATCCAGTGAATTTGTATACCAACATCAACATTTTCGTCTTTCTAGTATTAAAGGGTTATAGTAGTAGAAAGTCAAATAAGGAGATCACCATATTTTTTTACAAATACCATCTGTGTGAAAAAGCATAGTGGACTCCGTGACTGATGTTCTCTTATTGTTCCTCTTAGATTGTTTACTATAATGTAATATAACAAAAACTTTAGCCACAGCAACGCGTGGCCGGGTCAGCTAGTACCAATATAGATTCATTTCGAAAAGAGAACATTTATTCAAATCAGTATTCGGAAATAATCTTCCTATAAAAATGAAAAAAAAATACAATAAAAATCGAAACACATTTTGAAAGAGCTACTTATGCTTCAAATATGTCAATTTCATAGGAAAATATATGTTTAATTGATTAATATGTTCGGTTGAGGTAATTTTTTGATGATATCTTCAAACTTGATGGTTGATATATCATTTTCTACTAAACGAAAACTTTAATTTTCGTTAAATGCTTTAAAATGTGCAACTTGTATGTCGTTCTTTGTGTGAAAAAATTATCTGAATTACACACTTCGGAAATCTGGTGTACAAAATCCACTAGAAAGCTTCTTGAAATCCATTTTGAAACGGAAGTGAAATGTTTCTCGGAATCACACAGACTATAGAAAAGCGGTTGCTTCTTTCCGCCCACCAACCTGGCCAAAACAAAATTTCCAACACGCGAAATGGTGTTTTTGGTGGCGTTTCTAGACTATCTTCACAATTCATTTTCTTATTAATCTGTACTAAGTGAAGTCCAGAACATCTTGGCTACAGCTTCTAGCTGTATTCATCGGATCATGATTGTACTACTTCCTTGGCCCAGTAACCATTGATATTCCAGTAATTGACACTCTATGTTCCGATGATTGACACCCCCTGTCAAAGACCGGAACCAGAAATTTGTTCGAACCCATATTTCAATATTTACCAACGTACCAGTCATTGACACCCAATGTCAATGACTGGTACACATATGCATTCTTTGATCCAGTCATTGACATTCAAGAAAAAGTGATGTTAGGTGATTAATTGAGATTGAGTGTTGTACACATAATCAACTTCAAAATCTACTGAATACTAACAAATATTTGAAATTCAATAAACATGCACACCGAAAATGAAAAAAAAATCATCGCGTTTAAAAAACTATGAAAGCGCCCAATTTTCCACCCAATAGCTAAAAGTTTGCCAGATGTTCCAATCTCACAGATTATGTATGGAAATTGCTCCACTTCACTTCAATGGCCTTATTTTTGAAATAAATATCAACAAATGTCAATTACTTGACCACTGTCAATAACTGGTGCGTTTACCTTCAAGTTTCCCCGTCAAAACTTTCAATGCAACGTATGTGACGTATGTCATAATCGAAATTCAGAATATTCGATAATCATCCTTAAACAATAAGTATGCATAAGTATAAAATACAATTATTATAGGAATATTAATAAATTATTATCATAATCGCTGATATCGGAATCAACTTCACCTATATGAACTTGACGAAATATTCAGAATTGGTTTCCTGCTAACCAGCTCAGGTCCTACAACGTTAAGTATTGGGGTACCGATTATTAAAGATCAATTCCAGCACATGTAACCCCAGAAAAAAATGAGAAAACCTGCACAGAACCTAACAATTATAATTCAGCTCACGTCGTGGCATAAGCCAGGTGAGTAGTTATTTTTTTTAACAGGTGTTACTCCACCAACTCATTGTGTAGGTGAGTTGAGAGTGCCCTAAATTATTTTTTTCTGTATGATTTGATTCATATCCAGTTGTCAAGAGGACTCGGCGACTTTTTGTTTAAAGTGTGATTCTCAACACGGGCTAGGATCAGTAATAAATTCTGTCCATGTTACCGGTCACCCATCCAAAACGTTGAACGGGATGTACTTTGCATTCCTTAAATAAGATAAAGAACTCGAATAACGTCACTGGCCATCTCCATTATGAATTTGATAAATAGAAAAGGATAAAATAATTATTAGCGAAGGAGATTTTATTATGCATGAAGTTATTTTTGTGAGATGATGTTATGTGAAGGCATAATGTATCGATGGGTCGGCATTATGCAGCTGCTCTTGCTGTTTCTTCAAATTGTTTCTCAATAATTAGGCTAATATTAAAAACGACGTGTTCATTTCTTCTGCTATGATTCGTGTTTCAGGCTTGGCCCCCTGCTGGAGTGAGTCCCAAGAACTGTAAAAGCCAACTTGAAAGTCTTCTTCATTTTAGGATACCACAAACAGTACCTACTCAGGCTAGTCTAATGATCATTTCGTTCAATCCATCCCAGTTATGATTATAAAAAAAATGAATGGCCTTTATTCGATTCGTGTTGCCAGCTCCAGCATTCACCTAACGTAGAAAATTTCTTTTATACATTGAAGTTGAACGGTAAGATTCGACTGAAGATGAATAAAAAGTATATTCAGCGTTATAAATTTCACCAAAGCCAGTCAACTACTGAAAATTCATTTTTCGTCTCGTGTATGGTTAAATAATATGACACCGTCACTGATAAATATCAACATGATACACGATTCATCATTTTGTGTACGCCACTGTTCACTGCGTTTATTAGAGCTTTTAATACATTATTAATGTCGTAATTTATAGTTTTTTGTCTCTGGGCATTAGAATATAAAAGATGGGATGAAATTAGTCGAGAAAAATTGATGTGAAGATAAGGTTGCTACGATCATTTTGGTGTTTGATGTTCCTAGTATCGGGTTATAATTAGCATACGATGCGGGTAGTTTATTAACAGGTGTTATTATTCATTTTTGGTATTTCTAGATGATAGTCACACGCAATATCGTCTTGTCCATTGGAATTCGTTTATACGGGGGAATCGAAATATAATGTGAGGAAAAATAAGTGAATGCAAAATTTCTCTATTCATCAAAAAATTGTCAATACATCGTCTGGATCGTTGAAACTCATAGGCTTTTCGGGCGGTTCCTTACTGCTTTAACTTGCATACACCTACTGTCGGGATTTTATGGTTCTTCTAGGTGGAAGCGAGTTCTTCTGGGTACTTCTCAAAAGTACCCGGCACATTTAGGTACTGCCTGTTCCTTGTAGATGGTAGCAATCAACTAAGGTGTTATGGTAGCTATTGAGTTGCTTCTTTGTTGATACGTTACTAAGTCTAGAAGACACGTTGATGAAAAATATTGACTATGAAGTATCCTTTGTCCACTCAGATCTGAAATACCAGAGAATCAATCGAGTAATATGAGTATAATTGAAAAGGAAGAGCGGTTTCAGGGTAAATCACACAGGGTGTACCATTTGAAAAATATAATTCGGTACTCGATTTAGAGCTATATTGAATTTTCAAAAATCAAAACTGAAAGAAAAAAAAGTGTTTTCGAAGACTCATCAGATAAATGTTCGTACAACAACTCAGGCAATACTTCAATTCAAATGGTATATCTGAGTAAAACAAATATTTTTCAGAAGTTCTTAAACGTCAACTGCATAACTATATATTATGTTATAAACCCTAATAATCTCATCTAAATTGGGGTAGCATTCAATATCTTTTTTGAAGAAGCTACTGTATAGCGAAACACCTGTCATTTCATCAAGTATCGGTCACTCAAAATCAACATTTGAGAACGGACTACCGCTATTTTTTCAAAATTCGAAAAACTCTCATATTTTGTTTAGTGCTTTGATTATTTTGAGTTATTCTATCGTCTATGATAGAAAACTGGTAAAACACCATCAAATTTTCTTTATTATGTAAGTCGGAGATGTCCCACTTTGGCTAAATAACTAAATGGTCACGTTACGTATAATAACAGAAGAGCTAATGTCAGTACTATTATTCCTTTTTTCCTGATGACCAAAAAATTCTTATGCAATATCAATGCAAGAACAATCGAATTAAATATCAAATTATTTTATTCATTACTCCATCTTTTGTTTTAGGTAAGACTGTTGAGCACGGAAAAGTGGTTTATGAAGTGAACAGTCGCAAAGTCAAATGGTGCTACAAACTCCAGGGTAAGTTTTTTCTGGAGAATAGGTGTTGTGTCAATGTGTTATCAACAGTTTTTTTTTGTTTTAATCTCAGTTTGGTATTTGGTTGCATGCGGTTTGATAACTGTTTTTCGGTTGCATGTGCCAATAATAGTTATTACTTTCTTGGTATGTATATTATTCTTTTGTGTGTAAAGTTAAATTTCAATATAGCCCTCGTATAATTAAGAGCGATACAGGTTTCTCTTTTGCGTGCGAGACGACTAACGCCTCACATCGGTTTGCTCTCTAAGCAACGCATTCTAGTTACGCGGAGCGGCGTGTTCAGCTATTGAGTACTAGATGTCGCTGTCAGGGTGAGTTCGAAGGCAAATTCAATTATTCTGTAATCGGGTGAACATTTTCAGCAGTTAAAGTCAGAGGGCACCACATTAAGTGGTATAAGAACAGTCATTTAATTCATGTTATAGTCAGGTAGCCATAACTAGAATTTGATACGATAGATCAATTCTTGTGTGTCCTTGATTCTTTTTGGCGAATTCTCCCCAAATAATTGATATCCATTATCATTAGCTATGATATGCAGAAGGTGATTTATAATAACATCCTGACTTTGTCATTCATCTTTTGGAATATTGTCTCTCAAAACATGGCGCATCCTCATAACATCCCTTTCAACATAACTGGATGCGAAAAGGTGCCAACTTGATTTTATGACAGATCAACCAAATATTGAAAAAGTCGAATTAGAGCGGGCGCTGCGAAACATTCCGTTTGAAAAAACCGATGACCTCATTCTGATTGATGATTTAAGTTGAGGAAGACTTCATTAATGATATTGTGGAGGTTGCCGGACGGAATTATGGTCCAGTTTTTTTTTCGGCCCTATAATAGGAGTTTTCGATTCCATCGCTGTAGTTGTTTAAAAAAAATGTTGTATAGAATGCAAAAACCATTGACCGCTATTTCTCGACTGGAATGTTTCTGCAAGATCCTTTTAAACCTGGAACTGAAAGTTGCCAGAAAAGCCCGTTGTCAGTTCTATTATAAATCTCCTTCCCAGCGTCACATACCTTCTCTCCAGTTTTGGAGCGGGCCGCGCTTTTCTCAACAGTTTTTGTGACTTCAGTTATAGCTGAACTTCATCCATTATTATAACACATACATTTTTCAATATTTACAATAGCAGTGCTTCGAATTTTGGGATAACTTTCTTTAAAGTGAATAAATATCGCTATAATTATTAGATTAAAAAAAAGGCGAACGAAAAATCATTCTGAACTGGTGAATGAACCGAAAGAAACTATTCAAATGCAGCAAGACGACACGAAGACGAAATTTCAGACAAATTTGAGAAGTTGTTTGATCCGAATGCTTTTGAAGAACACTTCTCGTGGTATAAAAGTTGCATGGCCAGCTATATCAGCGAAGAAAAAATTCGTCGTCGTCACTACATAGGAAGCTGGAAGAAAGAGCTTCATCAACAACACAGGGCGTAGCTGGATCATCAACTGACCTGCAAATCAAAAAGAAGCAACAGCGATTCGTCGAGTGACTCATTATGTTCCATTTGTGGTATACGACGAAAACCAAAATAAAAAAAAGTCATCTTTTAACTGAAATTTCAGCAGCTTTGCTGTTTTTCAATGCGTTGATAATACTATGAAATTTTCACAAAAACTTGTTAAACGAAACACCGGAAGATTTGTTTGCAGAAACTTCCAATATCATACGTCGTGTTAAAGAAATTACGTTTCATTACCAATATCTTCTAGTAACGAAAGAGGTCGACCAACAACAAATGTCACAAATGCAGTGGCTGCTTTTGACAAATTAATGGCGGATATAAAAGACGGTGTTTCGACGACCGCTTTTGAATTGACATACTTGGCTCAACGCATGACTGTACTCGCTGAAGTAGAGGATGTAGTTCTAATCGTGATCTCAAAGTGATGCTGATCGATAAATTTGGTGACAAGGTTTTATTCTCATATCTTACTGAGAGGAAGCAATCTTCTTTGGTTTTCATGGCAGGAAGTTCATTGAGGAAATAGCTGAACGTCTACGTCGGCTAGACTGTAGCAAAATCGTCATGTGTGCTAAGGAATTACGGAAGAAACTATCCACTACTGAACTTATACCAGAGGAAAAGTTGTGTGATGAAATTCTTATAGAAGATGCCGCGAAGAAATGCACATTGACGCCGAAATGGAAGACTTTCATACAAGCCTCATTAAGCAGTCAAAATCTAAAATTGTCAGGTAATACACTCCATGAAGCATTAGTGGTGTTTAGTGATATATATCAGTGTAACGAACAGAAAGACACTGCAACATTCAGCTCTAGCCGAATTCATTCACCACCTACCTAACTAAATGGAAACATATGTTTTTTGAAAAATCTCAGACACTGTGACGATGACTTTCCAGGGGACATTAAGTGGCGAAGATTCTATGACCGTTACAATCATGATAGTTGATCAACAAAAGAATGATGAAAAGAATACCTCATGGGCATGGCCTAGCTCTCCATGTTGACTAGTCATTCGATATCTGAAGCTAAGCAGCAGGGAAAGACCGCGTCGAAAGCTCATAAAACTGCAGCAAAGTATTATATCACAGCTCGCAGGTAATATATCAATGAACACAAGATATATTGAGGAACTGCTGTCCTTCGGAGGAGACGTAAAGACGGCGGTCCTGAGTCCATGGTTGTTGGGCTCGTAAAGGATCCCTACCTCTGGTTGGAATACCAGAGTGTTCGGCAAAATTTCCGGTTGGGGGAAATGTGGTCACCCGAGTCGATGATTGGCCTTGGTAGGGAAAACAGGCCGACGTTGAATATATCATTTAAAAAAAAGAACACCTCAGACACTTCTAAACCGAAACTAACTGAAACTGACTACAAATATTTATATCAAGTCCTTCAACCAAAATCCCAGCTGGCCATTACAGGTGGATATGAAGACTCCAAAAATTCTTCAAGCTCTAAGGTAATAGGTCTTCTGAATTGTTAGATTGATATTATTCTGTGTTTACGAGCGCAACATTATTAATAAACTATTACATTAATAATTAAAAAGAAAATGAAACCTTTTTCCGTCGAAATATGTTCATTCATCTCTCCAGAAGCAGATTGAAGGATTTTCAGCCATATTTTTGTTGCTGTTCGTGAAGGAATTCAACAAGTTTTTATAAATTGTGCAGATTCCGATGTTTTCGTACTCAACATCCACTTTTAGCATAAGCTATCGAATAGTAGTTTTTGAGGGATTTGGTTTGAAGGATCAGCCAAAAAATATCTTTTGAGCTGGGATTCAATTCAAATGTATCTGAAATTATTAGAACTTTTGATTTTTTGTATTTACATTAAGGGCTGCAATACATAGGCCTCCGAACTTACTCCAATTCGGTTATGAAAGACGAGATGGAAAGTTTTCTCCGGTGCAAATGGCAAAACCACCTATGACGAATTCTTTGATCAGGCTTTGCAAATATAATGCTGAATGCCTGACAATGTTTTGCACTTGTAGAAAAAGCGAAATCAATTGTATTTTCCTTTGCAAATGCATCGGCAATAATTGTCAAAACTTACCTGAATGAATTTTTCACTACTTATTAATAGGTAAACCACTTTTTTTATTGAACTTGTATTGAATTAGATCATGCCGTTTTTCTCCATACCTTACCCAAACCAGGTGTTAATAGTCAATAACAATTTTTTTTTCGCAGCTACAGCGAAAACTATTATAGGACCGAAAAAAAAAACTGGACCATAATTCCGTCCGGCAACCTCCACAATATCAGTAATTAAGTCTTTCTTAACTCAAATCATCAATCAGAATGAGGTCATCGGTTTTTTCAAACGGAATGTTTCGCAGCGCTTGCACTAAATCAAAGACCTTTGTCAAGATCAAAATCTATGAGAGTTGCTGTTAGTTTCAATTGCAATAACGAAAAATAGAAAATGCACCTGTTCCATCAGTTTTGCGAGTTTATTCGAAAAATTTTGAAAGCTCATTTTACTTTTTCATAAAGTATGTCATAGGAACCTGCATTTGGATTTTCATCAAATTATCGCTACTTTCATTGTATTTATTCACTACGTGAGTTCAGGCGATTAAACTGATCATAACGAACCGGGATTTTGGCTTAGTCGAGGGCTTAGTTTTCAGGTACCATATTGTTCCTGTGTTAGATTTTGATTTTTTGCGAGTTTACTTTTTTTCTAGAAATTTTGCATTTGAGCAAACGCTTTCGTCTTTTGTATATAATAATTCAAGATAAAATCCCGTGACCACATAATTTTATCAAATTATTGTACACTAAAGTCATTTGCTAAGCAAAATTTCAAGGCAGCATACATTATATCCAATTTAACTTAGTGCCCTCAGGATGTAAACCCCAGTTAAATCATAGTAAGAAATTGAAGCATGAACAATTTCACTCAAAAATCATGAGAATTGTTCTTCATCGACCCTGGATATCTTGCATTAATGCGGTGAAAAATCCAATACCTTTCGAGAAAATTCAAGTCATTGTTTTATATGTGTGGCAGTTATTAATTTCGCAAACGAAATTCCAAATATCAATTCTATAATCCCATTGTTCCAATCTGCATCAAAATTCAAAACATTCTGATATTCTTTCGTTTCGAGGTAAATCAAAATCATGAAGCCATATATCAGCATTGGTTATTGAATTCATCCCAATTCGATTTTCAAAAAAGGATATTGATTTACTATCTCGACACATTTCAAATTATATCAACGAAGCAATTTATCGAGAGAAAGCATAGAAATATAGTGTGCTCTAAATATTTGCTTGTAATGAAACAGTTGAAATAGTATACAAGCTGAAGCATTGTTTGATCTCGGTATCCTTAATCAATGCCCTCCATTGGATTATTCAATTCGTGGTATTCTCCATATATATTGGTTTATCTCGCGAGTACGATGAAGTGCATTGTCAACTCAATTTGTTATTTGATAATCCAACCGCAATTATATTCATACTTGGCAAGCACCACACTGATATTACCTTTTAATGTTGAGTAAACAAGGAGAAGTGAATGGCTGTATAAAATCCTGTGATTTCATTGATGTGTCAGAGGAGATACTTCGTAAACAAACACTCCTGCATACAAAATCGAATGTCGTCATTGGGTTCTCATTGCGGTTTTTTCATGATCATCTTTCGTGACATGATTGGTATCTCTTCTTTTAACTGACAACGTCCGCAGATTTGTTTGCTATTCATGTTACCGATGTATTTTTACAGCTCGTTTTTGTTTAGTAATCAATGAAAAATATCTGTGAATCACAGATCCATTCGAAAGTATTTGAGTGTGATAAACGCTACCAAATGAAATGTGGAATTGTAATAATGTCTTTTTTTTCTTTAACTCTTGGTCGCTTGATGGTAAAATTTCATCACAAAAATAAACCGTGAAGCTATATGAGGCGCCGTTTGGGTCAAAAGTGTTTTTGCAGATATATGCAATTTAATGTCAATATATTTATTAACTTTGGCAATATTTTTATTTTGTGTTCCGATATATTTATTTTCTACCGAACATAATATATTTACGTTTTGAGTGTCACAAATATATAAAAATGAGAATTCCCATATATTTATAAATTTGATCTATTTTACGTCGTCAAGAGATGGCACACTGGCGGCATATTGTTCACGGTCGAGTATATGGCAACAGGGCGAAGTCATTATTCATAAAATAATAGATGGCGACGCAGGCAGTTGTCATGGGAATAATGGTTCAAATGTCGAGGGAGTTGGCGCTGTGGTTTCGCGTTCGCCTGTGGCCTGTGGGTCGAAAGGTCCCAGGATCCTTCATGAAAAAAATAATTTCGCGATTTGACAAGTATCTGGAGTGCCTAATTTGAACTATTTATATTATGACAACTGCCTGAGTCACTGCCATCTATTACCCACTCTATGTACTAACGACTTCCCCATGTTGCCATGTACTCGACCGTGACAAAATACCACCGGTGCGCCATCTCTTGACGACGTGAAATAGATCGAATTTATAAATTTATGGGAATCTCATTTTTATATATTTGTGACACTCAAAACGTAAATATATTATGTTCGGTAGAAAATAAATATATCGGAACACAAAATAAAAATATTACTAAAGATAATGAATATATTGACATGAAATTACATATATTTGCAAAAACACTTTTGACCCAAACGGCGCCTCATAAAGCTATGAACTCCAATATTGATGTTTCCATCGATTTCTGCTTCATTTCGTAAAATATTCGCAATATTTTCTTTAATATTGTCCCTCATCAGAAAGCATCGTCTTTCATAGTTAAGCTCGTAGTTAAGTTAACCTTACTAAGTATATACATGATTCGTTTGGTATTTCGATCAATAACAGTTTTCCATATGAAGCCTAGTATATGTAGTTTTTGTAGGTATGAACCTTGTATTTTCGATACACCCCAATTGCCAGAATCAATACTGTGTGGCTAAAACAGACCTTTCTGATCAAAATTCATCCATGCACCTGTTAATAACCAATAATAAAAAAGTTCCGCGCTTGTTCGCATCCTGTTTTGCTATTTAACGGTGATGATCTTATATAATAACTGCTCTGATATGATTTGTTTAAAAAAACTCTGTTCTTATAGTGTCCATCCATTTCTTTTGGAATACAGTTATAATCATGGCAACATCTAATTCATTTCTAACCCAATACCATGAAAATAATGCGTTTACAAATGAATGTTAATTTTTTCAATGCACTCAAATCAGAAGCTTAGAATCACTTCGTTGATTTTATTTGACTATCGATGACGTGTAACAGGTTTTCAATTATATGAGCTCCAACGATCTTTACCTATTTTTCTTTATATTATAAATTCAATTTTCAACAAAAAATGACTCGTCATGATATCTCTGCAAATTAATAAACAACTCTGGGAATAATATTTAATGCCTGTTTATGATATGTTTCAAATTTGTTATGGTTGAAACTGTGCCAGCGTTTAGGATATGAAAAGTCGCTGAGCGTAGGAAAATATTGGATACTTGAACATATTGAAAAAACTCTTTACGGTTTCCTGTGGGATTTTCGGTTATAATTGCACGAGTGCATAAAAATTACTGATAATTTTGCAAGAAAGCGTGATATCTAAAAATTGCAAGTTTTTTTATATTTTGGCGAATGTGCCCGAGTCCGAAGGACGAGGGCTCTTTTACAAAATATGAAAATAACTGAATGCAATTTGAATAAGATATCACGCTTGAATGCAAAATTAACTGGTCCTTTTATGCACGAATGTAATTCATTGGAATATTTCACGAATAAAGAAATTCTCAAGGAAATGTTATATTTTGTTCATTTATACTTTCCTCTATAGATTGTATGGAGCACTCACCAAAACGCGAAATGTTTTTCTATTTTTGAAGTCTATCTGACATTTATTTGTGTTGTTTACTGACGTCTAGCGATATGGTTTCAAATGTGTTGTTATGGTGACTTGATACAATGCAATTACCGCTGTGAGTTTTTGATAATTGCATTGCTCCTATGGTTCATTTTATATATGAGGGAAATATTCATCATAATGGGGATCACAAAACCGCGACAAGTATTCGCTATTGTATATTTAACAGGAAGTTCTATGAGTAATTAACAATTTGATTTCCATGTGATTTTTTTTTAGGATTTTTGTACACACCTATTCGGTACCCTGTATCTATCGAATTACAATCCATGACAAATGAAATCGCGAAAACCAACTGCTTATTTTGGAAGGTCTCCACTCTTCTACGAGTACATCCGTTTTTTTATGAATATGTATTTACGTCAATCACCATACCAAAAAGGATATTGATGATTTTTTCTTGTTTCAATTTATACAACAACTCATCGATTGATAATATTCCCTATTGCGAAAAAAATCTTTTTTAGTTCTTGAATAATTCGTCTAGAAGTTCCAGGCCTATATTTGATACCTCAACAGTCATTACATTCGTGTTGCACCATTGCTTTCGGAAGTTTACTTTGGCAAAGGTATTACCACTGATGCATAATACTTGGTATATATTTACATCGAGATGAGTGAGACGGGAGTACATTTATCAGGAGATGCGTTTCACTTTCTTCATGCAATAATTGAGGTAATATGTTTCGCGTCACATTAGTTCAACCGATCATTAAAAAAATAAAATGTTTATTTTGGTTTCTCTTCAAAAGAAGCAGTGAATCACACGTTCTTGATTCAGCTGGGTCTAATTAGGCGTGTCTTGTACAAACTATGGGGGACAAACGAAGTGTGCCAGGTAATATATGTGTGACTGATCGTCGTTAGGGGTTGAAATTGCTTTCTAAATTATTTCAACAAAGGGGAAAAAACGTAATTCGATAATCCCGTGGCGACTACAATCTTTTTTTATGCAGAAAAGACAAGCATGTAATGTGCAAAGCAGAAAGGGGAACTGCTTATCTTGAATGAACATTCACGAAGTATATGCAAATCGCCGACTCTTTCGATGTCCCTGGAAAGTGAGTGAGATTGTGAGCGAAGTATATTTACCGAGATGAATTCAAATTTTTCTGAAAGACTAACATATCGTTACTGATTGAACTTTTCGACGGAGAATTCGAAACATGTGATCAATATGAATGGACACCTTTTCCTGTCTACCAGCCAATTATTTGTTTGAGAGAACACCCACAATAACATGCGAATGTCGTTTGAAAGACAGCTTCTCGACGAGTGTCACTAGTTTTTTAGTATTCCTCGCATTTATCAACACGAAAATAAAATGAAAAGTCTCTTGTGAGAATCTTTAGAGTGGAAGCGAGAGTGGAAGTACCATCATTGGAAAATAGTACCTTATAAACATTATTTTTCATCAGAACTAGGATGAATTTTATATGAATCACTTTGACATTTGTTTCTCCATGTGAACTCATTGAAAGATAATAATAACGGTAATGTTCACTCCTGAGCTCGAAAAAATTCTAGTAGGCAAAATCGTTCAACAGTATTAATGTGAATGGAATAATATGAGTCAAAATCACGCAATTCGGATATAAATAATGTTAAACTTTTATATGCAAATGTTGTTCATGGAAACGGTAACATACGGTCAAGTCAAAGGGGCAGGATGACATATTGCCTTCTGATGTGTTTCCCTGAAACGGTAACAAAACCCTTCATATATGATAACTTTCATTTCCCAAGAAACTACAAAATTTATAGAAGGAAAAATATTAACTCTAAGAATATTATACATTAAAGGAAAAAAAGGCAATAAAATCAGACTGTTTTATTGTGGAAAATGAAAAAAAAAAATGGCATAAAAAATTAATAAAAAATTGCCAATTATCTATTTCATTAAATGTTTTTAAATGTTTTTTTAAGTTGGTTTTGAAACGGAGTTTTCCATATGTCTTCATTGCATCTGGTAATCTATTATAAAAAATGATTCCTGTGTGATAAATTGACTGTCGTCCTATGTTAGATTTGAATTTCATCGTTGATGAATTTTTGGAAGATCTGGTTGAATGACTGTGCTGATCACTATTAATTTTGAAGATAAGATTTGGATGTTTTAGTTTTTTTTAACAAAATGTATGAAGGTACAAAGTTTGAGTGTATATAATGATGATATATCCAAAAGATTAGGTTTATATACATTTTTTGGTGGTTCTCGATAATCAAGTTTATATATACATTCAATCAATTTATTTTGTAGGGTTTTCACAGGTTTTACTAGGGTTTTTGTTGCCGCTCCCCAAACTGAAATTAAATACTGGAGTTTGGAATATACTAGAGAAAAATAAATGAGTTTCAGATATTTCATAGGTATAAAATTTCTCAATTTGAAAAGGACACCAATCATTGGAGATATTTGTTTTCTCAACATTTCTATATGTTTGGTCCACGTTAAATTTTCATCCACATGTAGTCCTAAAAATTTGACAGCAGAGAAATATTCAATAATTCCATTTTTTAATTGAATGGGATCTTCTGATAGGAATGAATTTGATTTTTTACAAATATACATAAAAGATGACTTTTTAAAGTTCAATGTTAATTTGTGACTATTCAACCAGGATAATATTGTCTGAAGATCCGTTACCATGTTAATTTTCTTTTCTTGTTTATTATTTCCCCTATATATTATAGACGTATCATCTGCAAACATTTTAATTTTTCCTTTTTTTTTCCAAATCAGAAAGAGAATTCACATATATGAGGAAAAGAACCGGTCCAAGAATAGATCCTTGAGGAACGCCACATATAACAGTTTTTGATGAACTGATTCCTTTCCCCATATACACGAATTGCTCTCTTTTCGATGAATAATTTTGAAACCAGGTATGAACTATTCCCCTAATCCATATTTGATACAATATACTTGAAAGAATTTTGTGATTAACTGTATCAAAGGCTTTTCGAAGATCTAATGATAGGAGACCACATTTTTTATTGGAATCTAAGTCGAGTTGAAATTGTATAATAATGTCTAATACAGCTGACTCGGTATCACTAGATCTACGAAATCCGTACTGTCCATCATTAATTAATTTGTATTTTTCAAGATAATCAAATAATCTGCTATGCACCGATTTTTCAATAATTTTGGATAACACTGGCAATATCGAAATGAGCCTATAATTAATCATAATATCTTTTTTTCCCGATTTGAATACTGGTTTCACCTTGGTAATTTTTGATTTATCTGGCAATGAACCCGTTGTAAATGTCATTTTACTTATCAAAGGTGCAAGTTCTGATTTTACCGCTTTTACAATTTTCACACTGATGCTGTCAAACCCTGAAGCCTTCCTGGAATCCAACAGGTTAATTATTTCTTCAATTTCCTCAGAATCAGTTGGTTTCAAGTACATCGAAGATGCATGTGATTTCATCGGTGAAAGTTCTTCTTCTATATGAAAAGCAGCTGCTAAACTAGCACCGACTTCGACGAAATAGTCATTGAATTTTTCACAAATTTCTTTTTCATTGTCAATTTTTGTGCCATCTACGTTGATTTATTTGATATAATCAGCGTCGAATTTACTCTTATTGTATAAAATTTCATTTATAGAATTCCATGTAGATTTTGCAGTGCTATTTGTGAATTTCTCATTGAAATAATTTTGCTTCGACTGTCGAACGCACTTTTTTACTGATTTGTTATAATGGTCATAGAGTTCTATAAATGTTTGATTGCTGGGATGACACTTTTTTTCATGATGGAATTTATCACGTAATTTAATCAATTTTGAAATGTTTTCATTAAACCATGGTTTGGAGTCCTCTCTCACTTTCATTGATTTTTCAGTGGAACAATTCTCAAATATTTGCAATATTTGATTGTAAATGTCATTTGGTTCATGAAATTGGTTTACATCTAAAAGTTCTAATTTCTGTTTTAGTTTGTCACTATCAAAAACCGTCAATGTTTTCGTATGAAATGTTTTTTTTACTTGTCCTTTTGATAAACTGATGTCCGTTATTATTAATTTATGGTCACTTAATGCATTTTCTATAATAGAGATATCACATTCCTTGTTAGAATTAGTCAATACATGATCTATCAAAGATATTTTGTTATGAAAGTCACGAGTAGGAATTTTTTCATTGCAAATTTTGAAATAATTAGATTGGCATATGTCACTGAAAAGATTTGATTGTTCATTGTTTTTCAAAATATCCATGTTCATATCACCAAAAATAAAACAGTCCAATTGAGAGTCTCTATTGTTATGGAGTTTCTCATCTAGAAATTCCAATAAGGTTTTGATATTGTCTCTTGGAGAACGATAAATTCCACACAATATAATATTTGCCTGTGTTAGTTTGATAGCAGCATTAGACTTTTCGGTATCTTTATTAATAATGTCGAGTTCCAAATTTTTCTCTATAAAAATTCCGATACCGCCTCCATAATTTGAATTCGAGGTTTCGTGAATTCTATTCTGCATTTTGACAATAATCGTGAAGGGTCGTTAGTTCAACTCAATGGAATATTTTTGTATTGGTTGAAAATATAAAACTCGACAAATTACTTCTGAAAAATTAATATTCTGGCAACACGAGTTTGTTATAACGAAGCAATCGTTTCCGAATTATTTCAGAAATGTTCTCTCTGTAAACAGCGATAACTATTTTCGATTTCGCATGTGGTGTACGTGGGTTGTGTAATGTATAAATCGATAAATTAGTCTGGTGCAAGGTCAAAATTACCGTTCCGTAGGTTTGGATTGGTATGACATGTGTTTGTTTTTGAAAGGTAGCTGCTTTTCCAGTGGTTGTGGCCGGTTTCGCATTGGCGTGGATGCACTTTCATATGCTGATTTTGGAGTGGGTGAAACACTTTATTATCAAATGCAGCTTGCATGAATTGGGTTTTTTTTCAATAGTAATAACCCAAGGGCATTGATAATTGTTCTAAAATTTCATAATAGATTCCGAAAGCTTGTTGCTTGGAAACAGATCGGATAGAAATTTTTTTCCCTATCATCGAAAAAAACAGAGTAAAAACGATTTATTCTGTTACGGTTTTGACCGTAGCAACTCTGTACCATCTTTCGTTCTCATATTCACAACTCAATCCTTTAAAATTGATGTCAATTATTCCGCTACCCAATTTCTATCTTAATGAAATTATTTGTGACCGATCAGATGACTTTAAATTAACTGATTTCATTGGATTTCTACTTCAGAACATAATAAGAACTCGTGTAAGGATTCCTAACCCTATATTTATCAAATATGGTCTAATGATTCGTTCAAACTTGAAGGCTACTATAGTTATTTTTGCTAAAGACCCCAACATCTGAATTAAACTCTGCAATGCTGGCAAATTGATCAGTGGGACTATAGTATCCAAAGAGAGAAACATTTTTTTTATAATATTGTTCGATGAATTTATATTTTCGTTTATGCCGATAACAGAGGTTTCTATGACTTTAGATCGACCTTACAAAATTCACAATCCAGGACTAGATTTCATTAAAAATTACGGAATATGTAGGTATGGTTCCCTTATATTTTAGGTGATTTTGGATTCTGAACAAATTCCACTGACACCTTTGTTGAAAATAATATTTCATTTGAGTTTTCCTTCTTCCGGATCTCCTAATGTCATTGAATTCTTTGTGGTTTGAATGTTATTCAAAGAAGGAGATAAGTGTTAAAATCCATAACTGAACAAATAATATACAGTTGCCTGTAAGATCTTCATTTAATAGGGTTTACTAAACCGCGACACGTGTTTCGCTATACAATAGCTTACTCAAGCAGGAACTTCAAACAGTTAAAAGTTGTTTAATCAATTAACGGCCACATCCATTCAATCTATAACTGACAAAATATTCAGTCAATTTGGCTTTTTTGTAATATTGCAGTTACTCATCGGGAAAAATATACAAATTTGCCCTACAAACAGATATTCTCAATTCTCAAGAGGAGAACCCAAAAAATGGACTTCGATCATTGAATTATATATGAAAAAATTTCTTCATGATTTATTCAGTCAATAATGTTCTTTCATTCATTTATTGGATTTCTTGATAAAGAGAAGGTTTTCAAAATTACCAGAATTTTAACATCCCACGCGTTCTCCATAGTGGTGCTACGATAATATGGTTGATATTTTCGCATATCACATCTAATAGATAATCTCGAAAAAAATCTTATTATATTTCAATATCAATCCAGTTATAATGGTATATTGTGCAACAAGTGCAGAAAAGTGCTAATTTCTCACGAGAATGCAAAAGTTGCAGCACGAGCGCAAGAGCGTACTTCAATTCAAGCGAGTGAGAAATTGCGTTTCTGCTCGTGTTACACACTATACTTTTTCAACAACGCACTTTTTGTTAAAAATAGTACTATACTATAAAACAGGATTGAATGTCACTCTCACTGACTCAACTCATTCTTAGCTTTATGGTGCCCAAGAGAAGCAAGAATATATTGGTCATATGGTAGAGGCTTTTCTTGATTTGGATGGTTCTTCAGAATATGCCAAAATTATACTTAAAGAAACACTTTCAGTTTCGTATTATTTCTTCCAATCCATGAACTGTGTGTATGCACTTTCATATTTTTCTCGTTAGAGGCTCTTCCTGATTTGGATGGTTTTTCAAAATATGCTAAAATTATATTTTCAGAAACACTTTCAATTTTGTTTTCTTCCTTCCAATTTCTAAACCGTTTATATGCAGTTTAACATTTTTCTCTTGAAGTTGAAGGTAGTAAATTCAATGACAATGAATTCACTTGTAATATTCTTCATTTCAGAGCTGTCGCTATCCATTTCAGTTCAATCTCATTTAAAAAATTTAACGACAAGAATGTTTCACAAATATTTCATGCTTGACGTTTATTGACATTCAAATTATTCGATAGATGTTGCTCCGTAGTGATGGAAAATTTTTGGCATAGAAATGTCACTTTGCTGCACACTAATCTCAAAATATTGTTAGAAATAATCATGTTTGCGAACGTTGAAATATGCAAAAAAAAGCGTGTTTTGGAATGTGCTTGTAGAAAAATATCCTGAAAAGTGTATATCATGTCCGATAATGTATATATTCTCAGATTATGTATCAACTAGATTGTCCATCGTTTCATTTTGTTCCCTATGACGCTATTGGTAGATAGAAATGGCCGCATTCAGTGTCTCCGCGAGCGTTGCCTAGTATCAGATATTTATTTACAAGTTATTGGCCCAGAATACCATAGCCATACAGTAGAGACACTTAAATGTCAATCCTTTGTTCTCGAGGGGCAAACTTCTATGACCTTCATTCTATGCTCGAGGTATGTAATGTCATGTTGTGACGGTAAATTTACATTTACGGGATACTAAATGGTAATCAGTATGCCATTTTGCATGGTGAAATGATTATTTTGTAAACAATAACGTATGAAATGAATGTGAAATTTCTCAAGTACCTATAATAATAATATACACAATTTGTTTACAATCACACAGAATGATGATATCCAGTTGAATGATGATACCTCGAAATGTGAAAACTGCCGAAGTTGGTGTTCCTGGGCGAGAGGCTCTACTGTATAGCTATATATGGTATACTGTGTTATTGGCGTCAGCCCAGTATACCATACTAAACAGTAGAGACAATTGCCACAGAACATCAACTTCAGCAGTTTGACATGTTGGGGTGTTATTGATCAACTTGATTGATGAGCGTCAATATATTTTAAAATATTGTATTTTGAATTATTATGGCTAACACCAAGGTGGAAAAGTGTGTGATTATCGCGGATGTTTGTCGAAGGCTACAGACAAATTATCATCTCTCTTGAGGTTTCCGAAGGATGTAAAAAGGTGTTTGGTAGAATTGTAGCTCTTTAAAACTCTCATATATTCTTTACAAATTGCAGAACTTTAAATTGAAGCTAGTTTGCGTAGAAATATTAGCTCTATAAAAATGCACCTTAATATTAAATAACTCTTTCAGCTGTGAGGCATGATTGAAGGCATTTAACCGAGAGGATTTACTTGAAAAATCTCCCGAAGCCCTCTAACAACTAACGCTTGTATGGATTTCACTTTGAGAAAGAAATATTCTAGAATTGTTTACAAATTGAAATTTGCAAATAGAAATTTGGAAAAAAGCAAAACTAATAAATTGAAGAAAAAAATACCATTTTAAGTCATTTTTAAGCTTTATTACATTTTTAATGTCTGAATATATCTATTGTACATATTTGAAGCTGCTGCGAATAAAATATTCTCTTGAAAGTTTTTTTATTTCCTGGTCATCGAATATACCTTTCCAAACAAACATGAACTGGAGGAAAAAAGCACCAGAGAAGTGGAATAACTATTGTAGGTACTTGAGAATTTCAGATTATTCACTTTTATTTCAAACGTTATTCTAGACAAAATATTAATTTTATGATGTGAAATAACATACTGAGTTGATACTTGGTTTCCCGTACGTTTAAATTTACCGCCATAAAATGACATTACACACCCCGAGCACAGAATGAAGGTCACAGAAATTTGATCCTCGAGAACAAAGGATTGACATTTAAGTATCTACTGTATGGCTATGGTATACTGGGGCGTCAGTATATGTGGCGATTTTTCCCGGGAAAATGAAAATGTTTACTCGATCCTCGTACCGCCTCTGTCTCTGGCGGTCGAAAAGGACCAACTGGATGGCAGCCCACCGAAATTGATGGCCTACATCCTCATTTCTGCCCCTGTTCCACAATTCCAAACACTCGCCGAGACACACACCTTTTCCTGTCCTGTAGTTTTACCTTCCGAAGTGGGTGTTTCGCGCTTTGTACTCGAGTACCTACACTGCACCGGTCGGATTCGAATTACAACTAGCATTACGGCATTGCCGCACGTTACGTAATTTTTAATAGGATTTGAACGCGTCGATGCCGATTGGGTTGTAAAAGTAACAATGAACAATGGGACGTTCTATGCGTTGCTGGGTGATTTATCGGTGTTTTATTGGTGTCGGAGCACTCTATTTCGTGATGTGGGGTCTTGATAAAAATCCACTGATGGATATTTCCAAACGATTCGATTGTCGAATCATAAAATTGCGATGCGATCGTAAAAAGCATTAGATTATTCAACGACACGCTGTATAGTTTCATAGTTTGTTGAGGGTTATATGAGGAAACTAGCTGTTGCAGCGACTTCGTTAACGTAGACGTCGAACCGAACCGTTTAGTCAGCGCACGCCGGTAAGGCATCACATCTCGCCCGATTTTCTCTTGCTTGATTTTGATATACTTACTATTATTTTGCACTGAATTTGTTATTCATTTTAAATTCAGCCTATGTCACTCCTGGACAGTGTAGCTTTCTGTTAGTGAAATAATTTCTATGATCGGGGAGGTATTTCTGAGGTTTACCCCCTACAAACAAACAAAGTTAGAAACTCCACCTTTTTATAATAGCAGTATAGATAGGATTGAACCTGAAAAATTACATTAATATTTTTAATATTTCTCATAGCTAGTCTGAGATATCAGGTTTACTAGACTTATGTCATCTCAATATATCTGAAAATAAGTAATTTGCCAGATATAATATGAACGTAGGAATGTATGGGTTGCTAGCAGAAACGTCTTTTGACAAATATTTCAAGACGAAACAACTATTGGAAACCAAACAACTGTAGAAAATACTATTTCCAAAAATTCATATCTCTGCCTCTATCAAAATTTTTCGACCATTTTTAGGGCAAAACAATTTGTGATAGTTTTACTTGAACGTAATGTTTTTTTGAGCTAGCTACTCTCTTCTACGCAGGCTCTGAGGGGGCACAGAGTATTTTTTTTCTAGGATCAACAGTTCAAACTGTTTTTAAAATTCCATTTCTAAAATTCACGAGGAAAATGAAAACGACCACAGATTACGTTCTGGTACAATCCTCGAACAATATTCCGTGCGTAAGAAGGGTCAGAAGTATTCGGTAGAAACATGAATGTTTAAAGATTGTTATTTTTTGTGGTTTTTCGACATTTAATAACTTATATTACGAAAGAAGTGCAATTTTCGATAATGACAGGTAGTGAAAAGTGTTCATTTTTGCTCGGTTTACAAAAAAAAATCGATGTTATATTAACGATTTTTCTTTGTTAATAAAAATGTATTTTAAGTTTTCAAGACCCTTTTCTGTTATTTTGCCGCTGGCATCAAATTGAACTGGTTTCCACTAAGTAGTTTAAATTCATACTAAAAATCATAAATATATCGAGTTTTTTCCACAAAAAATCCGTCTTTCGTGTTATGGAAAAACCTTGGAAGAAACACTTTTTATCATTTTGACTGTACTCACTCATTATTCCTTAACGATTTTTTAAAAAATACCTACCATTCTTAACTTGGCTTGTCCAAATGAGATCTTGAGAAAAATACTAGATTTTTTGTAATTTTCCTCATCGAAGCCTTTTATAACTTTTTGTAGAGATCAGTTACCCTAACACCAAGCTGATATTTACTTTTTCTATACCTCCACTGTAATAATATGCACATAATCCGTTTGATGAGATCCATTGGGATCCAATTGGGAATACAATTCAGTGGCGGAAGGCTACATTGATTATGCGTTTCAGAATAAAATCAGCATTTCCAATACAATTTTGGATTGAGACTAACAATGATGAAATAATTGTAAATATTCCTTTCACTTCCAGATCAGTGGGACCCTTAATACAAATATACATACTTATAATAGCGTATGCAACTCTTATGTAATGATCATTAATACACTCGCATAAAAACCATGCTAAACTCACCTTCGGCTCGTTTTTTCCCCCGGTTAATGCTCATGTATTAATAACCATCATTACATGATCGTTGCACTGAAATAATAACAATTTGGGTAATTGTTCCATGAGAGTGGTTGTACCTAATTCGTATTGCAAGAGTGACAGAAGATAGAAAGGCGCAACAGGCGAAATTTTTTACGAAGAAACATTGGATAATAATTAGATTAAGATAGTTACGCGATGAATGTAATAATATTCATTTTGTGAATTTTATTATTCTTATTGTTAATTTTCATTGAAATAATGGATTTTCTCCGCCTGAATTGATCTCTACAAAAATGTTCAACTCTCACACCAAAGTTTACAATCTCACACGTTCATTTTGAGGTCAGCTATTTTCCATATCATGCAACTTAATAAACTCTAACTCGAAAAAGGAAACATCAAACGAAGCAAGTGTAATAACGAAATAAAAGAAATATATGTTGATTTTTCTTTCTGTTCAAATATTGTTTCAACCTACATTTCATTTATACCAATAAACATAGGGCATCGTGTGACTTGGACGTGAACTGATATCATTCAAGAAAAAGTAAAACTACTTAATAATGTCGTCTCGCTGAATCCCAGGACGAGCTTCAGTTGAAATACGTGTTACACAATCATAATAATTATTCATCTCGATGTTGTGCTACCCGCGATGCGTGAGTAGAGCAAATATTGCATGGAGCAAAGGTAAATGAACGCCATTTTGATACATTACGGCCTTCATGACTTGAAAACATCAGAAATGAATTGTGGCAAAATATAAAACAGTTGCGAAAATTCAGACCAGCGGTGCTCCAATATTATTTCAACGACTTTTATGCAAACACTGAAATATTATGTCTACTGTTCATGCAAAAACGGATTCGAGTATGTAAATTGTTGAATTGATGACTACGGCAACGTCATTGATTGGAGAGGTGAAATCATGAAATGAATGAAAATGGCAAATGATAATGGGATTGATTCAGGTCAGTGCATGAAAAGTCTTGAGAGAAACCACAAAAGTGAAAACTTCTATGTGAATGATGACCCATCACCCCGCTTTCGACTCTTCAGTACAAATACTACATCCCCCATATAACATATATAGGTACAATTACATTTTTCGTCATGAAAATGACCGCTTCCTTTCTCACAACTTAGGTACAAATTCTTTTTCAAATTCAATATTCCTTAGTGGCAGTTTGCGACATTGAAATTCGTCTAAAAATGTGTGATCTGACATAACAAGGTGTCCTTCAGGAGGGACAGCCATCCGCAATCCATATCAGGCGAACTCACAGTGCTTTCTTCCCCAGACAGCATGATGAAAGCTGATTCCTTTAATTTTCATTTCCTGCTATTACTTGCTCTCTTCTTGTCTCCATCGGCAGTAAGAATATGCTCTGATAATTCAGAACCACCTATCTGTCTGTTCCTGATGTACATCTTGTGTTCACTTTTTCGCACTTCCAAAGGTCGTGACGTTTCACCGATGTATTTTCGTCCGCACGAACATGGAATTTGATATATACAATTGTTTGTGTTTTCTGTTTTGTTATTCGGTTTAGTATGTGTCATTATTGAACGTAAAGTATTCGTTGTTTTGAATGTTGTTCCAACACCACTATACCTGTTGCCGACCCGTTTTATCTTTTCAGACAAGCGAGGGGCATGAGGTATAATGTTCGAACAGGTTTGTGTATCTTCTGTAGGTTGTATTTCTATATTCTGGGGTGTGTTTGGATTTTCAAATTCCGTCAAAATTTTTTCTATAATTTTTTCTGTATACCCATTTTCTTTCGATACTGATTTTGTGAAGTTGATATCTTCATCGACTTTTTCCGATAAGTTGCATAACATTTTTGTTTTATCATAACGGCATTTTACTATACCTTTTTCTGAGACTTGTGTGGCGGTTTGAGGTATAGTGGTGATATCTGTTCGTATGTGTTTTGTTTTTCGATATACACTTGTGTCTACATGACATGTAGATTTCTTTGTCATAACATCTAAATATGGGAGTTCATTGTTAATATCTGTTTCTAATGCGAACTTTATTGTTGGTTCTTGTTTGTTAATATGTTCCAAAAATGTCAAGTTCATTCTGAAATGACTCCATATCCATCGTCATTATATCTCCACCATATCTTTAGACCATTTGGATAACTTTCCATTAGAGAATCCTCAAAATACTCCATATAATATAAATCACAGCTGATTGCACCGACTTTTTCTTATGGAACCATTGACAAAGGTACTCTTTAAGATGGGTGAGGGTTGATTAATGAGTATTTGATAATATCTTAAACTGTAGTGTAAACGCTGCAGTGCGTAAAATTACCTATAATGGCCCATTAACTTACAGCTTCCATAAGAAAAAGTCGGTGCAATTGGCTGTTAGAATCGGAGATAGTGGTGAACCCATAGACATCTTAAATTCTTGTTGATGAAAATTATTTTTGATTTGAAATTGTTTTTTTGTACATAGTTTTAATACATACATGATCGCATATCTACTTTCACTTTCGTTTTATTGATCAGTGTTCCATCATTCTACAGAGGAAATATTTATCCAGCACAAAATAATGACTGATAGTATCATATTTTTATTTTCACAGGAACAGATTTTTATTCACAAAGGAACACACCCTCGAGTTGTAATTTTCACCTTTTTTGAACAATACGCTAGCATACTTGAGGAATAATTAGGACGCTTTTTCCTTTGTTATTTTTTTGTCATACATAAAAGGGAAAAGACAATGAAAACTTTCCTGCGACTCGAGCATTCTAGCTTTTGCTTATCGATAATTTTCTCTGTTCTGTGTGTATGCCCCACTCGAGAAGAGCATTGTCATCCAATATCCCGTCCAATATAAGAAAGGATTTGATGAATACTGATATGCTCTCGAAAACTGAATAATGTCTGGTAAGAAATTGCTTTCCCGGCAATGTTAGACGTTGCCTGTTCCAATATATGGTTCATACAGTTTTCTGGGAAATCGAATTCGAACTCCAAATCGAATGGGGAATGAAAGAATGAATGAAGTATTGGTGACAATAAATATATATTGAATATATCTGTTGGGTGTTGACTGAAATCCTTCTTGTGAAGTGGAATGTTTTTGGAGGTTTCAGTTCCATTCAAGTCAAATAGCATTGAATAATGTCATGGAGATAAGAAGATAATTCCATTCCAGAGACTGTGAATTTGTTTCTCATATTTGATCAGAGGTCTTTCAAGTCGATAGTATCTATCCTATATGATCTAGCATGATGTAGAGAAAGTATCTGAGATTTTGAAAAATTATAACCATAAGATTTTCTTGGAATCGAATGATTTGGAGATATCTAGTTCCACAGTTGAGAAGACTGATAGTGGTGTGTATAATGACGAGTAAATTTCAGATGAGATTTACGACAAGTCGGTATAACCAAATCCTCGGGAAAATTCGATGGTATCTGGTATGGATCGTGGGGAAAGTTTATAAACACAAAATAAATGAAAAATAAAATAGGAAGAGAATAGATGAAAACGATGTGTGAGAAGTTCTCGAAAAGTGATATAACCGAGCTCCGACATTTTTAGGAAGGTACCTTCATTTGGACGACGTTAGACCAGGAAAGAGTAGAAAAAGAAAAATAGCAATGGTAATGTTGATATAGACAGTACTGTGAGAACTTCGATCAGTCAGAGATATTGCTCCATGTTTCAGATTCATGCAATATTTACAAACTTTATATTGAAGCTGGAATCAGCTACTCGGCTGCCTTGATACCTGTGAGGGTGTAAACTATTCATGTCAAACTCAAAGTCACTGCCAAAAGCTTGAAGACCTTACCTTAGACTAATTGGACCGCAAAACCTCATCTCAAAGAAGTTAATACAAAATAATGAAATTAGTAGTATCATAGGACAACTATATTTATTGACTCTTGAATCAAAAAGAAATTGCAAATGAACACAAGCATTGATTTCTTTTGCGAGATATTTGACATCTATTGTCATTCATTAAGTTGTTTAATTGTGGCGTGAATTCATCGACGGAAATAATGAACGATCTGGCGGAAGATTTGTTACTTTCCATCAAGGAAAATAATTGTCCACACTTGTAGATACTTCTTAACACGATTTCACAGGCCGAGTTTTTTATTTCTTGGTAACGAACAGGCAAGTACTCATAAGACTCGAGTTAACTAACATTATCGTAGCGCTAAAATGCGCAAAAAATGTTTTTTTCCACTCTCGCGGTCCTCACTTTTCGACTATATTCAAAATTGATTCGGGCTGCAAGAAAATTAGACCAGGAGCTGGTGAAAGGTGACGTTCTCCCATTTTGAACTTCATGCCTTTTTGATGCAAAAAATATGAAAAACAGGCAGGTTCATGGCAGTCGAGCGTGTGCACTTCATAAGGAAAAACACTTTCTTTTTTGTGGGGAATTTTCGTGTTTTTGATTTGCATGCCGTTTTGGATTTCATTAATATATATCATTTCAAGTTATTGACGTAAATGGCATGCATGTAGCTAGAGCCCAACATACAAAAATTGTGAAAAAATTGATTGAATATATGGAAAAACATGAAAATTTCCCACAAAAAAAGCTTTTTTCCTTATAAAGTGCACACGCTCGGCTGCTAGGAACCTGCCTATGTTTCATAATTCAGGGTTGATTAACAAGCCTTTAAAAGACATGCAGTGTGAATGCACCCCCTCCTGGTCTAAATGCTCAGCGGGTCGCATGTTTGACATGGCTGGTGTAAGCGCTATCCATGTGGACATGCACCGTTCAGTGTATTCTTTCTTGTCACCGAATCTTACGACTAACCAGTTATTAGTTTCAAGAAATTTCTGCCTTCAACTGTCGGACGTTGTTGCATTATCTAATTAATATCTTTCGACCTCCCGGTAAAGACAACACCTCCGACCCAAATACCTCTTTGCAGTGCACAATGAAACGTTTGAAATTTATCATCGATTTGTGTGCAGAAAGGATCTACGAGTTCGTGATTGTGTTGAATGCAGTCATTGCATTCACGTACCGTGGGACGAGCGTTCGATTGCAACACCTGTTGGATTGAAAACACACCTACGGTCATTCGACGGTTGCTGCTATTACACCGTCGTTTAGTTTCGATTCGGTAAATTGGTGGAGAGAGCGGAATTCGTTCGATTCTCTGGAGGGCTTTTAGTCCAGTAATTCTACTAAAGGCCCGAAGATCAAATATTGCTTCTACTCTCACCCGTAAATATGCTCATTTCTTTATAGTAAACGGAAAAGTTGGCGATTCCAGTCGACTGAAACGTTATGATTTCATATATCCACACAAGGTAGGATATTATTATTAATTCCACCAATCACAGAGAACAAAATACTTGGTTACCATGGACAACTTTCTAGAAACATCACAATTCTGATCTGTCTACCAAATTATGAAAATTTTTCGAGAAAACATTTTCAAAACTTAATGATTTTAGCGAATTATCTTTGAAACACAAATTAATCGCAAAAATGAATGTTAATAATAATTGTAATATCTCGATTTTCCCGTCGTGTTTACGTATAACATTTCATCTTCAAAATCAAGTCTTCTTTTGCGAAATTTCAATCTGTCATCAATTTTATTGTAATTATCGGTTATAATTGCACGAGTGCATAAAAATTATCGATAATTTTGCAAGAAAGCGTGATATCTAAAAATTGCAAGAGTTTATTTTCATATTTTGGCGAGAGTGCTCTTTTACAAAATATGAAAATAACCGAATGCAATTTGTATAAGATATCACGCTTGAATGCAAAATTTTCTGGTCATTTTTATGCACGAATGTAATTCATTGGAATATTTCACGAATAAAGAAATTCTCAAGGAAATTATATTTTTCGTTCATTTATACTTTCCTCTATAGATTGTATGGAGTACTCACCTAATGTTTTTGTTCATTTATACTTTCCTCTATAGATTGTATGGAGTACTCACCTAAACGCGAAAAGTTTTTCTATTTTTGAAGTCTATCTGACATATATTTGTGTTGTTTACTGACGTCTAGCGATACGGATTCGAATGTGTTGTTATGGTGACTTGATACAATGCAATTACCGCTGTAAGTTTTTTATATATGAGGGAAATATTCAGTGTAATCAGTGTTTTCTGTAACAGATTCTAATTATGAATCTATTAATGATTCAGACAGTCCACTTTATAGTCGGTGGTTCGAGTCCCACCAAAACCGAAATGTTTTTGTACTCTGGCAAGAATTGAATAATAAGTTTCTTTCCTCCGAGTTTTTCATGAATATCGAAAAAGTACTCTTTATCTAAAATTGATAATCAATGTGAAAAAAGTTCATAATAAATTAATAAATATTATACAATATTTACTCTGGAGACTGTCTAGTGGAAATCACACCATAAAGTGTTTTTTAATTACATTACATCAATTGGAATCATCTAAATCTGATATTGAATGATCCTTTTTCTCGCATTTCATGCAGACATTAATCAAATCGTGAATTATGTATTCGAAATCTACTACTCTACTGTAGAGTTGTGAATATCCTTGTTATAGTCGACCGTGTCTCAAATATTTCATGATTGAGTAGCTTATATAATTTTTCAATCTTCAAGTTCACACAAATGGAAATGCAGATCACGTTCAGAAAAAGTCAATTTGAATATTTGAAAGTTTTGAACCTCATGGAAATATATCCGCTGTTGCCTGAAAGAAGAATATATTTATGAAAAATGTGAATTCTCAACTTTTCTGCAGCATGTTACAAAAAAGTAAGCGAATTCGTAGGAGGAAAATTGATCTCATCTAGTTTTTTCTGGGATAACTAATGAGAAAATTGCTGCCTCCAAGTAATACCACTATCCAAGCGATATAACGATGCAATGAGAATTCATATGAGAATGGTGAGCTGAGAATTATATTCGATAATTTCCTCGGGTGCGCTCCGTAACACCCACATTTCGTTACACCCACAGTCACAGAACACTTTTCCGAACATACCCGAATGATGCCTGTTTCATAATTCACCGAATATTCTGCAATTTTTTATCAACCCAATTTAACCAAAACTAACTAACCCGCTAATCTAACACATTCATTGTGGGTTTACCAACAAAATGGATGAATTTTGCAAATGTTGAATCATTCGAGTATGTTCGGAAAAGTGTTCTGTGACTGTGGGTGTTACGAAATGTGGGTGCAACGACATGCTCCCTTATACTCTTGCGATATTGCGAGTTTCCTAAGACTTAGGAGTGATAATACTAGAACGAAACTAGAACTAAGTTATTTTCTTTTTTCTTCTTATACAACGGAGTTTTGTAGGATCGTTATATTATGGCGATAGGACAATTAACGTCTTGTGTTACTATCACCACATTGGTCTTACTTTGTATTTTAAACGTTAATATCTTTTTTATTGTACTTTGCATACTGGTTTCTCTTCCAGAGTCCTCATACCAGCTGGAGAAACAAAAATTCAAAGAAACATTCACGTCAATAGAATTCATGATTATTTGGTGAAAATAATAGAATGGGGTAACATGTACCTAGTGGGATTCAATGCTAGGAAAACCCAGGCATCTCTTCTCAAGGAAAGCCGATCTATCATCATCTAGTATTCAGATGTCGGGAGTAACTATTCCTAAAAAGTCAAGTATCTCGATGCTAGGAATTACGATCAGTAATAATCTCTCATGAGAAAACCATGTGAAATCGATAGCTAAAGGTGCTTCCCAGAAACTTGGATTTCTATTTCGTGCAGAGAAATACTTCACTTCTCGTCAGCTTCTAATGATCTACAAGGCTCAGGTAAGACCTGTCTTGGAATATAGTTCTCATGTATGGAGTTCGGCACCAAAACATTCATTGAAGCTTCTCGATTCTATTCAGAGAAAGGCAATCCGTCTTGTTGGTGATTCTTCGTTCACAGACTCAATCACTTCATTGGAGTATCGTAGAAGGGTCGGAGACTTGCCTCTCTTCTATAGATATTTTCACGGTCGGTGCTCTTCTAAATTGTTATTAATCGTTCCACGTTTGGCAATATCTCTCGCAATATCTACACAGATAGTTATCCGTCGAGTTCGACGAGTACAGAATTCCCATCCCTTTGTTGTGAACCTGTCGAACCTCTCTTGCTCAGGGATATTTTTTCTATGGAACAGCTGAGCTCTGGAACTCCTTGCCGAGAAAGGTTTTTCCTGATGCTTGAAAACTTCTAAAATTCAAAGTAAATGTTAATTCGTATCTGCATAAAAAAAGGGATTTCCACTAACCGAATATTTTCCAATTTGACTAATAGGATAAAAAGAGTGGTCAATATCCCAATTGGAGAACGTTAACGTACGAAGAACCAAGCGCCATTTTGTAATTGTGCTGGAGATTTTGAAATTCCAAATTGCACCAACGTGCAAATTTTCAATCTCTTCCAGTACATACTGCGTTATCCATTGAAGAAAGACTCATCTTTGGTCAAATTCAACAAATATTCACTTTGAAAGAAAGAACCACACCCGATGTATATTTCTGTAGGAAGCTGCTACGTTTCTTCAATTTGTGCTACCAACATGACATCATATCAGTGCAAAATATTATACAGGGACAAAAAATATCAAATCTTGTGGAAAACATCACTTTGTTTCAAGAATTCTCGCGATGAATGTTTGAAGTTGAGTATCTCAGCTATAAATTTCATTTTGTGAATCCTTGAGTATACAAAAACCATAAATTTGGGAATATAGCTCTTGGTTCTATCTTGATATGATCTGGTTGCTTTTTGAAAACTGTTCCGTTTTAGATACTGATAATTTATAATAATGAAGTGGATCCAAAATGGAGTTCTATCAAACTTCATACATCAATGGAATAGTGGTTATTCTAAATTTCATATGAGTTTATTATGCCCCTACTCACACAACAATATAAAAACAAAACAGAAAAACTCAAATATCTCAACTCCATGATTTGGCGATTGGTTCTTTGTTCGTTAACATCATCCAATTATAACACTAACACATATTATCCTTTCTCATCGTCAATCGATATCAACTTTATCTGTCACCCGGTACATGCGTGGCGTACATGAAAAGCGAAAACGCATAACAAGTAGATGTAGTGGTCACCAAAAAAATGACCCGACAACCGTCAAAGTAAAAGTGGAATAATTTTCAGCGACCTTGAACTGTTTCAGAGCCCAGCACACGAAGGCGGTTCAGTAAACCTGCTCTCGACCAAAGTTTCGAACTAGGAGGGAGAAGGGCGGGCGGGAAACGGGGGAGACCGAATCTTGAATATATCTTAAATTCGTGACGATAACGTTTTGCCCCCATTGCTCATAACGAGATGGGGTTTTTTAGGTCGCGTGTTGTGACTCCTCGGGTTTTATGGATGACTGAACGTTTTGTCGGTTTATGTCGCGTTGGCAGGAAACGCTATTAGGGCAAGATTGGTTGTGAACCAGCTGGAAGCGGTAGACACCAGTTGAATGCGTGAAATTCAATGAATCATAATTTTTGGTTAGTTATTGGATCGATAGATAATACTAGATAAGGATTGACGAAAACCTCAACTGGCACGCACATTGTGGAAGTTTGATATCAAAAATGAATTTTATTCAGTATATGTTCAGGAACTTGAGGACTGTGTTGAATACAGCTCAGCTCTCTGTTATTTACTTTGCACAAGTAGAATCTGGGTTGAGGTATGGTATCTGCTTGTGGGGCAACTCCACTATGGCTAAAAATGTTTTTATTACCCAGAAATCCATTCTGAGATGTATTTTCACTATTCCCAGAAAAGATTCTTGTAGAAAGGCATTTACCACACATCGTATCTTAACTTTTGCTAGCATATTCATTTATGAAATATCAGTCTTTTTATTAAAAAATCTTAGCAATTTCAATTTGAACAAAGATATACACGATATGAATACTCGTCGGAAAAATGAAATCCATACACTGGTTCCTAAGTATAAAATAACTCAAAATTCTCCGAACTATTGTGGACCAAGAATGTTTAACCATTCACCAAATTTTATCAAAGCTAGTAAAAGTCTGAGGGAATTTAAATTCAATCTGAAAAATTTGCTCATTGATAATTGTTTTTATACTGTCAAGGAATATTTTTTATTGAAGTAATAGTACTTAGTGAATATTTTACTTTTTTCAATTGTATGTGACTTGTCTAACACTTCAATATTAGTTAACCGCCATGCAATTTCCTGGGTGCCTTCTGGGTGCCTTCTTCTCAACTGACCATTCCTATACAAAATATATTTTTGTCTTTTAAGGAAAATAAAAGGAAAAAAAAATTAAAGTGGTGGTCTGAATTTATATTCTTCTATTGGCATTCGTGACTTCTCTCGTGTCAATATTGTCACCTGATTGGTCATATTGGTCAACTTGTTGTTGTGACAAGTGATTTTGACAATACTGATTTCAAAGAATGAAATCCGGTCATTATTTTGATCCTTATCGAATATTGTTTATTGTGTGAGTATATGATTAATATTCATGAAAGCGAAAGAATTAAATTATGATCATTAACAGCGATAAAGTAGACGAAATATGATTCATCGAGTAATGTTGAGTGCCAGAAGAAATCAATATGAAGAAAGGTAACTTTATTCGAAGAATAACCGAATCGCGAGCGAACAATTCATTTAATTTCGTCCATCTACATATTTTTTTTGTATACAGATTCTCACGAGAGAGAAGCCCTGTAATGTTCAAAGAACACCGCGTGAATCAAGGGACAGGAGATACGAATTAAAATTCACTTTGAATATTTGAAGTATGTAAGCCTCAGGAAAAACCTCTCTCGGCAAGGAGTTCCAAACTTCAGCTGTTCTATTGAAAAAAGATCCCTGAGCAAGAGATGTTCGGCAGGTCTCCAAGCTCACAACAAAGGGATGAGAGTACTGTACTCGTCGGGTCATCCATGTAGATTCTGCCAAGGGTGGAACGATTGGTGACAATTCAGAAGAGCACCGATATGGATTGTCTTTCTCTGAAAATAATTTAGAAGCTTCATTGAATGTGTTGGTGCCGAGCTCCATACATGAGAACTGTATTCCAAGACAAGTCTTCTCTGAGCCATGTAGCTAATTAGAAGCTGACGAGAAGTGAAGTATTACTTCGCACGAAATAGAAGTCCAAGCTTCTGGGAAGCACCTTTAGCGATCGATCTCACATGGTTTCCCCTGAAGAGATTATTACTGATCGTACTTCCTAGCATCGAGATACTTGACTTTGTAGGAATAGTTACTCCTGACATCTGAATACTAGAGAAGAGACATGCCTGGCTTTTCTCAGCATTAAATTCCACCGAGAATTCCACTAAGTTGATGTAACCCCATTCTATTATTTTTACCAAGTCATCGTGACGTGAGTGTTCCTCTGAATTTTTGTTTCTCGTGTTGGTATGGGGACTCTGGAACGAAATTCCAGTTTTTGTTTTCAATGTTTGAATTATCTGAAAAGATGTGGAAATGGAAACACGAAAACGTGTGTTAATGTCCATAAAACTTATAGACGGGCCCATCTTTTGTCTTCTGATGGAATTTAGTGAACAGTGATCTTTTTGTTACATCTTTTCTATTTTGTTTTTGAAGAAACTGGTTGCCATCTTGTGGGGCTCCAGAGGTACAAAATTGTCCCTATTCTTCCTTATAATCTTCTTGTCACGTTAGAAGGAAATAACTTATTTTGGTGTACATTGGACTGATAAGAAATCAAACAAATGTCAGATATGCAAATTCAACAATAATGTAACCACCCATATGGTCTCGGATGTTGATTTTGTTATGTACAACTTATCCATTCCATCTTTGCAAAGAAATAATGACGAATGTGCTCAGCGAATGATTTGAAGTTTAGTCCTTGACAAAAATATGTGTCATATGTGTTCTACTCTGTAAAGATTTTTTACTCCTAGGTGTTTTCCTTCATCATGGCTTACCTATGCTGCCACTGTACAAATGGAGAAAGAGCTTGGATAAGCTATGAGTTTTCGAATTCGTTTCTTTGATACCATTGTTTCCTGAGCCAGAATATATTCTCAAATTCCATAACTCGAATTAAAATCAATCGATCATGGATAAAGAACTAAATGAGGCCCGATTTCACCCAAAACGAAAACTAAGTTCAAAATGACATAAGGCTGGGAAAATAAGTGGTTAAGTCAAGTTTCGTCAAGCATCGTTCATTTTGCCTTTGATCTGAATGGGTGACCGATGTCACTCTGATAGACTTCCACTTCTTATCCTTTTACGTGCTTAAATTCGCACGTTGAAAGATGAGGCCTTGTCAATCCCTAACTCGCATGAGTTCCTACTGTTTGAGGGTTGACATTCATAAGGGGACGTCAACTAGTTAACGGGAATACTCATTTCAACCATTTATCCCAAATATAATTAAAATTTGGATCTGAGTATTATTGATAATACTTCGGTCGCTATGAGCACCTTTTTCGAATTATTATTTTTGTAGAGCTCACGTAATTCGGTCTCCCCTACAAAAAATGCTTATAAATTTTTGGGCGGTCTCGTATACTTTCGAATATACATGTCCATTTTGTTGTAAAGCTTCACAATTTTTCACATCAAATTTCTGTTGTTTGAACACACAAAATTCGCCCTTCCTCTGATTGAACACCACAAACGCCCTTATTTACTCTTTTTCAATTTTTTAAACAGAAAAAAAAACATTATTTTTCCGAAAAATCCAACTTTCTCCAAAAGTCAACATAATACATCACTTTCGACTGTCATCGCACTATGACATCATAACAAATTGGGAATGATTTGAAATAAGATGCATTTTTTGAAAAAATAATGTATCTTTCTGCTTATCATGTTGAAAACGAGTAAACAAGAGCGTGTGTGGTGTTTCCGAGTTCAAGCAACCGTAATTTGATGTGTTAAACTGTGAAGTTTCACAACAAAATGGACCAGTATCTCCGAAAATATACGAGACCGCTGAAAATTTCATGAGGATTTTTTTAGAGGAAACCGAATTAGGTGAGTTCCAGAGGAAAATAAAAAACAGGTGCTCATAGCGACCGAAGTATTACCGTATTATTGACCCCACACGTGGATAGTTGAAGAGAATCATTATATCGAACACGCCCTTAAAATATTTAGAGAGTTTCATAACACCTCGTATGCAGGAACATTCAGTCATTAGACACTTACTTAATCCTTCACAAAGCAGGCATCGTGTTTGTCGTCGTGAGACACCCTGTACCTAACCGAGTCGAAAGGAATTCCGAGAGAAATGTAAACAATTTTTTTACAACCACGAAATTCGCTCTACATACTCGACTTCTTTCCCACCTCCACCGCGCCGTATACCTACCCACCGATCGTCAGTTGTTCCATCGTGCACCATGCAAACCAACCAGCCCATGAACATTCGCCGTACGTACCGAGCAAGGGCTATCAACCCAAACGATGCGAAGGACCCGGTTCAACGTTACAAACAGCACCAAACTCCAGCCGGCGAAAATTCTACCTAGCCTACCGTGCAGAGAGAACAAAACTCGGCCGTGATTCCACAGTCGGTCTAACACTGCAGTCGGGGCGCGTAGCCATATTGCCCTTTTGTCACGACTCGATCGTCGTCGTTTTCGATCAGAAAAACTTTTTTTTCTAGTGCGTTTTTTCAAAATGGCGGACGTTGCGGAAAAGTGAGGTTAGGGTGACGGGTTTCGCGTTCGTTGCAACCCCTCTACCACAAAGTGACTGAGTAGTGTGCCGTGGTGAAACATTTGACTAGCGTGTCACGTGCTCTTCGAGAAAACATAGACGCAAAGTGATTTTCGATGCAGTTTCCATACGGGAAATTATAAATCCTATCTATTAAGTTGAAATTAACGTGTGATCGGTGAGAACTAGTTGCCTACATGGTTTTTCAATCAATTCTAGTGTATCGTTTTGGTTGACCGAGACAGAATATATGTGGGAGGTTTTGTTATTGTTACTCGAATGAAATGGGAATTTTTTGAGGATAGTGTTCTCTAACTGTTACAAAATGCCTAACATGGAGACTGCGAGAGATGGGATAGTCCTGATAAAATGTAAGTGGCATGTTTGTAGTGTGTGGGGCTCGATTGGAAAAGCCCGTGATTGTCACGTGCTTCAATACAAAGTGTTTCTCAAGTAGTGTCATCAATTTCGGGAGTGATTCTTTGGGATATCTCATGAAGTAGAGCTCCTATGAAAAAAGGTTGAATACTCCTTAGTTTCGGAGTTTGAATGTCGCAGTGAAAATATACTATTATTGTTATGGTTAATCGAATTTGAGTAGATAGAAATGGGCGTTGAACAACATACCTAGCACTTTAGAAATGAGAAGCCAGGACTTTGATTCATTTGTTTCCAGAAAAGCTGTCACTTTTCAGTATGAGTGACAGTTCCTGAGGAAAAAAGACGGATCGAATTTCGTGTAGCTAATCATTCAACTTCGAAATTCCTCTGAGATTAATGACAGTTCTCAAGAAACACCCTGTATATTTTGTTCGTTTTTCCTTGAAATCGTACATTTAAAATAGAGATGAAAGAATTGTACAAGAAACTAAGTATTCGCGATTGGTTCATTCCCAAACCTTTCATAAAATTCCATCATGTCATAATTCTTGAAGAGACCGTACCTTATCCGAGACCCTATATTAACTTACAATTTGAAAAATACATTTCGAAAAATAGATTATTTTATTAGACTTACATTATAGAAGTATAGAAAGAGAATTTTGCAAGAAATAATAACCGAAATATGTCTAGATGTGAGTCTAGATGTTAATTTATTTTCATCGATTTTTTTGCTAAACCTAACTTGTAGATAACATTTAGATTTACGGCCTCCATGCATTGGCAATGTAATAGGTGCCTCTTACATTCTTTGAAATTGAATTTCTAACAGATGTACGTAAACTCAACAAAAGAATATATAAGTATTTTATGTGATCTTTGTACTAATCTCTGAGCAAATCTTTGAGTGACGTGCAACAGCTGTTCATCAAGCAGTGTGGGAGACGAATTTTACAGATTGTCCCAGCCTGGTCTGAATTCAAAATCACATTTTTGTCGTATTCGGTAGAATTGATTGAACAGGTTGGTATTAGTACGATTTTGAAGATATATCAGAAGGTTGATTTTCAACAAGGAGTTATCTATTGTCTATCAACGCGAAAATTGGATTCAAAGAAAGTTCATATTGTTTAAGATTCACAAACGATATCGACGAGAATATCGAAATAACTCCTATAGTTTACATTCTTAACGAATTTCAGTGGAAAGACTAGGTATATATTCTTTCCGGAACAAAAAGAAAACATTTTTCGGAGAAACTTGAAAGATTTTCATCAAATTTCGTTATCTTGATTACGTTTATTTGTTGTCACCTTCATGAAAAAATGTGTAACCAGGAAAACAAATAATTGTTCGTTGAGATAATAAAAAAGATAGTATGAGATATTCTTTATGTTAATTCGAAGAAGAATATTGTGGAAAAATATATCTATGAAATATTATTATTTCTCCTCGGATAAGACTTATAAATTGTATGAATTACACGAAAAATAATGCCTATCTCACGTTTAATATTACTTCTGATGATACCAATTCAGTTGGAGATACTGGAGTCGAGTGCAAGTGTTTTCAGTTGGATAGTCATGTACCTAATTCAAGTGAAAAAATCACCAAAAGTCTTTTCACCCCCCCCCCCCCCCCCACCTCCTTCTCCTACTTTCAGTGACTTGAGTTAGATAATTAAACATAATTAAAGCTTCGTAGAATATTCTGTTTTTGAAAGATATAGTGACCTACACTAATCTTTTTTCACCGATTCCTTTAACGCAGGAGATATGTTCTGTATACTTGTTGGCGGAATCAAGAATTCGTTGAGAAGATCGATTTCAATATACTTAGTGATTATTTCGAAATAATTTCTGTAAGTCCATCTCTTCGACAAATATGATCTTGGAAAAAATTTGCGCATACTACATACTTATTCGATAAGTGTTTTGTAATTCATGGAAACATTGAAGAGCATGTTATCAATGTGAAAAATGGCGGTTGTAATTCATGGAAACATTGAAGAGCATGTTATCAATGTGAAAAATGGCGGACAATCATATCCTGGACATTTCGAAAAAAAAAATCGTAATACCTACATCATTGTTTATAGAGATATAGTTAGTCAATCATGTGGAAATATTTGAAGGAATGGATACTACGGGTATATGGCTCTGATCATTTCCAAGTCACGTCTTTTCTAATATCTCTATCAACAGGACCTACATTGATCTAAATGTATCTATCTACTGTAACCTAATAAAATGAATACAGCCCGTGGGACCTGTTTATAGCATAATGCTGTTCTTATTGATCATGTTTTATTGTGACCCAAGTAATTAATTTCATTGAATTACCTACTGGGATCCTGATAGGATCGACCGAGATCGACAAACTTTTTTAATATCTCCCTGTATGTATTAAAATATTTCATCAGTTGCTCTGAGGGTTCGACCTCTGGGGTGAAACGTGGGTAGAAACGCAACTTGTTTACTCGAGCCAGCCTCTTCCAGTTGAACTTTGACTTTTGAATATTGAAGCTCCTTTACACCCCTTTCTACCCTGCCGGGCTTGTGTGCGAGTTCTACCTCCACTGGAGGTCCTCCAGTTTCTGTCGCATTTCGCCGAGCATCTTTCATCCGTCTCTTCACATCTTCATCGATCCGGGATGTATTTTCATCGTTTTATTCGCGAATTTTTTTATTCGAGATATGAAAATGAGTTTTTTGACGAACGTCTTCATTTCGTATTCACCAATCAATATTCTCGTGTATATCTGTTGGTTGATATTTTTCTTGCTTGTCTTCGTTCCCTATCTATCTAGAGTGTCAGTTTGATGATTTGCTCCTACGCCGCAACTTTGTTGTTTTTTAGCATTTATTTTCCACCTCCATGAAAATTCATATTTTGGTGGCCAATCTATGGAGAAATCATTTTATTAGAAACAGTCAAAGAATGATTTTAAAAGTAGAAAGTGTATACTTAAACTTATATAACTATATAATACAATTTCATGACACCAGGATCCGAAAATTATGGAGGTGATTTAAAACAGGGTAGTACAGCTGGGGAGATTACCTAATTTTATGGATGTTTTCCTTTTTCGGTTACCAGGATATCAAATATATAAGAGAGTATATTCTTGTCAACCAAACTCACAAGGAAAAAATGTGGAATATGACATCTCACGATAGATCCTCTTGACAAGGTATCACCTCTTCATGTTAGTTTCTCCACTTGGTCCGAGGGGTGTTTTCACTTCGGAAATCTGGTGTACAAAATTCACTAGTGATCTTCTTAAAATCCAGAAATCCCACCTGAAATCCTTGAAGAAATCCTGAAATCCAAAAGAAATCCCGATTTGGTCTACAAATTTAAAGGAAGTGAAACGCTTCCTCGTGGTTGGTTCCCTTTTTGGTTTGCAGTTAGCCCACCTACAAGAGAACGGCTTTTTACGAGGCTTCTTGATAACGCCTGATGTTTTTTCTATACCAAGGTTGCTTTTCAAGAAGAGGCATACTTAAGTTTTGCTAGTATTGGATTTTACAAAAATTATGTCAGTTTCAGTTATCAAAAACGTAACCCTAAAAACGTACTTGTTCGTGAAATGTTTTATTCGCCGCTGTACCCAATAATACTTAATTAGGTTACATTCTAAGTGAGTAGATCTTTTCGACATTCCACTCATGGATAGGAAGGCGATCAATTTGTTTGTTGGATGATCTTTCAGGTCCAAGGTGAGAGTATATAGTGAATGCTCTGCTGTTTCATCATTTTCTAAATACAGAAGGAATGTCGGAACCGGCCTGTTAGACAACATAGGAATTTCCATCCAGAGAGCATTTGTAGCAGTCTAGGTACTAGTCAGAAGTAGATCTCGTCGAGATATTTTTTCTAATCTGTTTAGCATTGAGAACACAGGAAAAATCTACTGTCCTTATCGACGGTGGCAATGAGGCCTTAGGTAGAATTTCATCTCAAAAAGGGCAATAAATCACACGTCTTCATGGAAGTGTAACATCACTCAATTCGTTTCGGTTGTAAGAAATGGTTATTGTGTTTCCATACTTCGTTGTAGACCCTACCCTTTATTCACGTGGTCCAGGTATTTCACGAGTGTCACTTGGATGATATTTTTCGAATTTCTAGCACAAACCCACTCGAACGGTTCGTTTCGAATCAATTGACTGAGATTGAAACAAACCTTATCGGCAAATATTTCCTAAAAAAAATTACTCCAGGAAGACGCTATTTTGTCGCTTATTTGGAACTTGATACAAATTTTCATCTTATATTCTGTTTGATCATCTTGCATAATTGAAATTGAATCGAATATGTGATAATGACAGTTGAAGACGATTTGAGTTGTCATCTCACGCAAGCAGAATACTAAACCTTTTCTATAACTTCATTGGGTGTTCTATATGCCTCAATATTCAGTGTTGATATAAAAAACAATCTTTCTGAAGAAAACGACGTAGATATTTCTCCGAGCATTTCTCAGTATGAAAGTGACATGAAACTTATCCAATTGTTGAAATTCTTTTTATATTCAAACCCTTCAAATATTTATATATCTTCAGTTGAAAATGAATAAAAAAGGCACTTTCTGAAATGAATGAAAATTTCTTGGACAATTAAATATGGAAAAAAATATTGAGGTTCATTCTTGAAAATTTCTATTTCTGACATACCGTCGTAATATCCTATTTTCACATTGCCATGTATCATTTAGCAAAGCGTACCCCATGCTGTGTTATTAACAATCCAATTTACGTTGTTTTTTTTTCATTTTGCAGTTCACGCTGTGATGCTCTAGAGTTTTAGTTTAATTGTGTTTTTGTCCATGTGTGTTTCTATTTATAATTGCTAGGTATATTTAGTACGATTCGAACATTCGCGCAAAGTTCAGCTATTTTCAGAAATAATACAGATGGGATGAGGTGCACGCTGAAGATAGTGACTGTAGATATTCGATTCTGTCAACGTCAGATGCGGTGTTCAAACACTGAAAATGATAGCAATTGCTTCTGGCTTCCGCGCTAATGAGTTCATCGACTTCATTAGAAGGTTGGACTGTGGTTGGAGCTCTTTTGCCATGTTTCTTGGTTACCTACACCGCATGAAAACGTGGGGAAGAGTTTTACTTCAAGGGATAGTCATCTCACGGATTTTCCCTATTTTTCTGTGATGATACTACTCAATGGGAGAAATTCAGAACAATTTAATTTTTCAGTCGAAACGATTCGTTCAGATCAGTCTCATCTTACCTACACGGTAGAATGACACCTGCCAGAAAATAACTACCCCCCTGGCTGATATCTCGAAGGGCGTTGAATTATATCAGACAGGGACAGGTTCTTCACAGGCATTCGTGCATATTGTTCCTAGCGCCGGCCCTGTCGCTCATAAACGCAAATTAATATGAGGGGCCGAGGAAGATCGTTTACGAGCGAGATCTCGTCAAGCGTGGGATATTCGATCATCGGGATTTATCTGGAGGATTCTCCATGGGTGTGAGCAGGTATATATACGGAAGGCATTCTTCCGTATATATACCTGCTCACACCTATGGAGAATCTTCCAGTCAAATCCCGACGATCGAATATTCCACGCGTGACGAGATTTCGCATAAACGATCTTCCTTCGACAACTGACACTAACTTGCGTCTACGAGCGACAGGGCCGGCGCTATATTCCGTTACAATATCATAGATGACATCTGAGAATAGTTTTTCTTCTGAATGGTGTGTTGAGTAACTCCAGCCCAAATATTCTATTGAAAAATTTCAAAATGTGCTGGGGATATGAAACGTGACCAAATTTCTCTTTCCATTGGGACTTCTTATATGATTTACACATACGGTTTGTAGAAACGTTTCTCGAAAAGTCCACCCAATTTTTCTCACAATCAACTCCTCGCTCATCTTTCATATTAATCTCGTGACGATTACCGCTCTTGCGTATTCTATTTTAAACGGTCGTTTGCTTTTCTTCCGGAAATTTAATTTCCGATTACTCAGTTTCTCTTCCCATTAAAGACAATTTACCAATAATTCAACGATAATCCAAACAGACGAGAGCACCCGGCTAATCAGTTGCAGAAATATAAACATCCTCTAATAACAACATATCGTTCTGTTGTCTGGCCGTAAATCACTTCTTTTTTATTTTGACTTCTCGGTGTGCGAAAATGTGAACTGTTTTGTTTGCAGTTAGCTTAATGTCGATCTGCTTTTTAGTTTTCACACCTGGATTAGATCAACTTTGATGTGCTGGTTTTATTTATGGATGTTTACCTAATATTTTCTACCGTGAGTCAGATTCTTCGGAATTTGCTAGATCTCCAAGGTGCTTCGGAAAATATTTTTTTGAGTTGTTTTGTTTGTATTCTATATAACATTTGTTGACAATGTTTCTCAAAGAATTGCATTGATTTGAATACTTATATCATTGAACCGACACCCTATTGAAACCTGTAAGATACATATCGAAACGAAAAGAAAAAAGAGATCGAGAGGCTGATCAGAAATGAGTCAGTGGAATATTGCCGAGTTCGTCCTTCACATGGGCTCAGAAAAATGTTCGATAAAGCTGGCTACAATATAAACAACGACTTTTTGTATTTTGCAATTTTCTCAGCTCTATATATTTTGCTCAAGAGTCTATGGCATTTGGTATGAAAATTAAGTATTCATCTCACCAGTTACAAAAAGTTACATTTCGTATAACGAACGAGATTTCCGCGTCGGTTATACAATTTTTTATCGTGATACAATTTTTTCTCTTATTTTGATAGAACACATTATTTTGTTGGTTCTTTATCAGAGAGTATCATGTTTGTTCATCATTTCGCTTGTCAGTTTGATGTCTTTCACAACTTTGAAGGTTTGACAGGAGAAATAATTATGAAACAATGATGAGTTCAGGTTTACTGTATGATACGGAGAAGAGAACAGAAAACGCCCAAAATTATATATTTCATCCGAAGAGTCCATAGAAACATATGATGAACGCTAATGGAAACTGTGTGAAATATAAGGAGAATAAGATATAGTTCTTTATCTCCAAAGAGAAAATAAATATAAATTGTTTCGAAAGGCTGAGACATTGACTACATTTATTTCGACAATCTCTATCTGCTTTAAATTCGATACCTTGTAGTCGATTTGATCCACCATTCAGTTTATGTCGCAATATATAAGTGGTCTTTAGAATCATATGCTTCAATCCGATCGAAAACACCCAACTCTACAGCAAAATGTCCTAACGTTAAATTGCTTATTTTCTGCAATTTAAGTTGAATGAGAAACTGTTCTCTCCTCTTTATTATCATTTTGTTCACCGCCTTGAGAAAGTAACAAATGACAGATAATCAAGACAATAAACCATTAATGTGACTTTGGCTACTTTCATCTCACATTTGTCAATTTCGAACCCGTTTATCTCTTAATTTCATTTCTCTTCAAGGCGATCAATGGAATGGACTTCAATAAGTCGACTTATTTCATGAGGTTTCAGTCAGATTTGTAGGGCTGTTACAAAGAAGACTCTATCAAGCTTTCGGCAAATATATTAACTCCGTCAGGAAAACTAAATAATACATTAGATGTTATTTTGTAAAGATAGATATATGGATCTCTTCCTGATGAGAGAATAAAATATAAAATGGTTCAAACAGAAAAAACATTGAAAATTTTTGGAGTAGGTCAAATTTTGAGATATTGTCATGTGGGAAAAAGCTGAATACCGGTTGATTTTCTTCTATCTTTCTCGTATTAGAGTAGAAAAGTGTAAAGTTGGCTTAAATTGTTTTTTTTTGGTCATAGAATATTTTTCGTTGTTAATATATGTCATTTATAAAAATGTTTTTTCAGTTATATTGGTTTCTCTATCAAAAATTTCTGCGTTATCGAAATCCATCTCGTTATCATCAATGTTTGCACCAGAATGCACAAGAATTAATAAGAGTCTATATGTTTGGCCTATATATGTTTTGGAACAATCCATACATGGAACACATATCCAAAGTTGTTAAATACATATATGCAATACTAGGTACTACTGATTCATGTTTCACAATTTCTTCTCAATGAAAACAAGCCAACGAAAGCAAATGTTATTACCTAATTGTTTCCATTTTTTTTAACACGCTTTTATTAGCTTGGGTTGTAACTATGTATGTAACGGAATCTTTAAGCATAATTTTCACCAATTTCCAGAAGTCTGATTGATTTGAAACTTTGCATACGTATCAAGGACCGATGACAATGCAATAATTTGATCATAGTTTTCCATTATAATAATAATAATAATAATAATAATCTTTATTTTCCAGTTGAAAATTACACACAATATACAATAACTGAAAATGACGTCGGAATACAAAAAGAAAATAAGAAAAAAACAAAAAACATTGTTTTGAACACTATAAAAAACTAGCTACAATGAAATAAAAATAACAAATTTGCTCGTATTGGTTTCAAGAAATACATACTCGATATATTCACTAAAAGAGCTTTGTCTGATTATCCTTATAATGACCACCAGGATTGATAAATTCTTTTATAGATCCTCTGTAGTGGAGTAAAAAAGATAGAGCTAGCGCGCGTTCTGCGCATGCCTGCAGTTTCGGACTTACTCTTTCGTTCTTTCGTTCGGGCACTCGGCACAGCACAACGGAGGCAGAAACGTTTTCAGGGTAGTTGCGTTCTCACAATGTTCGTTCCTTATCTTACATGCGTAGGTGTACATGAGTCTGATACATGCAAATTACTGTATATGATATTTATGTAACATATAATATAGTTCCCAGCGAAATACAGCCACGGAACTGCTGAAAGACGAATGTTGCCAATAATCCTGAGTTGGGCTTGGACCGTTCACAAGATGCAAGGTTGTACAGTTGATCATGCAGTAATTCATCTAGGCTCGCGATTGTTTGCTGCTGGACAAGCCTATGTAGCACTTAGTCGTGTAAGATCTTTAGACGATATTCGGATTGATGAACTTGATTGCTCTAAGTTAACAGGAAGTACCCCATGCAATAGTGAAGCTTTAAATGAAATGATGAGATTGCGGAATGATTCGTAAGAAATATCACATTTCCACTAGAAACTAATTGATAAATTGAACTAAAAAATGAAAAATAAATAATAGTTTAGAAAACTAAAAAAACACGCTTTTATAGCTAACCGAACTAAAAAATTGAAAATAATTTTTAATTACAAAGAGTTTATATTACGGTAGTAGAAGGCTTAACAATCATTCATAGTCAATCAGCTCAAAATAAAATTATAATAAAATTTAAGTAATTAACAGAATAAAGTAATTCAGAGTAAAAAGCGTGGGGTGCATTTTACTACATTTCATAAGTCTCCTCTCAAAGATAATTACCGATAGAATGATTGTAATATATAATATATCAAGCACCCCACGATTTTACTCTGAATTACTTTATTCTGTCAATTACTTAATTTTTATTATAATTTTATCTTGAGCTGATTGACTATGAATGATTGTTTAGCCTTCTACTACCGTAATATAAACTCTTTGTAATTAAAAATTATTTTCAATTTTTTAGTTCGGTTAGCTATAAAAGCGTGTTTTTTTAGTTCTTTAAACTATTATTTATTCCATCATAAACTCGTGGATGATGAAATCGTCACAACTTCCTATTAGTTGATCTCTTTCATTCTATTATAATATCGATTGGTATAAGCTCATGGCTGTATGCAATTCGGATCCGGACTGCATTTTCCTCTCATTCGGATTTTACTTCCATTCGAATTTTCCTCCAACCATATAAAACCGCTGAAAATCCGCATTGATTTCGAATATCTTTACTTGGAGCTCTGAAAGAAATCTTATGAGTCGCAGTAGATGAAAGACTCCATTGAATACGTTCATATTCCAGGGTTTTTATCTGGCTAATGCTATTCTTAGAATTTCAATGGTATCGATTGAAGTATGTTTGATTTATTCAATAATTGATGGCGACTGATGAAATATGGTTCTATACAGGAAACGATAATAAATGAAGAGTATTCGTCGATGAAATGATGAGATTACGAGGGATACAGAAAATGTTCATTTGAAGATAATTAATTATTTCTAATGACATATCAATGAAGAGATGTGCACTTTTTTCCCTAAGCTGAAATCATTTTGTGGGTCCCCAAAAAGTCACAAAGGAGGAACTACGACGTTGGTAATTCTGTCAATCAAAATACGTCACTGAAAGAATAAACAAGTGATATCGATATCTTATGTAGCCCCGTTACTGTTTAGAAAAACGCAATTTGTTTAGTGTCTGTATAACAATCAATAAATCGAATGAAATCTTTGCGGCATTCAGACAAACTAGAATTCAAGAAAAGTAAACTTCCTCAAGCGGGATTCGAACCCACGTCTTCCATTAACTAGATGGATGCTCTAACCACTGAGCTATCGAGGTACTAAGACCAGTTGATAAAGAATGAGTATCCTACCCATCTAACACCTTCCTCCGTCGAAAACCACTCTCGATTGAATAATAAAAACTAACAGAATTTTAGAGGAAAGACTTCTGAATATGCGATGGAGAACTCATGATCCTCGATAACTCAGTGGATAAAGCATCCATCTAGATGATGGAGGGCGTTGGTTCGAATCCCGTTTGAGGAAGTTTATTTTTCTTGAATTCTAATTTTTCTGAAGGCCGCTAATATTTCTTTCGAATTGTTCTTACTTTTCAGTTTTCAGTGGAATAGTCATCTTTCTCATGGAACAACTCTTTGAATACTCCTCGTAATTTCGCAATCTTCTTCTCAACATTTTGGCAGAATAGTCCATTATAAAGGAAATTCATGCGAACTAAATTTTTTGTCGTAGAATTTCGACATTACCGCATTGTTAGGAGAAAGATCGGTGTATAAAATCAATTTTTATGGGAACTTGGTTACAAAATATTTCCATATTTCATAACTGAATGGATAACGGTACGAGGAGTGAATTAACTTTCAACGTTTCATAAATATTCAGAATTTCATACACATCAGTTGTTGATGAGCTCATTCTGGAGTTATTAGAGTGCACCAGAGCAAAAAAGATACTCCCATTGGGCTTCAGATGGGTTAACTTGTGGCGGAGGATGGCTGAAGGAACATTTGTTCGGGTAACCATAGGCGGAGTTGTGGGTATACTAACGAATAATATGGGATTTGCGATTTTCTGCTATCTGATATTATTACGGTAGGAACATATCATCTTATTTTACTATTATAGTCCCTTAAGATGAAAAAGAAGAGTTCAGTCTACATTATTCTTGAAATGGAATATAATATAGTTCACGACTGAAATCGGTGAAACAAAGCTTGCAAAGAAACAAAATATTTGAAAGGAAATCTAGCGAAAATGAACCATATGAAGGTGTGGTTTCCAACATAAAGCTGTAAGTATCGAATTGAGTAAAATCAGTTTTTGTCTGTTACAAAAATTTCTGAGGCATTGCACTATCAAGTTGAAATTATGCGTTCAATAAGTATATGTGTATGTGTGAAACTACCTAGATACGTCATATTTTAATAATGAGTGTACGCATCACAACAGAAATCAAGGAGAAAAATACGGACTAATAGATTAGGTTTCGTTGGGTTATGAGTAAACCAAAATTAAACTTTTTGTTCCATTCATCGTTTAGCTAAACTGTCATCAGAGCTGTCACATGAAATAATGGTATCTCTTTCACAAGAAGATCATCATGAACAGGCTTCATGAAATAATAAGCAGGTGGGTATCCTTGAAAAAATATCAACTGAAAGTGTACCCTAAACTGAACTTCGCTGGAAACCCAATTTGGCAAGTCCTTGATCTGATGAGCAATTGTTCTAATAGATTCTTCGAAATCAATTACCTAAGTATGTGAATTTGAATAAGATCCAAACCAACGGTCCATTCATGTTACTTCACCAGACATCCAAAAAATGACCAAAAGTCAAATCTTTTCGACGTCGAATTCATAAGTTTTGAATCTTCTCAAAACTATTCACATTTTTGGGCACCAGGAAACGTGTGTAAGTGTTGATGCAGAAAATTCTTAGGGTGGATGGTAATTATATAATAGTTGCCAAAAATAGCACGTTACCGTTTTTAGGCATTCAGGATTCAGCGCTCTCGTCACTCAAGGCCAGTCAATTTTGTTGTCGAAAATGCCGTTGACACTTCTGTAAATAATCCAAACGTAGCCTATTTGCAGCAACCCTCATCTCACATAACAGAAATTTAAGAGGTATGATGAGCATTCCCAACGCATCTATTAAACCTCGTGAAGCTAATTTGTTAAACATTTCATCCCCTACGTATGCCAAAGACATTTTTGACTTTTGTGGGAGCGTCATGAAATTCATTAATGTGCAATGCCTACTCAAAATACAGAACGTCTTGAAATTAATCTCACAAATAATTATTCCATTGTATATTTCACGAGAAATTTCAGTCAAAGCCCAGCTTCCTTTGAGATGTGGACGTACGCCTATGGTAGAACCATAGCTTTGAAGCAGGCCGATACCAGACAGACTGTGTACAGTTCTTCTAAAAATAACATTTGGTTTGAGAGTGAACACAATCGGAGAATAACAAAAGAAATTTGGGAGGCAGGTGATGAAGTTGATTGATGTCGTTAACTAAGTTGTGGTTCATTCAGAAAGGATGTACATCCTCTCGAAATGTATCGAAATTAAAGCGTTAAATTTTTCATTTATTCGACTTTTCCATTAATTCTGTTTTGATGGGTTGGTTTGCTCATAAGATGCATTATTTATTATATCGAATTCGGTGTAGGCATTTCTGATTTTGTGGATTTCTTTTCCTCTAGTGAATCTGTACCCCCCAATTATTTGAATTACTTGAATTAGGACTCTTGTGTATTAAATGTGAAATAACCAAACTTGCATTTTCTCAAGCAATTTTATAAAATGGGGAAAGGAATACATGGTGATATTTTTAGGCCTAAATTTCAAAAAGTTCAACCAAAACCTCATAATTTACAATATTGAAGATATATTTCTTTAAACTTGTACTGTAGGTATCCTCCGCTATTGTCACATAACATTTCTCATAAACATGTGAAATTCGCATGGTCTGGAAGAATCAAAGACATATTCAATCTTCACTATTCATTGTCTGAAGACTATAACTCGTTATAAGTAAATTCATTACTCATATACCCAATTTCACTTACTTTTTGGAGATTTTGAGAAAAAAAATTGATCACAAGGAATGTACTAAAGCTCACCTATTAATATGACTATTGTGAACTAAGGACGTCAAAATCGTATACACCATGTATGTCTTTCCTCTTGAAAGTAAGTAAAAAATCACGCTGTGTACGAAGTAAATTGTCCGATTCAGTTTTAGATTTCTTCCAGGAAAGGTATGTATCATTTCAATGCCAAAGTAAAAAAAAAAGTTAACCAAGCATGTCCCCAAATCGCATTCCTGTGAACTCAATCCATACGCCCCGGTCTTGTAGGTATACCTCTGTGGAGAATTCAGAAGGGACGTCATTGTGGACCCAGCACATCAAGTTTCTACATTCTACGCACTCACTAGAAGTTGAAATTCCTCGTGCCCTGGCCCATCAAGCCCAAAGTCACGCTTTCAATTGTCTAATAATAACAATACGACGAAGTGGTCACTTCCTCGTTTCGTTCTTCAGGTCCGTCGAAACAATAATACGTTTAATAGCCTTCCGACCAATTAACAAACGATAAATCTCGCTGACATTTCAGTGGAAAACATCAAACGAAGTCGCCATTGTTGTTCTTGAATCGGGCACACAGAACATAGAAATCGAAACGAGCTCTCAAGGCAAGGCCTCAAGACTAAAAAGTATGAACATCGTGAAAACGAAGAACGAGCAGAAAAGGTCAAGTCATCTAACAATTGTATGCGAACGGTCGGATCAAAATTGATGCGAGCAGCTTTGTTGCGGCGACTGCTAAAGGCCAAGATATTTTGTATGCAGGATGAACACGTCTTCCGGTGTTTGGACATCGTCAGAGACTAGGGAAAATTGGTGAACGTAATCAAATTGAATTGCGACTGAGTTGAAAGATGTACTTTTTTGGTGTGATACAACTGCTCTCACTCTTAACTTAGGTTTGGTTCAAAGTAAGTTGATCACTCCAATCCAAAGTTCCACAAATAAATTCAGCTTCTTTACGCAGGCGATAAGTTTGTTTGGGGTCTTCTCATTGAGCAGTCTTTTTTGGCAGTTCAGTTACATCTTCTACGTTTCTCGGTGAGAATCAAACGCTTCTACTGCCGTCTGACCATCCGAATTTCTTTGAATTGATTTATGTTTGGAGTTAGTTTCCTTCATAGACATTCCAACTTATGGAGATAGCGGACTGCGGAATAAGCAAGATGGAATACTTCCATTATAACCTCTAAGCGAATTCCTTCCTCAATGTAGCAGATAAAGAGAGCTTAACCTTTCGGCTTTATCTTCGGTCCATCCATGGCCTTTCCTCAATCAGTGTCTAGAACTAGTAGACGGCGGAAGGGTTACTTCGAATTAGTAGGTTGAATTGGTTTTCGTCGTAAAATTTACTATTCGATAATTTGATCTGAGATTCGATAGCATTAAGATAAGTTTTAAAAAACACGAAAAAAATGTTAATTTATCATCAACTCCACATGACCAACCCTCACTATCTCCTTCCCGGATGAAGCCCTTAGTTATTGAGTTTTATAATGGAACTGAAGGTGGGGTCGATTCTTTTGATCAAATGTCTGCAAACATGAGTTGAAATCGAAAAACTAGACGATGGTCCTTATCTGTCTTCTATAACCTAGTGACAAGGAGTGGAATGAATATTTGTATAACCATAAGAAGCTAAAATGAAAAGTCCATTTCAAAACTAAAATTACTTTTATATGATCTTATCATTCAACTCACGAGACCATGGTTGGAGCAACGAAAAAATGTATCTCCATTATTCCAAAACTTTTTCATTCATACTTTGAATACTAAGGCTCTATCGAATGAAACAATACCTCATAAAGGTCCCAGAACCATTTGCAACCTTTGTCCATCGAAAAAAAGGAGAATGAACACCTCCCTATTGTGACCAGTGCAAACGTCCTATATGTGCGAAACACAGATCCACATCGTGATCTCAATGTTGAAAATTTTTTTTTCACCTGATTATTGTGTTTTCGTTTAGACTACATTTTATCTAAGTTAAAAAAAATGAAAATATTACCAGTCCGATATTTTACTGCTACAGTTTCATGATTATTTGAAACAGTCGTGAATGTTACGATAGGATAGTAATAACATTCAAAACACGTCAGTTCTCTAGGGTTATAAATTAATTCAAGTATAGAATTATCATTCTGTTCTTCACAATATCACTTCAATGTGCATTTCCTTTTCCTCTCTAATGTATTCCGTATCGTGATATTTGGATAACAGTCATGATGGCCAGTCCATTAGTAGTAATGTCAATGGTTTAGATCAAGAATAATGCTGTGATATGAATCTTGTCTAACAAATGATAAACCTCAACGTTTGTGTATCTCAGACTTATGTTAATTGTAGCACTGGCGAGGGTGAGGAGTGAAACCGAAACCGGTCAACCATTCAGATCAAAGACACGATGAATTTTACTTGACCTCAGATACTCATTTCCACTTGGATGGCGAAACGTGCCAGAGAGTAACTCTAAGATATTTATGCAAAATTTAGATGTGATTATACCTGTTTTCAAAATTGGACATGTAAAATTCTCCTCTTTATTAGCTTCCATACCATTGTATGATATTTCAATTTTCCCTATTCAGGAACATGACAATGTAAATTCAATATCCCATATCGTATTTTCTATTTAATCATATTTGCCTACTCTTCCACAGCATCTGGCTGTGGCTAATTAAACCCTATTGAGAGGCCCAGATGCTGGGTGAAAATAAACCACGAGAAGTAGACGGACCGATCTGGTGAAGTAATTGCCGGGAAAACAATAGAGCGAACACAAATCTCGCACGAAAGCAGGTCAAAACAAAAAGGGCTATTGACGGCACAGGTATAGCGCGTAAAAAACAAACGAGACAGCCCGAACAGGTAGATTCGAACAAAAGATTTTAATTTGCCGGTTTTTATCGAGTTCAGGGAGGTAGTTATATTCGATTCGCTTGGAAAACAGGATTATGAATATTGCTTGAAAATAATCGACTGATTTTGCTGAAATCGAGAATGAAATTTTCTGTTTTAACTGATCTGTTAAGTGCGTAAAATCAATTCAAATAACGCCACATTTCGGTTTCATGAGAAGCTCCAAATACAAGCAGTTGAATTTGTTGAGAAAATCGTTGCTTCATTAGACTTTTTTATGGGACTATCGTCAAATAAAGTGACCAGAGTACTCATAGCTTTTTAGAGCCTCAGAGTTGAAGGTCTGTGCTAAATAGCTTGCATTTGTATCTCTTTTTTTACATCAAGGAGACACAAGCTGGACAGTTCATTCTCAGTGATTGTAATGTACACTAATGTGGATTTATCAGGAGAATAGTCCAAAAAAAATATCACCGGCTCTCTTTTTGTACATGTTTATCAAACCTGTTCTGCAGTTATGAATAAATACCTCGATCACGATTGTCTTTGACTGGATGTCATAAATTCTTGGGAACGATGGATAATTCAGATTATTTTTCTACTCCCACAATTTGTTGACATCGGTTCATATTGAAGTTGTCCAAAACTACAGAAAAAATCGAGCACTTATCCCCATTCACAAAAAACAGATAGCCATGAACTTATATTCTAATTTTTTTATAGATTAATAAATTTTTCGTATGAAAGAACTCTCCGCTAACTTCATAAACTTAAAAAAAAACTATTGAAATTTTCAAGGTCCTCTTGTTAAAGATATTTTTCTACTCTCACTGTTTTAAACCATTCATTGCATATTTGACAGCTGTTAGGTAATGGATCATTTAGAATACACGTGTATTCTATTGTTACTTAACATGTAACCTGATAAATTTGATCTCATGACTACTTTCAATCACCCAAAAACCAAATTCAGCGAATTTTTGTTTCAAATTCCTTGTGGAATTGTAGTGAATATTTCCCTCATATATAAAATGTCCCATAAGAGCAATGCAATTATCGAAAACTTACAGCGGTAATTGTAATTGAAAGTCACCTTAACAACGCATTTGAAACCGTATCGCTAGACGTCAGTAAACAACACAAATAAATGTCAGATAGACTTCAAAAATAGAAAAACATTTCGCGTTTTGGTGAGTGCTCCATACAATCTATAGAGGAAAGTATAAATGAACAAAAAATAAAAAATAACATTTCCTTGAGAATTTCTTCATTCGTGAAATATTCCAATGAATTAAATTCGTGCATAAAAATGACCAGATAATTTTGCATTCAAGCGTGATATTTTATACAAATTGCATTCGGTTATTTTCATATTTTGTAAAAGAGCCCTCGTCCTTCGGACTCGGGCACTTTCGCCAAAATATGAAAATAAACTTGCAATTTTTAGATATCACGCTTTCTTGCAAAATTATCGGTAATTTTTATGCACTCGTGCAATTAATTGTAACCGAAAGTTATATTTTTTGGAAATTTGTATTTAACAGTTTGTGGATTGGAACTGTGTCTAGTTCTTTCCATGAAGCAAGAAATAATTTTACTTGATAGATTCGTATCATGAATGATTCCAAATCAATTTTTTACAGATGTTTTTTTGAACACTTAATAAATTAACTGAAAAATTTTGAGCAGGCGAAGAGTAGAGTCAAACAAATAATTTTTCAAAGGTAACATCAATTACTCTCCAATGAAATGGTCTTAGATATTCAAGCATCTGAATCAAATTCAAGGTATTGTGTGTTTTTCATCAAATCATCCGGAATTCAAATTTTCTCGAAACTATTCGGGATCTGTCTGACTCATAAACATTTTTTGGTGTGTGTTATTTTGAGTCACTAATACTACATTAGGATAAAATGATCATCTATGTTATATTTTGCCTATAAGTTTCATTCCACAATTCCCAGAATATGTTTGAGATAGGTAGGTATCTTGATAAAAAAAAACGTTCATTGAGTTTGCATGGATATTTGAGTACCGAACTCCATGATTGATCATCAATAACCAGACTAGCGTGGAAATATCAAAGTTTTTTGATTTTGTCCAATAAGTGTGTTCAAACATCACATTTATATTCATTTTATTATTTCATACCATATAATCCAATCTTTTGAGGTCTTTTCCGATTTTGTCGATTCAGATTCTTGGCATTGTTTGGGTTAAATTTAACCTGGAAAATCTTTCTAATCTTTTTTTTTCACTGACGGATGTACGGAGGCTTTGTTAAATGGAATTAATTCTTCGAATATTCCACGAGTACAGTAAGTCCAAGCTAGTATTCACAAAACCAGAGAATTCAATTTCACGGTCTTTGGGGTTTTGTTACTCGTTGCCGTTCTGTTTATTCAAAATTGTAAATTACTTCTTTGAATCATCACCTCGAGACACAGAGATATTTGAGAAATGAAATTCAATAGGGCGTGGCAAGAAGAAACAACGGATTTTCCATTATTGGAATCCTTTGCTGTCTCCTGTTTGATTGATCACTTGGGAATATTGGAAAAATCAACACTCCTGAAAATGTTTCGTGTTTGTGAATGTTGTCGTTTGATCTTGAACTTTACTCGGAGAGAATACCTTATAATAGAATGATAACTGTCATATCGACACAGATCTGAATAGTAAATATATTCTGAGGGAAATAATAATAATGATCACAATAAGATTGGCAAAAACCTCAGAAACAGCTGCATATACATATGCTTCCCTGAGGAAAAACTACAGTTTCGTATAAAGTTGACAAATGTTTTTAAAAAAACCAATTTACTGATGACTTGTCATTGTGTAAATCATTTTCATTATAACCTTATAATTTGAGCTTGTTACTATCTCCTCACGCCATACCTTGAGAGCGTCATGGTTATTTTTCATGCCCAATACGACAGAAAAAATCCTCAAGCGAGCACTCTGCCACATCAGAGAATAGAACTAACGACCTCTCGATCATAAGCTAGGCACATAACCACCTATACTAACTCGCTTTCCTCATATTTTGTTGTTTTTGTTCGTTCCGTTAACCAGCTGACGAACGTCAACCCTCAGAAGTCGAAACTTGTGCGAGCAATGGATCAACGAGGCCTTACCTTTTAACGAGCGATTACCCAGCACGGTGGCCCGGCGAGGATTCGAACCCCGCCCTTCCGCTTGATAGACAGATATGCTAACCACTACACTACCGAGACCAATGATGATTAATGATATATTATAAAACGAATGCAAAAGTGGGCAGTTTCGCTTTAGACGGATATGATTGCCAATTCGAATTCTAGTTTCAAACAGTTCTACCATAAAATATTCATACCAAATCTCCCGCTATCTTGTATTTAAATAATGAGAATTTTGTTCAGTTGCTGATTAAAAAAGATATTTAAATTCGTAACTTGAATGAATTTCCGGAAATGATTGAAGCTTTATAATGGGTGATGATCTCACGGAAATCTGTTAGCATTGGTCAATACGGTATTACACAGTGAATACGTTTGAACGCTCGTTTGAACGTCTTCACTTTGTGGTGGAAGGTTTCTTCTTTCGTAATTTTTCTGGGTTCTCAACATAACAGAATCTGAAAAACTGAGAATTCATATTGGAATCCATACCAGATTAAAAGAGCCAACTTCTAATCTACCCCGAAAAGCTGCGTTTTGAAAAACAGTTCCTTCTGAATGGAATATGTTGTGTTATTCAGCAACTTCTTGTGTAACTCAAATCTTGTTTGAACGTCATTTCTTTGTGGTGGATCAATATTTGTTCCGTAGTTTTTTGGGTTCGTAACCTACTACAATCTGAAAAAATAAGAATTAATATTGGAATCTATACAAGTGTAGAAGGGCAGATTTTCAATCTACCCCGAAAAGTTGCTGCGTCTATTGAAAAATAGTTCTTTCTGGATAGAACAAGTCCAATTAGTCAGCAACTTCTCGTATAACAAATTTTGCCTATCAAAGAAATAATAAGAACTGATATATATATATATATATATATATATATATATATATATGTATATATATATATATATATATATATATATATATATATATATATATATATATATGTATATATATATATATATATATATATATATATATATATATATATATATATATATAGAATAGAACCAGTGAACAGTGGGGTGTTTCAGCAAGTAAAGGAGTACTCTTTTAAGTTAGTCCAAGCTTTCGGAAAATTTTATTTCCATCATCAGGGAAACTACAATAATATATAAAAAGTTATTGTTTTGAAAAATGTAGGACATTTCTAAAAAGGACCTCTTAACTGTTAGTGATTCAGTGGTTTATACTTTTATTGAGTCATAATCCATATTATTAACCACTGAATCACTAACAGTTAAGAGGTCCTTTTTAGAAATGTCCTACATTTTTCAAAACAATAATTGTATGAACAAACGAACAGACATTAATCACCTAAGTGAAATATATTCTTATTTATTGACTCTAGATAAGAACCTATCCAATAGCAATATTAGTTTCAGTAATTCAATTGCATAATCAAAATCCAAGGTAGCCACAATTTAGTAATATTTCAATTCAAATTGTATCAAATTAGTAACTAGAATTCAGTTGGTAACACACTGACACCCCAGGCCCTCAGCCACAACTCAAATTGTCAACTTCATAATTCAAAATTCAAATCAATGTCATACTTCAAACTTAAATTTCAATTAGTATAACTGACAAGCTCACGTGAGAGTAACGTCTAGATTTTAACTGGAAAAAAAAATTTTTAATCAAGTTTTAATTATGTATCATGTTTCATCGTCAACAATGTACCATCATTTCATCTCTAACATCAATGTAACAATCCTCAAATAAGATGTAAGTCATTAGCTATTAATATTTTAGAATTACCTTACAACTTTTTATATATTATTGTAGTTTCCCTGATGATGGAAATAAAATTTTCCGAAAGCTTGGACTAACTTAAAAGAGTACTCCTTTACTTGCTGAAACACCCCACTATTCACTGGTTCTATTCTTAACTAGTCAGCAACGACTACCCTTCCTCTTATATATATATATATATATATATATATATATATATATATATATATATATATATATATATATATGAGAATACTTATCTGTTGACGTTTCGGAAACTAAATCTGTTTCCGTTGTCAAAACTTCTAGGCAGATTCTTTTTCAAGTGCAAATATAGTTTTCATGATTGACATTTGTCAAATTATTTCAAATTTGACATAACATTTTGTCCTTCAAGAGTTGCTGACTAATTGGACTTGTTCTATCCAGAAAGAACTGTTTTTCAATAGACACAGCAACTTTTCGGGGTGGTTTGAAAATCTGCCCTTCTACACTTGTATAGATTCCAATATTATTTCTTATTTTTTCAGAATGTGGTAGGGGACAAACCCAAAAAACTACGGAACAAACTCAAATCTCTTCTGAAGAAACGCAAATTTTTGATAGATTTTCCAAAACGAACCTAGAAGAGAAATATTTGTAAACAAGTTATGAAAACGGAAGCAGATTCGGTTCCTGAAATATCAACAACGATAAGTATTTTGATGAATATTATCTATTATATATTAATGAAACAGAATCCTTTGATTCCTCTTAAGGAATCTATACACGTTCTCGTAATATCATCAAAAGTAAAAAAAAAATATACTTTATTGTCTGAAGAATAGGAATTCTCATAGACAAAGCATCAAATACATCTAGGAGTATTATATATACATACACATAAACATACACACACATACATATATACCTGCAGTATACGGAAGTAAGTTCAATTTTATAAAAAGAACATTGTAGAAACAAGTGCAACACGTTAAAATACAATTGTATAGAAAAGTATAAATGAAAACTATGTCATTTTATAAATAAATCTTCATGTCTTAGTTAGACAAATTGTCATTGAAATATTCTCGCAGAGAGTAAAAGGGCTTGTCAGCAAGTACATTTTTTACTAGTCTCCTGAATTTCTTGAGATCTTCAATGTTCTTCAAATTGACTGGTAGATGATTATACATTTTGATACCGTTGAAAATGATTGAGTCCCTCACAGTGGAAGTATGAGGTATTGGAAGTTCTATATTAGTGGTAGGACGACGTGTGTTATGAACAATGTTCAATGAAGGAGTCTTATGTTTCTATATCAAGCAAACAGATTCTAGTATGATTAGGGATTAACAGTGAGAATACCTTGGGATTTGAAAAGAGGTTCGCAGCCTCGTTTGCAGCTATCCCTGTACCCTGCTTTACATAGATACCGCACAGTTCTCTTCTGTAATACAAAAACGGTTTCCAAGAGCTCTCTTGAGCACACACCCCAAAAAGCTATTCCATACCTTATGTGCGACTCAATAAGAGCGAAATAAGCAGTTCTGGAGATTGATTGGCCTAGCTCATTGGTAATAACTCGCAGAGCGTAACATCCCGAAGCTATTTTTTTGCTCAGTTCTATGACATAGTCTTTAAAAGTTAACTTGTTATCAATGGTGAGCCCAAGAAAGGTGGTTTGGTTTTTATTATCAATTACACCATTTCCAAGACCAATTTCAGGTACAGTACCGCGAAAAGTGAGAATACTGGTTTTGCTTATATTGAAAGATAATTTGTTCGAATCACACCAGTGTTTTATTGTGACGACATCTTCCGAAATTGAGCGGTGTAGCTCCTCGATATCCTTGCTATGCCATAAAATAGTAGTATCGTCCGCAAATAACGTATAACCCCCTGATATATCCACACGTGCCAAGTCATTGACATAAAGTAAAAAAAGAGTCGGACCCAGAACCGATCCTTGGGGGACACCATCTTGCCTGGCATTGAATTAACCCATGCTCATGAAGATTCTCACAAATATCTTCATCATTCATCAATTCGAAGTGATCTGTTTATTTATGAATTTTTGATATATTATGTGCAGTAACATTTCTCATTCCGTGACGAAAAAACTAGCTGTCGCACTCGAATATATATCCAACAGAAACGAAACAGATGTGTAAATTTATAATTAGAGAGTACCGCATATTCCGCTTAGAATTCCTCTTCGGTTTAATTTAAATCCAGTTTAACAACCTGAACTTCTTGGGAGTTTCGACCATCTCATAAATCTTGAAACCAATGTCGTTGTGTAATTCGCGAAACCATGTTTGAGTTATACCGCGTACATTACAAGGGGTTTGTAATATTGTTTATTCGTGTGTTTTCGACTTAGGGTCAGTTTTTCGATACAAGGATACATGAGTTTTCTGTCAGATAGATAGAAGAAATGAGAGGGTGAGCGTAATAATTGGTAATGATAAAGATGAAAACTGTTCCAGAGACTTGGATTTATATTTCGTGCGAAAAAATACTCCATTTCTCGTCAGCTTCTAATGATCTACAAGGCTCAGATACGACCTGTCTTGGAATATAGTTCTCATGTATGGAGTTCGGCACCAAAACATTCATTGAAGCTTCTCGATTCTATTCACAGAAAGGCAATCCGTCTTGTTGGTTATTCTTCGTTCACAGACTCAATGACTTCATTGGAGTATCGTAGAAGGGTCGGAGACTTGTCTCTCTTCTATAGATATTTTCACGGTCGGTGCTCTTCTGAATTGTTATCAATCGTTCCCCCATTGGCAATATCTACACGGATGACTCGACGAGTACAGAATTCCCACCCCTTTGTTGTGAATTTGGAGACCTGTCGAACCTCTCTTGCCCAGGGATCTTTTTCTTTGAACATTACAGGGCTTCCGTTTCGTGTGAATCTGCATATAAAAAAAACACCTCTCACATCTCCTTGATATATTTTGATTTTTGCTGTGTGAAGAGTCAAAATGAAAAAAAGCTTTTCCTGAATTCGTTGGATCTGAATTATCATTCACTTGATCAATAATGAATATTTTTCGTTAGATTTTGGTTTTGGATTTATGTTATTTCGAAAGGTAGTCATTGAAGCGAAAATGAAGGTGGATTTCAATCATTCATGAAATACAAGAATAAGAACGGTATGAAGGTTGGTGAAGAAACTTCAATAAATTCAATATTTAACGATACGAATTAAATAAGTTATATCAAATTAAAAAAAAAGGAAAAAAAAATGGTGTTGGTGAGACTCGAACTATGAAGTGGACGTCACTATAGACGTACGCCTCAACCAACTAGGCCATTTGGATTGTACAACTTTAGTTGATTATTGGTGTGAAGAGTAGATGAAAGTCCTTCAATTCCACCAAAAAAAAACACCAATTGTGATAATTCAAACTTGACTCAATAAACTAGAGAATATTTCATATATAAGTACATTTATTTATGCTTGAATGAAACAAATTGGATTTCGTGTTTCTAGGTAGACAGATCAAATTTGTGACGTTCTCCAAGGTTGTCCCTGGTAACCAAGTATTTTGTTCCCTGTGATTGGTGGCATTCATATCCTACCTTGTGTTGGTATGAAATCATAACTATTCAGTCGACTGGAATCGCCTACTTACTTATCCCTTCAGTAAACTTCAAATAAATGAGTATTTTCACGGCTGGGAGTAGAAAATAGTATATTGTTCGCCCAGATAGAAAAAGCATGTCATTCCTGGACGACTGTGACACAGAGTATAGGAATGTGGCTTTTATTACGAGGTAAACACACTATATATAAATCGTTTAAAATTCAACAAATATCAATTAAATTTGAAAAAATCGCGAGTAACTTTATTTACAAATAAATGGTGCTTTGAATTTCATTATAAAATTTATTGGGTTACTATGAAAACTGTTTTCAATTAAAATTGTTTTCATTTAGGTAGAACACTGATAACTGCAAGGAAGTATAATTTCCTCACAGTAAGGACACTGGCAACTAACTATAAGGAAATATCATCTCCTTACAATAAGGAAATTTTGCCTTTTTTTTGTGAAATTTTGTCTGTAATGTCAAAATTTTCAAGCGATTTCAGAAAAAATATTTTTCCATCCATATACTGTGTTGAAAAATGTCTTTATTTGGATTTATGCTAATGTCAGTTTTTTGTATCTTTTTATTTTTTATCTGAACAACTAGAGATGTTGTTTTTGAGGGTATAGTAAACCACAGTAGGCTCCTTATGAACCAATTAATGAAACTAGCCTATACTTGAACCAAAAAATTCGCGTCGTTTTTTCTCAAATATTTCACAAACTCTACCAACAAAAAATAATCGATCCAGCCAACGAAAATAGATACTTTGCTACAGTCGGATTGCGTTATGCCTTTTTATTGTTGAAACGCTTGACAATATGAAATTTTTGTTTGGCTTATGTACGTGACTTTTCCCTGCAAATTTGCATACTCTTACGTCACCAAGATCCTATTTCCAGTTCGGAGAGCTCTGTAAATACAGAAGGAATTAAACGCGCAATATTAAAAAACACATTCCCCGAATCAACAGATAGGCTTTCTCAGATGTTTTTGCAGTAAGGCTGAATGTTCGAAATATTCTTTTCAATCAGTGGTTTGCCAAAAATGAAAGAGGTTTCAAATCATTAATCAAAATTTTGCTTATTGTGATTTCACTTATTGACGACAATGGGTTATTTTATTGTGCAGCTCTCGAGCCACAATCTTCAAAAGACTAATCTTTGTTGAGCTGTCTTACATTTCAACTTGCAATTCTTAGAACGATCCAAGAATCCTTCTCGGAAGCGCCCATCTAAAGCATAGTTAGTTGGTTGACTTCAGGCATCGGCCACGTATTCACTTTTTGAGCTTTCATTTGGGAAAGTCATTGTATTATGTGGTCTCGGTAGTGTAGTGGTTAGCATATCTGCCTATCAAGCGGAAGGCCGGGGTTCAAATCCTCACCGGGCCACCGTGCTGGGTAATCGCACGTTAAAAGGTAAGGCCTCGTTGATCCATTGCTCGCACAAGTTTCGACTTTTGAGGGTTGACGTTCGTCGGCTGGTTAACGAAAACGAACAATTTCAGAACAATTTAAGCAGGATTTTTTTTTTTTTTAAAAATCGCACTTCTATAATTTTTCCTACTGAATATCTGGTGATTTTTTGATGAAACTTTTATTGAAGAAATTACATAACTTCTTTCGCTAAACCCAATCAATACGACTCTGTATCTGAGATCTCGACTATATGTTTACCTGCATGAGGTTCCTGAAACACCTGCCTGTGTTTTGAATGTACCATCTGCCGAGAGGTCGCCTGAAGAGTAGTGTTTATCTGATTACGTTGAAGGTTGATTATTTAACTTCAAATTCGATGTCGAAATTATAGTTACGCACGCCTTTAAACATTTTAGTTTCGAGGTATTCAGGATTGAGGTATATTCAATTATCCTAATCATGAACCAGGAGATCATGACAAAAACATACATATTATAATTTTATTTCCCACTATATTATTACAACGAAAAGTTGTTGAAATTTTAGTAAGAAAGATATATACTAATGCTAAGGTCTTCCAGCAGGGCATCGTGACTAAAAAGATAGCCCTATAGAATATACTATGATTTATGAGAAAATGAGCTATGTGAAAAAACGTTTCTCATACCAGACCAGATTGACAAACTTTTTCTCACAGGGTGTAAGAAAAACATCTTCACATCGCGTATGCCCCGCTCGACATGTATAAAACACGTTTTTTTCTAAACAAATAATTTACAGTTGTCTGTAAGATTTTCACCTATTAGGCGACACGTGTTTCGCTATACAATAGCTTCCTCGAGCAAGAACTTTGAACTGATCTTAACATTGTAACATTTCGAATTTATACAACATTATATCAGACGGTCAATAAGAATATATATATATATATATATATATATATATATATATATATATATATATATATATATATATATATATAAATATATAGTCCGACAACTAATCAATAGATTAATTAATGGTCCGACGTCACATCCTTATCAGTACATATTCAAGAGAGGCGAATTATTCAACTCCCTCTGATCATTCATTAGGAACTGTGAATGTTTACACTTATTAATTTCCAAACTCTCCAAGAGATTGAGTTTCGAACACTTCCCTTGGAAATAAAGGATTTTAAATTCGTAGTTGAACTCACGTCCCTTTGTAATGAGGTGAGATTCATACGTAGAATTCGTCTTACCATTTTGAAAACTACTTCTGTGTTCTTTTACGCGTATATCAAATGTTCTTCCCGTTTGACGGACATAATAATCTATGAACTCCTGATATATCTGATACTGAACTTCTATCCTGACTGACGTTCTTTTCTTTTTCCTTGTTTCATGTAGCTAATAGAAAGAGATGAAGCGAAATGCCTAGGTACACTCATATTTTTCCATCGCTTTCTATTTTTCATCAAAAACTTGCCCTATATCCTTTCAACACATCCGCTGATGAAGGCTCATCAAATTGCATCACTATCTGTGACGTACCTAGTAATTGAACTCCGAACAAACCTAATTAGTGAAATGTATGCCTCGTCACCCAATATATGTCGCTGTATTGACAATTGCTGTTTGTTATTATTTGTCATTATTATTGTCTTAACTGATTTTTTGCATTGTGACGCTTGATTACTGTCCAATTATCACCATCTAGACTCTAGAGTATTTAATTAATAGCCGAGTTCAGATTGATAAGTTATGTTATTAGGAATATCAGCCATTCCTTACTGCTCGCTTGAAATGCTCTGGGTGAGTTTTTGAATCCATCGAAAAGTTCAAGATGACCGATGAAAACCATAGTAGATATACGTTTCGATTGGACCAATTGATGAAACAACTGGAGAAGTTGGTTGCTTCGCCAATGAATTTGAAAACTGCCTTCGTTACTTACAGTCAAAACAGTGCCACTGATGACTCTTGCAAAATTTTCAATAGCAGGTATAAAAGTATATTAAAGCGATATATACCCATATTATGGTTTGGAATGTTGTTTTTGAGTCAGTCTTTCCTACTATTATGAATAGGTAAGGTCTCTAATTTTCTTTGTTTGTTCGTTTGTTTGTCCCTACAATCTTCGGAAATACTGATCCGATCATGAAAATGTTTTCACTAACCGAAAGCTACATTATGTATTTTATTATGATTGAACAGGGAATTCAGTGAAAAATAATAGTATATGTAAATCAAGAGGCGTGATGCTTTAGGTTATTATTCGTCGTATAACTACCAGCTAATGTCAAGCCATCCGTGAAAGCTTCCCGTATTGTTTTTCCTCTTTGGACATTTCTCGGACATGTATGCGACCAACTTTTAATTGGAATCAACTAACGTAACAATAGAAAAGTTCGTGCGGCTACCTCATTACCTATTCGGTCGCCACGGGCCCCCGTATAATAATAGAACACGGAACGTGGAACAACAGTGGATGCCTGCACTACAAACTCTACAAACTATCCGGCTGTTTCGAAGATAACAGAGGTAAACGAACCGAGAGTAATGGCCAGCTTGACTGAATATGATCTTGCGACTTAGTGCGATGCAGGTACTTTTGTTCGTTTCTTATTTTTCTCTTCCTTGGGCGTCTCGCATGAAACATAAAGAATAGGAGATATCGGATACTTGTAGTGATGTTATCTGTGACTGTTATTCTTTTGTCGTATCTTGAAGTGAAAACTTTTTTCTTCCTTAACGCTTCGAAAGTGATCAAGCTGCAAGTTTCCCCAGTTTTGTAGCATCAGATTTGAATGAGTTATTTAGTTTACGAAGCTGTAAAAGGAGCATGTTTACTTTTTCCTGTGCTTCGGTTAAACACGAAACTATTGTCTCAAAATACTGTCTTTATGAAAAGAGAAGGCGAGATAGGTGTTTATGTATCGGGGGGATTGGGTTGATGTCTATGACCACAGGGTGGCAATCTTGAAAACCAAGGATCCTTGGCTGCAGGATATGTGAGTCGCCGAGGGATATACACATCTATTAATGTCCGTGGTGCATACAGTTTCATTTCGACATATTGATTTTATGAAAGTAAATCGTTTCGTTGCTATGGTAACACTTTCTAATTCAAAACGCAGCATTGTTCCGCAGTCGGTAACTAAGTAATATGCACGAATATTTCCCTCATATATAAAATGTCCCATAAAAGCAATGCAATTTTCGAAAACTTACAGCGGTAATTGCATTGTATCAAGTTACCATAACAACACATTTGAAACCGTATCGCTAGACGTCAGTAAACAACACAAATAAATGTCAGATAGACTTCAAAATAGAAAAACATTTCGCGTTTTTGTGATTGCTCCATACAATCTATAGAGGAAAGTATAAATGGACAAAAAATAACATTTCCTTGAGAATTTCTTTATTCGTGAAATATTCCAATGAATTACATTCGGGCATAAAAATGACCAGATAATTTTGCATTCAAGCGTGATATCTTATACAAATTGCATTCGGTTATTTTCATATTTTGTAAAAGAGCCCTCGTCCTTCGGACTCGGGCACTTTCGCCAAAATATCAAAAAATAAACTTGCAATTTTTAGATGTCACGCTTTCTTGCAAAATTATCGGTAATTTTTATGCACTCGTGCAGTTATAACCGATAATGTACTAGTATGATTTAAAAATTGTAAGGTGGCCTTTCGTAGATATTCGAATGATGTCTCTCCTCTTAGAATTCTGATTTTTTTCTTAATGATGGAGGAGAGAAAGAATGATGAATTTATCTTTCTCTCTCTCACTCTATATATTGAGCCATCATTAATATGAAATTGAATATTATTTGTCACAATAATATAAACTTCGAAATTATGAACAGGATAACTACCACCAAATCAGTCCGTGATCTTTCAGATAATTCTTGGTGATATGTTCATTCACCTGTTATTGATATTTTGTGCACTATTTTAATAAGCGAACGACTTGTCCGTCATGGATGGCTATATACTAGTGCTTAGAGTGTTGCGATATTGTTTCAGACAAACCTGTAGACAGGTTGTAGTTGTTCAAAATTACGCGTTAAGGGTGCGTTTGTGGTTGAAATTCCTAAAAAATTTCGAGGTCACTCGATTAACGTGAATAATATTCAGCTGAATTGTAATACGAACTCTAAACCGAGCTCTTGAATTGAGATCACAATATTATATTGCCCAAATGAAAATATCAGCAATCAACTAATTTTTTTCAGCACATAGACCAGAATTCCGAACGACATAGCCACTTGGCAACACAGGACATGCACATGACTGTTATCTCAACTGCGAGAGTGACGATACCTGGCGAATTTTTTGAGTTATTACAAAGGTTTACGTCATTAATTGTTGATCAAGTTACCCAGATTGGTCATCTGATTTGCTGACAGTCTTTTATATGGAGTGAAAACAACAATATATAGCCACTTCAAACCAAACCAAAATATTCGATACTTTGGCACATAAATTAACTCAAGTGTACACTAAATTTTCAACATAATTTTCCATTTCAACGATATCTATATGAATCTCACTACAGATGAATATTCCTAGTAGAGATGTATGAATAATAAGTGACTCATATATTGTTGCAGTGATTTGAATAAAACATTAATTATGGAAATTTACCACGCGTTACACTGAAACTAAAACATGTTTACACTTCAATAATGTTATACATCGAAATGCAGATAGATGATTATAATGAATGACTTCCATATAGATCTGAAATATCAATATTTCCATAGGGTCTATTACTCTTTGTATCAAGAAATCAATAATAATGGAGCAAGCTAAGTTTCTAAGGCTGTGTCGTATAATTGAATGGAGATTGATGATAAAAATATGTACAGCTTATCAAACACAAACTCAGATACTTTTCCAGTTGCACACTGGTAGTGTAGACCATGACGAAAGAAAAAACACCTTCTAGGGATGAATTTCAACCCAGTGAACACACATAATAGGTGTTTTTCATCTAAGTATACTTCACAAAGATTGTTGGGCATATACGTTATTAGTTCTGTGCCAAGATGGATTGGATAAGCTGTACCTAATTACATTTTTTTGAGGTTTTTCTGCTCTAGATATTAAAACAACAGTTTGTATCTGCAGTTACGTCAGTGGCAAATACAAACCAAATAATGGTACTTGAAATGCATCCCTATAACATTCCAAATTTGTTATTCATTATTACAAGTTAATTGTCTCTTTTTAGGTCTGTAATTTCCGATTGGGAATGAAAGGGTATTTTCCTGGTGGATCAATTTCAAACATAAACAACTGATTTTATTGAAACTTCATTCCTTATTCCCTTCCTCCAAATTGACCCCCACATGTGATGAAATAGGAAATGGATCTCGGACTTACATTGATTATTATGATTATATTAATGATAACGCTTGTCAAAATATTTCTTCATTTGCATACATAACAGCTTAAATATTTCGGCTGCTGAAAAATCAACCACTAACAATTTATTTCTCTTGTCAACTGCTTCTCAATGATTACCGATCTGACTGAATTTATGCATCTTTACTCTCGATTTTGATTCCACATGAATTTCAAGATAACTGCAACAACCAATCAAAACTTGAAGAAATAAGCCTTGAAATGAATGTGAAATGTAATCATCGCTAACGCCAATCACGATTTCTCCAATAGCTCACATATTATAAATAATAATTTTGGGTGTTCCCAAGGTCTTCACGAAGCTCCCTATCAGTCCTATTAATCAAATATTTTCACAGCCTGAATGGCGCCATTCATTGCAACTATTTTATCTGTCATCGCGACTCTATTTGCCAGTAAATATTTGGGTCAATAGCCCATCCAGGATGGTTTATTTATGATTGTATGAATGAGTGGGATTTCGTAATGGAGACATGAAGATGAAATGTTTATTTTGTGAAATACTCATGTGAAGAGTCGGACTCGCTGTCGTTGTATCGCGGTAACTAGGTTAATTGGTCCGATAATTACAGGATGAAATCCAATTATTTTGATTGATTTGTTGCCCAATCGAACGGTGTATCGTGTAATCGTTTGATTAGGTTCGTATGCCATGAATATTCACACCTATTCGCAATCGGTTTTCATGCCAACATTTTGATTATAGGTTATGTAATTATCACGCAACAAGAAAACAGGAATTATTTAGATTTTTTGAACTGATATGGGACCTCGTATCGCTTGATTCACAACCCTATTTCCAGTCAATAGTCCAAGTCAGAATTACCCACACTAATACAGGTAATAGAGGATTTTGTTTTGCAAAATTAGGCAGGAGTCATTTTATTGCATGGATAGTTGCAGTCTGACGTACTTAACCTTAAAACACAAAATACAAAAATGGCGAACGGAAGTGGCGCCGTTTTGTGAAAAACCGTTTGGGCCTGTATCTCCGTAACCGTGCACTTTAGGCCCACAATTATGAGGACCTTTTTTATAGATAATTAAATTTCCTATCTTTTTATCCAATAATTTTTTTCGTAGCACTTACCGTTCACGACTTATATTATTATTACTTTTTGTTTATTCACTTTTTTACCTATATCTCTTTAAATAATTGTTTAAACAATAAATTGCTTATGATAAAACTTTTTGATCGATGAATTTTCTACATCTTTTATTTGAAACTTTTTTCTTTAAAGTTAATATTTTTGAAGTTACAACGCGTTCAATGTTGTACTACCGAGTACAAGGTTATTAAGAACGAAGTATGCATAGCGTAATGATGCGATTCCGATACATAATAAAAAAAATATGAAAATGCAAATGCAGAACTGGCTGTGGCAGAGCCTGTGGGTGCCGAGAAGCAGGATTGGACTGTACGGTAATCTGTGAAAACTGCACAGAGGAAACGTGCACTAATCAGCTGAAAGTAAACGTCAACAACAAAGAATTGTGCGACATCGATGAAGATATTGGAGATGATTCTAACGACAAATTAATAGAGGCGTTACAATATTTATATGCCACTGACGAAGATAACGAAGAGGAAGAGAAGAATGTAAGCAACATTGAAACTTCACCACCCTCGAAACGCCAAAGAGTCAGATAAGACGTATGATTCATTTTGGTGTACATTTGTAAAAATAAATTTCACATATATTCTTCAATGAATATTCCATTTTTTCATTTGCCTGTTTAATTATGGCAGTAGTTTTAAAATTAATTATAGTAATATTTAATTGTATAAAAGAAAATACAAAGAAAAATTTTAATGGGTACTCGCTATTTCTTGCAGGTAAGAAATTGAATTATTGATTATTTATTAAATAAAAAAGAATCAAAAATCAAAATCTTTTTTTATGTATCGGAATCGCATCATTACGCTACGCATACTTCGTTCTCAATAACCTTGTACTCGGTAGTACAACATTGAACGCGTTGTAACTTCAAAAATATTAACTTTGGAGGAAAAGTTTCAAATAAAAGTTGTAGAAAATTTATCTATTCAAAAGTTTTATTATGAGCAATTTATTGTTTAAACAATTATTTGAAGAGATATCGGTAAAAAAGTGAATGAACAAAAAGTAATAATAATATAAGTCGTGAACGGTGAGTGCTACGAAAAAAATCATTGAATAAAAAAGATAGGAAATTCAATTATCTATAAAAAAGGTCCTCATAATTGTGGGCCTAAAGTGCACGGTTACGGAGATACAGGCCTAAAAGGTTTTCACAAAATGGCGGCACTTCCGTTCGCCATTTTTGTAAGTATTTTGTGTTTTTAGGTTAAGTACGTCAGACTGCAACTATCTATGAAATGAAATAACTCCTGCCTAATTATGCATTATGGACACGAGTAGTTCGCTCCCTATTACCTGTGCTACACACACAGTTGTAACTTCAACAAATATGAAACAAATCAGTTAGACAAATGCGCCTGACGGCTTGGTACGCAATGGAAAGCAGATGCATGAAATTCAAAGAAGGGTATGCTTTTCTGGACCATCTGCTCCCGGTCATAAGATTTTGCACAATTTTTGGTAAATAAAAAAGGAAAATTTTACCAAAATTTCAACTTCCAAACCATTCCGGAGCATCTTCAAATAAGCTCTTCTTCAGCAATTTTTCTTAAGGCAATACACTACTAAAATAGACATTTTGGCAACTCCACTTATGAGCGTATTCTGAGGTCTTTGGTTGGAATGTAATACATAGGTATAGACCGTATAGAGAAACTTCTGTGTTTCGGAGATATCGGATTCATTGCAGAATCGATGAAATCTCTAGTGTTATAGAAGCGTTTTGAACTAGGTGAGGTCACAGATTATTTAATCTGTGGCGAGGTTTTGAACATATCGAAAGTTATTGTGGTGTTGATAGCACTGATATAATATAGCGGGCTCAATCGAACGATATTTGTATAGATAAATTGAAGATCGGTGTTAGTATAATCAACTAACAGAAATTATTTCTGTTGCGATTTTTCACTGTCACCAGTAACTCCACTATTTTTCCTTTTTGAGTGTTTGATATCGATTGTGGTGTGGGTGATCAATAAGTGGGCAGCAAGAAAGAGCACAATAAGTTGAAAAGTTCTTCAAAAAATCCGGTATTTTTATAGCATAGTGATGAAATACAACAAAAGTAGCATTGATTTAATAATTAGAACAGAAATACTCACGTCCATTCATTGAATAGCTAATAGATGTAGATTATATAATGATTTAACATTATATGTTCTATTTATGAGCACTTTTCTCATTCTCAATCGATTACAAGAATTACAATGTGTCTACTTAAGTTGTCGACGTACTTATTTTTACGAAAAAAATGTATTCTTTATTAAGTTCTGTATGGTTTAAAACCCTAAATGCAACCATCAAAATGTTACATTTTTCAATTGTATTTATTATTTACTCATATATTTTATCAGTTTTTCATCCACACGTGCCTTATTGGCCTGATTAAATGGATAAATAATTAATAAAATATTGCAATATATCAATAAAAAAATACGTACAGATTGTTCCACGACTATAAGGCAAGCAATATCTCGGAACTGAGTAGTAGTACAGAACTGTAATTTTAGATCACTTGATATCAGATTAAAAATCATCAATGGGACAACCTGAACTATATTCCATTCCTTTGTCCTTCTTGTAGGACGTATGCAGGTATACGAATTGAAGTAAAAAATATTATAACAGAAATGCAATATACATTAAGAAATATTGAGCAGTAGTCGAAGTGTTATCTACTGGTGTTCTACAGTTTTCTCCAGGCTCCACCCAGTCAACATCTCTGTGAGCTCGAATATTCAGTAAACACTGCCGGTATGTTTCATTATTAGCCGCTTTTGAAGTACTTTTTTATTGATGTACCCATTGCAACCAAAACACTTTATTGGGGCCATTAAAAATTAGATACGAGATAGATATAAAAAGCGGTAAAATAAAAAATATGCCGAATAATTCAACTAAATGAACGAATCGAAATGAAAACGATGCATTTATTCGTTATCAACAACACTGATAAGGAAATGTCAGTTCTGACAATTAATCATTCAAAAAATCATCGAAATGCAATATAGCCACTTCGCATTTTTTGAAAATGATGATAAGAAGTTATTATTTTTTCAATACATAAGATAAATTATTCTAGATTGATAAATAAAGAAAAGTACTACTACATGACTCATTTATAACCATTCACAAGCATTCAAAAATGTTTTCAGGAAGGGCCCAAATTTTCCTATCTAAAGCATACCCTCCTTTGTCGCAAATATTATTTTTTCGAATATTTATCGTTATACCTGAATATATCTTGATGTAACAAGTTGCATCCTCATCGTCTACTTCTAGATTACATGAAACCTGTATACGCCATAATAAAATGAAATGTTTATCAACCCCGAATATATTTTCGTTATATTCTTCTGCGTAGTTCATTTTACTGATTTGGTTGCTTTTTTTGTCTTTACCGTTTCCATGCATCCCTTCATTTACTTAGTACTCGAAGAAAACATCAATATAATCGAGTATTTTTCTTGTTTCAGGTAAGTTTCGTTCGGAGAACTTCATACACGCTGAGAAGCGCAATTTTGTCGGTGAGTAGGCCACAACCCAATTATCACCCGGATATTCAATAATTATTGAAATAGGTCGCATCATTGGCCCAAATGGCTCGTACTGCTGCTTCAATAACTTAGTTTTCTGGTTGCAAAAGACTGAGTGAGTCTACCTGTTTGCCAGTGAGTGGTCTACCTTTTGCCAGCACTCAGCGTAAACAGGAAAATCGAATTTTAAAATCAAAAAGCTTTCCCCGGCGATGAGGTTTCAAGCAAAGCTCGGTTTCAAATCAATACCAACCCTGAAAGTCGGGCAGCACTACATCTGTGTTCGAAAATGAATACTTCTCCTTCGATATTTTACTGAATCATATTCAAATTTTCACTACCTCATTGATTATGTTTTACTACTCCAGCTTCGAACCGAGCTTGAAACCACAGATCTCAACAATATATCACATGATATTGATGAATATACCTAAAGTTCAAAAGATACCTAATGTTTTTTTTTCTTAACGAAGTTGATGACACGATCACCTGAAAGTGATTATCTATGCCTATCAATAAGATTGAGTTTTTATCAATTACTCCTTTCCAACTCATCGCATATAAACACATGATGTTTACAATTTAAATATCCTGATTCCACTGATGACTTCGAATAGGAACAAAGAATATTAAATGAGTAATATAAGCCCGTAATTGTCATGTATATTCAAACATTATAAGTGAATTAATGGAACACAGCGCAGTACAATTCAATATTTTGGTAACAAGTCAAGCAATACTTTCATTTTCAAGACATCTGAGAATGAAAATACACTAAATTTTCACTAGTTTTATCAATGGAAAACCTCGTGGAAAACGATAAGAGTATTATCTATCATATAAAGACAGTATTTACCTAATACATATTTGATTTGGCTATTGAGGATAAAATACGGATTTTCTCATAATTATTTTCAAAATTAGTCTTATTATCAGCGTTAATATCTGCTAGAAGCTATTTTACCTAGGAAACATATGTTGCTTCCATCTGTGAGAACATCGTACTGAGATTAAATTTGGAAGTTGTTTGTTCAAACGAAAACCTGAGTGCATGTTATTTGCTGTGAAATAGAGAAGCTTCCTTGTTCCCTTTTATTATTCAGGCTATTCGTTGTAGTGTGCTGGTCGATTCCCATTGAAACACCGTGATTTTTTTTTTTCCTTCAAAATGAAAAATATTCTGATATTTTTCTCTCAGATCTATCGTCTCCCTGCAACCTCACGAAATGAGTCGACTTTTATAGATAATCTCTTCTATCCTCTCTTTACTCTAACGAGCTTCATTTTTAAAACCACATATTTTCCAATTTTTCAAATATGCATTTTCTCGTCACTCCACAAAAAAAATCGTTAACAGGTTTTCTTGAAGAGAAATATCGTATTGTGCTGGGCTTGAATTATATTCGGCTCACTTCTGACTTCTTGGAGATTCGTTAAAAGTCAGATAGAAAATTTGTGATTTCTGCATAAAATAATTTTTATGTATACCAATGCATAGCGTCAACAAAAACCATAACGACATTGGCCACACTGCATCAGTCATTTAAGGTCAGCATGCAAATGTCAAATGTAACACCACGTGCAATAGGGATCTCTGATAAATCTAGTAACTCATGATTACACACGCCAATCTGTTCCATTTATGTCAGATGCACGACAGCAACATATCGGCTTTCCTAGTGCTGAACGCCAGATTAATCTGTTGACTTGATTATGATTTCACGTAGTTGTGCCGTGTAGCGTGGCATTCAGCATGGTTCGCATCCAGAATTGATTTCGAATGGAAGTGAATAGATGTAGGATGTGCACGAGATCACAAGATATCAGAACCATATCTTCTGTAATTGCCGAGTAATTAATCTGAGTCCTTCTGAAGTGATCAAGGCTACATTGGAACGTTCGAAGCCAGCCTGAGGGTCTGAGTTGTGTGTCGGAAAATGACGGCATACGAGACCTGAAAATGCTGACGCTTTTTGGATAAGCCTTATTCGGTAATTCTTCAATATCTTATGATAATGGTGAAATAGTCTTTTGACGACGTTTTCGACATGTTTTTCAATGTCCTTAAATACATTTTTTGGGTTTTTTCTCCTCTGGAAAAGAAAAACCTTCAAACTATTATAATATCCTGCTTTTTCTTTCCCAAGAGAGAGGAAAGAACATTTCTACCTCCTCAAAAAACATTGAAACAATGTTTTTCAAAGCATGGCTACTCTCAATCGGTATGATCGGAACAATTGGTGTCAAAGTACACAATCTATTACAAGTTTTGATGTTCCATGGTCATCACAACCTCTTGGTTTATGAGATTACCGAATGACCCAGCTAGCACAAACATAGTGTCACTCTAATGCCTGTCTACAGACTTCCATTCTCCACCGCATTCCCACATTAGTCTGGATATTAGTCTAGTGTCTATAAACGATCTCTGTGGGTGATATGTATTCTCGTGTTTATTGAGTAACTGACTGGTTAAGGCTTTGAAGGCCGTCGATTTTTGGAATTTCTTCCTAACATTTCGCTGGCGCGAGTGGCTAGCTTCTTCAGAGGAACCGAATATGGGATTCCATACTAAGGAGATCAAAAATAACTAATATCATGACGACGGCAGGTAGTGCGGTAATTCATGCTGATGATACTTCTCCGAATCCAGTCATTACGGCAATTAATATTAATGAAAATTCTACGAATCCAGCACTCCAGGCTACCTGAATCCAAATAAATACGCTTTACGAAGTCGTAGATGTATTAGCTTCTGTAGAAGCTAGCCACTCGAAACGTCAGGAAGAAATTCCAAAAAACGACGGCCTTTAAATCCGAACCAAAGTAGTGTTATTGAGTAACTATTTTTCGCGTTATCAACACGTGATCCATATTGTATTTATGTCCTTTTTGCATAAGTGCGTAATCGATTTATATTCTCTATACGTTGAACAAAACACCTCGCCGCTCTCGATGAAAATTTTAAGAAATCGGTCTTGAAGAAACATTTACCTAACGCTATTTTCACAATATTTCATACGATTTTCATTGATCGAAACAATTTCGAATCAAATAAACACGCCAGCCAACGCGGATATTTACAGGATTCAATAAATTCTTTTCGAATATTTCGGGCCGTTTATTTTTAAATATCACATAAAAGCTTCCTGCATAGAATAAACAAACTTGATAATAACCTTGGTATGGATCGTATGCCCGCATAATTCGCACTCGAATTTCCAATGGGGGAAATAAAATAAGCCGGGCACGTTCTTTTTTTATTTTGTTACTAACCTAGACTTGAGGTTGTCCGATGAGTTAAAATGAGTTTGTTGACCTGAGATTGGTCGCACTCAAGTGATGTAAACAATTAGGTATATATTTGGTGAATGATTTCTATTTTGTTAGCCAATTTCCTTTCGTAGTGTTGACGGGCTTTTTTCTAAAAGTGTTCCAAATGTGAGGCATTTCAAAGCGCCGAGTTCTGACAAACCCGGTATGCTGAATTTGAAGATGAAAAAGAGATCTGATACACCTAGGAATGTGTGACAATATCAAATGGCATAAGGAATTGAAATGAGAACAACGAAAATTACTTCAAAGTTGATTGTTTGATCTAGCAATGTTGATAAGCTTTTTTGCACGTACTGTACATTTTTTGGCTGATAGTCCAGATATTACTTGGATGAATATTAACCTCTCTCCTAAAGCCCGATATCTTTCCGTTTTCGTTTAAGTAAGATATTTTTCAGTATCTTATTATTTGTGGCTACGACAGAGCTAGTACACCACATGGACCTTGGTTTTGGTACTACAGTTGATTCATAATGAGAAGCTGACCCCAAATATCGAGCACTACTATAGGCCCTTCCAGCTATTAGTGCCTTCTCAGTTGTGTGCTTTGTTGAAAAGTTTCTTGTCTGATAGACTCTGTAATTAGTTGTTGGAGTATCATCCGATATTCTCCCAGTGAATGCAAGTGTTCCACAGGGTTCAGTTCTGGCGCCCACTTTGTTTCCGCTTCATATCAATGATTTGCTCGAGAAAACATCTTGTTCAATTCATAGTTTGGCGGATGACAGTACTCTTCATACCAGTTTCTCTTCCAGAGTCCCCATACCAGCTCAGGAAACAAAAATTCAAAGAAACAATCACGTAAATAAAATTAACGACGATTTGGAAAAAATTAATAGAATGGGGTAACATGCACCTGGTGGAATGTAATGCTACAAAAACACAAGCATGTCTCTTTTCAGGAAAAGCCGATCTGTCATCATCTAGTATTCAGATGTCAGGAGTAACTATTTCTACAAAGTCAAGTATCCCGATGCTAGGAATTACCATCAATGATAATCTCTCATGGAAAACCATGTGAGATCGATAGCTGAAGGTGCTTCCCAGAAATTTGGATTTCTATTCCGTGCCAAGAAATAATTCACTTCTCTCGTCAGATTCTAATGATCTAAAAAGTTCGGATACGTCATGTCTTGGAATATAGTTCTCATGTATGGAGTTCGGCACCAAAACATCCATGGAGGCTTCTCGATTCTATTCAGAGAAAGGCAATCCGTCTTGTTGGTGAGTCTTCTTTCACAGAGTCGCTCACTTCATTGGAAAATCGTAGAAGGCTCAGAGACTTGTCTTTCTTCTATAGATATTTTCACGGTCGGTGCTCTTCCGAATTGTTATCAATCGTTTCACCCTTGGCAATATCTACGCGGATGACTCGACGAGTACAGAATTCCCACCTCTTTGTTGTGAATTTGGAGACCTGTCGAACCTCTCTTGCTCAGGGATCTTTTTTCAATAGAACAGCCGGGCATTGGAACTCCTAGCCGAAAGAGGTTTTTCCTGAGACTCACAAACTTCAAAAATTCAAATTGAATGTTAATTCGTTTCTCCTGGCCCTTGACTCTGCAGGTGTTCTTTGAACACATTACAGGGCTTCTCTTTCGTGTGAATCTGCATACATAAAAAAATCCTTTGGATGAGGCTTGAATAAAAAGGGCTCTTCCGTCTTAGCATCAAGGCGTGGCCATGCCTTCCAACCATCAAGAAGTGGTTCAACCTGCTGACCAACATGGTAAAAGCTGACATAAGTAGCCTTTTTCTGGAATTTTATTTCATTGTAGTTTCATTGTTGAAATGCAATCATATTCATAGTGTAGCTAAAATCAATATTTTAACCATTCAATATCACTTGACCTCACTAATAAACATTCTTGCGGAATACGGTTCCATGATTTGGACCACTGAAATCCATATGAATTACGCGTTGTGGTCACAAAAATAGACCCCCAGTGATATTTCCTTTTGCAAGTTGCACAGTCGCTGAATTACCGAACCATCTACTCCCACTTATTCTCTGGGGTAACACTCACATCCAAACACGTGGAGCGGGTCAGTTTTTCTCTTGAGGCAAGAGTGAGAAGTATTATGAGATTTATTATCAAGAGGAATAATTGAGACAGATTTTGATGCCTTTTATCATGAGGAAGGTTTATATACATGCTACATGCTATTATAGCAGAGAAATACTGATAACTTTAAAGGTTTTTAATGTTATGTCGTAAATACATGAATTTTTTGCTCTAACATTCCAAACGCTGGATGAACCCTTACGAGATAGATCAAAATTATGTACTACATTATTGTATACCTTCAGTTCTACGAAAAATTCCGCGATGGTATATGTCTATCTCTTAGGGATAACCCACAATAATCATTTTTTATTTGTGCGATGCTAGGGCGGATCGTCAGTTTTTATATATTGCGTTGATTAAACTAGAAAAGGTTGAGCAGCGGATGCTGTTTCGTATATCAACCGTCCACAAAGTTATTCAGTCACCGGATACATCAGATATGAGGTTCAAGGTTTATGATGAATCATATTTCAGTAGCTGATGTTGCTGTTTCTGTGTAGACAAGGTTATTTGCATGATTTTGTTCGGATATTTCGGAGTGCTAAATGCAAAATTGACGCGAAGGTGAATGTTAGTAATTTTTTTTATTGTTACCATCGAGTTGATGTAGTCGATTTTCATTTTCAACATATGGTGAGAGGTCTTTCCATCAGTCATTTCAGCCTTTTCAATAAAGTGAAGTATGGTTTCAGTTATCCCAATGCAAATGTTATTTTTTATTATTGGTGTTCTTCAATTCTCTTCCCAGATAACACTCGAGATTTGATATATGATGAATAGTCTCGATGGCACTCAACATATTTTCATCAACATATCTGATAATCAATATTTTTTTATGACCTACAAACTTGAGTACATCATTATTTCCTCATTACTATATCGATGTGTGATAAAAACTATAGATTTAATTTATATATTGTAAGAGACCCTTCAGGCTTATCAACAAGACATTACTAGTACCCATAAGATATTCTGTAGATGACCCTGATCTATTCAATAAACCGAATACTGAAAGTTTAGATGGATTTATTCAGTTGTCCTGGAACTAGTTTCTTGTTGTTCCTCAAGCTCTTCGTCCCCAGCAAATAGAAACGGGATTCTGTGCAACAGAAATACGCTAAGCTGAGTGCAGTGCCATTATCATCAAACGTTACATTATATTTATCAAATTATACAGACAGTTTTTTTTTATTGATGTCAATCACGTGTTCAGTTCCGTTTTTTATGAGTTCATAGACAGAAGAGAGATATCTTGGCATTTCGTCACTGTGTCGTTTGTTTGCCTATAAAATACAAATACTAATTATTATGTAAATGTTATGTCACTTTTAATATGTCTTGATTAAGCTAACGTGATGCGTTGTTTGCTTTCCAAATTAGTGTTTATTATTACCCGAAGATAATTTCAAATAAAAATGTGTGGTCTATTCGTGTTGAAAATACGAAGTGAGTTGAAAAAATAGGTCAGTTTCGTTCAAATGTTAATGGGACGATTTTTTCATCAAATTTCCAGGGAATAACGTTCAGCTTACTACAGTACGTTGATGGAGCCTTGTATATGTTATGAAATGTGTAAAAATGTTCATGACGATAGTGAGTAATTCAATAGGTACCCTGCCGATATAAAGGTCAAATATTCAATGAAAGCAGAATGAGTTGAAAATGCCGTTTTTTTGTCAAAACGTACCTGTTTTTCTCACAGATAGTGATACGGTTGGAATTCGAAAAGCTTTTTCACTGATTGCAACTTTGAATCACTAGTATTTTATTGATTGATACCATAAAATTTCTGAAGAAAGAAGTAAGATGATGTATTATCTTATTCGTGAGGTTCATTCAACCCGTAGAAAATATCAAAACTTTCTTATTGTTCTGTTCGCCAAATAAAATAAAACATTTCCGGGCGGAACGTATTTGAGCCTCATTTGTTTCGGATTCGTTTGGCGTTCTTTTTCCTGAAAGCCCATATTGCTCGTATGATGGCAACATAAAACGGAATGGTGAAAAAACAGCCTTTGACATCGGTCAGTGAACTTTTGAAATCGTGAAACAAACAAACAAATGGATGTATATTCTAGCGGATAATTTCACATAGTCCGACAATAAAAAAATGTCTTCCTGGATCTTGGCACTTGCACAGAAATTGGCAACTTTCCGGGTCAATTTTGTGATTGTTCTACAATTGTTCGTTTCCGATAACCAGCTGACGAATGTCAACCCTTAGAAGTCGAAACTTGTGCGAGCAATGGATCAACGAGGCCTTACCTTTCAACGTGCGATTACCCAGCACGGTGGCCCGGCGGGGAATCGAAACCCGGTCTTCCTGTTGAAAGGCGAATGTGCTTTCGCATAGAATATGATTACAGGTTTGTAAAGGGTTCCAAACAATGAACAGTTATATTGGTGTGTTTGGAAATTTACCTCATCCAAAGATGGAATTGCACGAATCTAATTACGAGTTGGCTCCCGCTCGATAGTTTTCTCTCCACTGCATCATACTATTGGACTGCCATAGGTGAAGTTCGCGGCCGAATGAGGAACTGTTTTTGCTAGCTCCCCATCTTCCCATATCTCGATTAATTTCGGGTCAGTGGCATAGATAACATCATCCAGGTAAGAAAGAAATATCGGACATGTTTCTGTGCAGTATGTTGAGGATTGTGTCACAAATTATGGTACGGTTCAAAGTTATTGGGTCAAAAGTTGGTTCACACTAACGTCAGCTGAAATGGTTGTAACAGACATATACAATTTTGCAGAAATCGTACTCCTTTTGATTTCAAGATGAGTACTGATGCCCGTTTGATGTTCCTAGAAGATATGTACAAAGATAATTTTATTTCTCTAGTTCCTGGCAATTGATCAAAACTCAAATCCGAAACGACTTTGAATAATTCTTGGAAAAACAATTTATCAAAACTAGACTTACAGCGTAAAGTATACGAGAGTAAGATTGATTTTATTTTTTCTGTGTACGAATGAAATCATGTCAAGCTCAGTAATAATATATTAATGATCTATGAAACTGCAAATCCTAAAAGTATGAGAAGAATGCGTCATTGCACATGTTTTTATACAGTCCCCTGCTCTGAGTATTCCTTTTGAAGTTTCTAACACTTTTCTGGTTCAATTTCACCAGTTGACTCTGCTTGAAATAATTTTTGGCAAACGCACAAGAAAACGTTTAATTTTTCTTCAAACTAACTTTCGAAAATCATGTATACACAAGGGCTCATAGACACGCCATGACAAAACATAAATACGATATATCAGATAGAAGCTTCTTCACAGCAATCGTCTGCCTCGATTGCTGGTGCATTGGTTCATTTCTGTGCTAGGATAGTTCAATAATCTTGTAATGAGCAGAAACTGCTTCAATAATTTCATTCAACTTATCTAACAATCATCTGAAAGGAATGCAGAATAATGTGACAATGGACGGAGAAGTTTAGCTAGGTGGCAAATAATACTACTTCGTTGCTAACCTAACCTAACAAGACTCAGTCTGGGCTCGTCTTTTTCATGATTGGGTACTTGGGACAGTCTTACTACTAGACCGAAATTTCGTCAGCCTCTGCTCATTATCTTGATATGAACATATAATAACAGTTTATATCATAACTTTGTACTTGAAAAAAGTATGATGGTCTCATTTTGTGAGAAATTGCAAGAAATTTTGCAGTATCAATAATAATATTGTCAAAATCCAAGTAAATAACGTTGATTCTTCCTACCGAGGTGGTTAGGAAAATTTAGTTGAAAGAATTGATACTATATTGAAGGTAATTGTGATCATCTCTTTTATTTCATAGTCCCCAATCATCCCAACGAATCCTCACAATTAAGAATCAATGCCACGTAGTACCATTACTGAAATGGGTTATTCTGTGGTGAAGCAATTTTCCTCCAGAAGCTATTCAAGCCCAACGAGGCAGCACGGATAATTCGAATGGAAATAGAAGTCCACTTCAAATGCATCGCATCTCTCCTACTAATCACTGTCTGTAAAGAGTAAAGGACACACACAGCAATTGAAATAGTTTCTCTGCGACCGATTTAATTATCTACATCCGTCTTTATCCCTCTTAAATTGGCTGGAACTCAATTTGAATGCTCCAGCCAGATCGATACAACCATATTCTAAACAAAACAACGTGGACGTTATCCGTTCGCTCTTTTGAATAGATATATAGGTTGTATTCGGGTTCACAACAAAAACAGTTCAGGAACGGTTCGAAATAGTTGGACTGTTGAGGCGTGAAGGATTTGTCGCGAATATATCTACATTAATTGGGTGGGTGACTATTTTTGACTGTCCTAGAACGGTATTTATTGCGAACCCGAACACGGCTATAGTGTCGCCCTGGAATCAGATTCTGCACGGGTATTTTCCGGCTTTCCGCAGGGAAATTTGAGGATTTGTCAATAATGGAAAAGGATGTTGCGGCTTTTGATTAGTTTTGGTGGAATGGTTTTCTGTTCACCTTCATAAAACCTATCTTCTTAGGTATCTTCGGTCGATGAAAATAATATTTCGTGTTCACATTTTCGGTTATAATATCGCACAAGTGCATAAAAATCACCGATGATTCTGCAAGAAAGATATCTAAAAATTGCAAGAGTTCATTTTCATATTTTGGCGAAAGTGCCCGAGTCCGAAGGAGGCTCTTTTACAAAATATGAAAATAACCGAATGCAATTTGTATAAGATATCACGCTTGAATGCAAAATTATCTGGTCATTTTTATGCACGAAAGTAATTCATTGGAATATTTTACGAATAAAGGAATTCTCAAAGAAATATTATTTTTTGTTCATTTATACTTTTCTCTATAGATTGTATGGAGTACTTACCAAAACGCGAAATGTTTTTCTATTTTTGAAGTCTATCTGACATTTATTTGTGTTGTTTACTGACGTCTAGCGATACGGTTTCAAATGTGTTGTTATGGTGACTTGATACAATGCAATTACCGCTGTAAGTTTTCGATACAATGCAGTTACCGCTGTAAGTTTTCGATAATTGCATTGCTCTTATGGGACATTTTATATATGAGGGAAATATTCCTCGAAATACAACGTACAAGTCTTACAACTCTACCAAATCATCGATAAATTTGCTCGGTTTGATGTTACTTGCTTGAGGCTCAGGTATATGCTTTGCTAGCCATTTTGCTCTCTACTATGATATTTGTCTTGGGTATCGTTTTTAGCTCCTTCTGGCCTTTTTCAATGGTCAATGAAGGGAATCCATTCCCTACACTCAATTACCGCATTGATTCAAGAATAAGATTTGGAAAAGTATGCCCTAGAATAGTTAGGAATAGGGCCTCTTGTACCATCAGTATTGAACGTCATCAGTCAATTTGGAAATTTTTGTTATTCCCATGTTTGAAAGGCCTCGGACAACCAATATCAAAGCGGAGCTGATTTCTATGCTGCAAGAGTCTTCTCTACCATTCACAATAGTGGAATATTGGATGACAGTGTTTGTCGAGGTCTCACCACGATAAAATAGATTTTTTTTCATGGAATTATATTCATGGAATCAACATGAGTCTATTACTCCAGGTCAAGACGAATGGGCAGTCAAAACAATGTCTTGAAAGAAGGCGTAGAGAGTTCAATCTGCAGGCAATTTCATGACTTCACTTTGGTGAAAAAACTTGGGGGCGGGTATTATGTGAACTTATTGGGTACATATTTCGTTAATTGTTTCACCTTTCAAGCATCTCTTTGCCAGTGTCAGCTCTTCCGTTTTTCATTCAAATATATACCTTTGCAGATACAGATGTTTACTATATTAGCATCAATTCTTGAAATTTATCCTATGGTTCTCGATATTCTTTGGGCATAAAAACAACCTTTTGAAAGTAGGCGCGTAAGCGGTCTCTTCAGGTTGTTGACGGTTTGGCATAGATTTTATTTCGAACTGCTATTTTCCCGAGTATTCCCTTGTTCGTTAATGGTGAGCCCTGAAAATACAGACAAAAGTTTTGAAGCGACCTTTTTCTTTGTTTTAAGCTTCTTTTCACTCAATTCATCAAAAAACTCTGCAAAACTCCAATGAACTCGGTCATAATAAAAGCGCGAAACAAACAATTTTCACAAAAACTTTTGCAAGTTTGAGCGAATTCCACCTTATCGAATAATCCTTTCGCACAACTTTGTAAGCCGAAATGGTCCGAGTTTGATTGCTCTGCCGCTTAATTCCTATAAATGAGCAAGATATGATTTATGTTTGGAGTTCACAAACATTCTCTCGGAGATATACTTGAGGCAAATAGATGACTCAGAGGGACATATTCGGAATTGTATTAGAGGAAAATAAAAAAAATAATTATTTCGTTATAAAAGATTTGTAAATGTTCAACAGAAATGTTATTCTGAAGTATCTTTTTGGCATCTTCATATTTCGATAAATCTCTCATCATAAGCGTATAATTCAGTTATTTCTTTCACCTCCAGAAAAAGAAAACCCGCAATTATCGTAATGCAAAACTATAATTGCTGAGAGAAAGTCATGAATATGATTCAAACTTGAATGTGGTGATTTTAAAAAGTGTCTCGACAGACCTTAGTTACCCAGATACCAAACTATAATCGCTTGTACTAGTTTATCCGCTTGATATTCCATCGGCAATAACTTTTTTTCTGAACGTGGAAAACTTCAATGTCGAAACTTGCGTTCAGTGTAAATCTTATGTTAATGTAAAAATTTCAAACTTAATTTTTTTTAAATTTGAGTACTTGTCAGTTGTACTCGCAGTTGTCAGTTGTACTTCCATTGTATAGAGAATTACCTATATTGAAACCTGTTGTGAAAACCGTATAAAAGGAGAAAAAAAATCACATCAACTTTCCTGCCCATGAATCCGAAGTCAAAACGTGGCTTTTTATCTTTGTTCGGCGGTTAAGGCACTTCGATATTTTTCATTCAGTTTCTTTATCCGTCTTTTGAATCATATACATTGTATTAGGCACGTCAAGAGAAAAATATAAAAATAAACAATCACTGTAACAAAACATGTGCTTGAAAATATGAATATAAATATGTAGGTAATATAGTGTAAGACTTTGCCCATTTTATATAAAGTATAAAAAAAGGAAAGACCATTTGAACCTTCATATGAAATATCGGAGTGGAGATGTAGCGAGAACAACACATTAGAGCAACACATTTTCATGCAGCAATTCTTCTTAGAACAATTTGCAAAAGTTTTCAAAAGAGTTGATTATATAAACAATGGAAATCCGAACCCAGGATCAGTTTAAACCGCATTCGAGCAAACGTTTGCTGATTGTCCTATATCATTTAAGGTTTCTCAATTCTACTATTATTATGATGGGACCATTCTGAATTCTCACATGAAGCAGTTGAGTTGTAATATTGTTTGCTAGTAGCCCAAAGAGATTTGATATGTCTATCTAGTACAACAGATTCAATGATTTTTTTTGATTTACTGTAAGAGAACAAATTTAATTAGATATTTTCATATTTGTACCAACACAAGCTGTTTATCCATATCCATAAAGTTATAACGGAACCATCAATGATTCCAAATCGAATTATGACATCCATTTCAGCACTTCTGGAACTACTCAATGAAATTACGTATCAGATAATCTTTGAAATCATTTCGGAGTTTCCTTGTTACTTTCATTGCAGATTTTGTACTATTTATCTTATAATTACATAATATGAAAAAGTAATTATTTTTTGTGTTGGGTATTCGTTTGAGCAGATGGAAAATAAACTTTTACTCCAGTCTGTGACGGTGAAAAAAGTGCAAACTGTGTATTTATCCTATACAGCCCCGATTCGTTTGAAAATTTGGATTCAGGATCTACATACCCTCTTTCTCAAAATCCACCCTGTGCCGAGGGTTGCTTTCTCCCTGAGGGTGGATGCCACCCCTTCTTGAGGGTGAAATTTTTTTTTATTGGAAATAAGTGCGGAAATCAATAGATTGACTGATTGTAAGCACTTTTCGTTCAATGAAGTTTTTTCTGAAAAGCAATACTTTTCGACTCATTCGCGAGTGAAATTGTCGTTTTTCAGGCAAAAAAAACACGTTTTCAAATCCTTTCTCGCGAATAACTGGAAAATAATGCATCTAATCGAAAAACCTGCGGAGAGCAAAATTTTAGCTTTTGAAAAAACAAAAGAGTCTGTTTTTGTGCGATGTATGCAAACCCACAAACTGAATAATTGCTTGTTGAAAGTTGATTGGTATTTTCAGTCGTCAAAATGGAAAGTTTCTACGTACAATAAACAAAAACCAATGCATTTTCCGGGAAAAACTAATTATAACTTTTTTGAAGTTCTTCAAAAATCCTTTGTTTTTGTTATTTATGAAAGTTTCTAGCATCAAAACTGACCGAGGTATGAAGGAAATAATGTTGAATCCAATTTTTTTGTTGAAAAAAAATTGTGAATAACTCATCCTCTCTTCCCCCCCTTCGAAAAAAATTGTTGTTACTCCATAATTCACTTCATTCATGTTCTTATAATGAGTTCTGAGTTTTTCTTCAATTGAAAGTACGTATTTTCAGAAAAAATTGTGATTGAAGAGAAAAAATCATATACGTAATTCAGCTAAAAATCACTATTTCTTCGAAATAACTCAAAAAGTATTGATCACATGCAAAATTTTCTAGAGTACAAAATTGAGGGTTATTCTTCTCGGATTATTTTGGTGTTTCATTTTCTTCTGCAGGATGAAAATAGAGTAAGATATGGCCAGTTAAATATTGTGAGGGTTCGCGCAAAGTACCTTTTTTGAGCCCGTTCAGCATGAGCCTTTTCAAAAATATAATCTGAAACAAAAAATCATGTGAATGAGCTTATAGCTCTTGAAAAAAGCTACAAAATGCTTTTTTGGTGGATTTTATTGCTTGAATACTAAGCGAGTTATGGGAAAAAAACAAAAACATTTTTTTTAGAAATTAGAGTATGTTCTAAATTGTTCGTTTCCGTTAACCAGCTGACGAACGTCAACCCTCAGAAGTCGAAACTTGTGCGAGCAATGGATCAACATTATACATTAGTATATTGAAGAATACACATAGTAACTATATTTTAGGCCTGGTGGAAGAATAAAGGCTTTTTGATGGTCTTCAAAAAAGGTTCAATTAGTTTTTCCCGAAAAATGTATTGGTTTTTGGTTATTGTACGTAGAAACTTTCCATTTTGGCGTTTGAAAATACCAATCAACTTCCAACAAGCAATTATTCAGTTTGTAGTGGGTTTGCATACATCACAAAAAAACAATCGCTTTTGTTTTTTCAAAAGCTATTATTTTGCTCTCCGCAGGTTTTTCGAGTAGATGCATTATTTTCCAGTTATTCGCGAAAAAAGATCTGAACACGTGATTTTTTCTGCCTGAAAACCGACAATTTCACTCGTGAATAAGTCGAAATATATTGATTTTCAGAAAAAACTTCATTGAACAAAAAGTGCTCAGAATTAGTCAATCTATTGATTTCCGCAATTATTTCCAATGAAAAATTTTTGACCCCCAAGAAGGGGGGGCATCCACCCCGAGGGAGAAAGCAACCCTCGGCAAAGGGTAGATTTTGAAAAAGATGGTATGTAGATCTTGAATCCAAATTTTCATGCGAATCGGTGCTGTATGGGATAAATACACGGGAAAATGGTCATAGGCTGGACTATTTGTTGATTCAAGTATATTATACTGAAATAAGTCGTGTAATTGAAATGAATGACATGTGAGGTGAAATAATATGTGAGTCGTTGCCAAAAATAACAATCAAGCAGTCAGCACTCAACCTCTCTAGTAACCAAACAAAGTGAGTCATTTTGTTCGAATCTTGATTGAGGATATACCGCTGTCGTTTCATTTTCATGTTGATTCCTTCAGAAGAATTGCAGTTGGACTGTTCGGATAAATAGAGTGTTGAATATTGTAAATATTATTGATTGGTCATTATCACACAGAACACACAGAGACGACGTTGAATATTCATTGACTTTAATGGGTTGCTTTGTACGATATTTACTCAACAGATAATTCAAGGAAAAATCCCCAATTGAAATGTTTACACCAAATTTCTCAGTTGATGAGCTGTTATGGGATTTTATGTTATCGCCCGATGGTTTCAAAGTCATTTTATCGTATATGTTTGGCACTGATTTTATTGTGTTGTGTTGTGCAAATCTATGTATCGAAAACACACTTGCTCGCTGAAGAAGTAGTGAAACAGAGTACATAATTTTTAAATCCACCCTGGCGGTTCTTTGACACTCAACTGCCACCCGTTATCCTCTTTTCGCCCCACAAGGAGTGGATAAAGGCTGAGATAACTAACGGAAATTGATATTGGAAATGAGTTTTCTGAACCTTTGTAGTGAAATAACCTGATAGCTGAAATTTGAAAGTCGTGATTGGGAGGTCGGTAAATTACAAAGTGCACTTTGAACCGCATTAATAATATTCCATGCATGCACTTGATGTCGATACTTTTTATACACTGAGAAAACTGAATTTTCCATGATGTGAATGAGAGCTCGTGACTAAATAACCTGTCACATATCGAGGGTTGTTATTATGTTACCACGAACGTTTCAACATACGTGCAGTATTTGTCGAGTTATTTGTGTTGTTTGCAAACAATTCGGGAAAAGCTCCTCGAGTCCTAATAACAATTATTCACCAATTCTGTTACAACCTGTATAACACAAATTTTGTTCAATGAAATATTGAAGAAAAACATAAGTGTTCTCCATTTTGTACTGCTTTGTATGCCGGATTTTCACGGTCAGGCCAAGAAAATGAATCATATAAATTCGTTAGCTCAAAGCATTTCGTTTTCAGGATGTATCCAGTTATGTAGCTACAAATGTTTTCAATTATCTTCGTAGTTATGAGTCAGCTGTTCGTTGGATTATAACATCAAGTCTCTCATCCATTTGTGCTGTCATAATTACTGGAGTTATCATTAATTTTCAATTTGTGAGGTGCAAGGAAAAGTTTTATATTAGTGTGGTAACTAGATCGGATAAAAAAATAACAGTTTTAAATTCGACGTATTGAATGAACGCTTACCATGATTTTCAATTGTTGGGCAGAAAATCAGGCTGAAATTGATAATTGGCTGAGAAAAAAAAGGAACAAGTAATAAAGAGAGTCCAGGTGGCCTGATTGATACGGAGAGGACAAAAAACGCTCTATATTTCACCCGAAGAGTCCATAAAAGTCTATGATAAAGTCTTATGGAAAGTGTGAAATGGGAGGATAATGAGATATGCTTGAATATTCGAAAAAAAAATCTGGGAAAATTGTTCAGATAGTTCAGAAGTCTTCTGAGCTTGCAAACACTCACAAATATTCCAAGCTGATAACAATTTTGATAGTTTATTCTAGCTTTTTTGGGTTCTTGACCTACCACAATCTGACAAAATAGGAATTATTATAAGAATCTTTACAAGTGTAGAAGGGCCGATTTTCAATCTACCCGAGACGTTGCTGCCATAATTCCTAGTTTTTTCAGATAATGGTAGGCTAAGAAGTCAAAAGAGCTAGAAGAAAGAATCCATCGACCATAAAATAATGACATTACAACTGTCATTTTGATATCTGTTCGAATGATAACATGCCAGTGACTAGGTAAAGAGTATAGAGACATTATAGAGGAAGGAGATATTATGAATATACTATGCCCAATACTGATCGAAGACAATTCTTCTGTTCACAACCATAATAATTATGATATTGAAGGTTTAGGCTCCCTTATTAAGATGTATCTCATGAATATTTTGAAACTGTAGTAGCAAATAAGACTTATAAATGAATTATTCATCAATGAGTATTTGAAAGATTCCAGTGTGATTTTATTGTATGAGTGAATGCTTTTTTCACGTCTCGTAGGTAAATGAGTGAGATAATTAATATATTCCATTATTGAATATTCAGTGGTTAGTACTTATTAATTTGGTGTACATAATTCAATATGTATATTGTCCTTTTCAGACGATTGCATTTAATCACGATGGGATTTTAATTTATCTGGGGAAACAATAGTTTGACATAAAAAAGTTATTACTCATTCGCCAGCTGAACTTGTTTCATCTTAACCGTTTCTCCCTTACTGTCTCGTTCATAAACATTTTCGGTTTTAAAAAATTATTCCTTGTATGCAGGCTCGATGAATGCCATGTCAAGCTCATTCCGACGCTCCCACGAAATCTTTTGTTTCTCCAATTCCTCCCTCACCTTTTCACAACTTGCCTCATCCTACTGATTGCCAAGATTAGCCTAACTTCCAATTTGACAAAAGGAAATGCCTGGGGAGTTTAACCTTGAACTATCTTCTCAATGAATTCGCAGAAAGTATTGAACGGGTGAGGTTATTCACAGTAGGGTGTGGATTTGATGACTGGCGGTGATGAAAATCAGGGATGTAAAGGAGCATATTGTAAAACTTCTACTATTTTCACTTCTGCGGTTCGAAGAATTAAAAATTGTTTTCCATTTTATAAAAACTGACTCGAGATATATAAATCAATTATGTTAACTTCATTCACGGCAGGTTATATCGAAATCGAATGGTATCTTCAGTATTTGAGTCCACTGAATTCATTTACGGTATAGTTTTTTCTATGGCTATAATATTACCGAATAACATTTTGAAAGGAGAGTATTTGTATTTGGATGTATCCATCCTGGATGAGATTGACAACCATTTTTAAATGCGATTTTTACTTTTCAATTCATTAACTGTACTTCATAAAGTTATCGATGTTTTGGGGCAGAACTAAAGGAGATTGATGTATTTTTCTTTCGCTTCCTTCAAGACGAATGGCATTAGAATTTCCATACTATATATAAAGTTTTGCCAATCTACAGGATTCCTATCAAAAGAAGGAAGATCCCGCGGTAGAGACTGACTATTATGAAAAATATTGCATCACCGAAAGAACGTGTTGCAATTCAATAACTGGTGCAGTTAGTATAAGTTCTCCTTTCGGCAACTGCTAGTTTTATGATATTCGATTGGTATTGAATATTTATATAAAATCTTATGCAAATTCGTCGATTTATAATTCCATTCGTAATTTTTTTTTCACGTTTCTGAAACTTGGTAGGTATTTCGACTGTTCTATTTATTAGCGATTCAACTCTCACTGGAACCTTTCGAGAATCACTTTTGGGAAAATAAAAAACTCTTTTCTTGCTTCAATAGTCCCAACAGCTTTTTTATGTCGAGAATAATTTAATTGATATTCTTGCCAAAAATAACTTTATTTGCGTTCTAGGCCATCTTTTCTGTTCTGTTTCAATAACTTAATTTTTTCTTGCAATATATTTTTAATGATAATGGGTAGCTCTCAGTAATGAATGTGTCATTTGATCGGATAATATCACCGTTCAAACTCTGTTTCATTAGAAAACGTGTTTTATCAAGAACCCCTACTTCCCAAGTTGATTAACATCTGTGCTGAATGATCCAATGGGACGGGGTCAAAGACCTTATACTTATTGTGGTGTTACATATGTAATAATAATGAAATGCAAGGGCGCATCCAGAAGAGGATAGAGGGTTTGGTTGTTTTTTTTTGTTGTCGACATTTGTCATATTGACAGAGAAAACATAAGTATTGAAAAAGAATTGTAAAATAAATATATCTGGGTTTTTGAAAATCTGTACCCTCACTCATTCAATAGTGTGAAGGATGTTTGATATGTATATTATTATTTCGCATTATATCTTGGTTAAAAATAGCTATTTATTCAACCAGTTACAAAAAGTTGCATTCTGTAATCGAACGTGATGTCTGCGGGCGAGCTCAGCGAAATCCCGTAAAGTAGTGTGAGTTATAAAAAATTGAAATTGTCTTTAGTGTTCCATACAAGATTTTTTTCTGAATTTCATAGGAAGTATTCTTTCATCATTTTCAAATATTAAAAATTCAATTCAAATTGTTATTTTTCGGATCGAAATATAAAAATTAGAACTTTTTTGAAGAAGTTAAATCGTAGAATACACTAACAGTCTCTGTTGATAGATATGCCTTTATCATTTAAAGATGTTTTATCCATTCGAAAATAAAGGAAGAAAGAGACCATCTAAAACAGCTCCTCCTCTGCCTGTATGGCACAACGGGCACTGGGTTACATAGAAATCACTTTTTCTCTTAAATTTATATACCAGGTATATGAAATTTGAATCAAATAGATAGCATACTTAGGAAATATTTACACAATTATCGCTTGTTCGGTTGGCATAATTCACAAGTTTATTGAATTCGGTCAGAAATCAATCATTATTTGCTGACATGAAAAATGCGAAACTGATTGAAGAAAGTCCAGTTTTATCGAGAAGATAACAGAAAACACTTCATGTAATGAACAATGAGAAGAGACGACATTTTTTAGAGAGGAAGTGGACTGAGGATGCAGACACTAAAAATATTTCAACATTTTAACAATTTTTCAAGGCATCCCGAAGTATAGTAAGCAAGTTGCAACGTATGGACTATAGAAAAATGTTCTTTGTTAGCAGATTGTTGGAGTGATATGTGCTTGTAAAAACCAGAAAGGAATCTTTTTTGAATCGAGACATTGAAGAGGATAAAGAAAGTGGTATGCGTAATACTATATTGAAACAATACGTGTGTTCACAATTATCATAATATTCGAAATATTGAAGCTTTAAGATTGCAGAGCTTTTGCGATTTGTGGCGTTTTACTTCAAAACCAAATAAATTATATAATATTTATTTATTATATAATATAAATATATAAATGACCAGCGACCTGCCCCGACCTTGTCCGTTTAAAAAATGGTTATTATGGGTTATTCCTAAGAGATAGACTCACACCATCGCCGCCTTTTGTAGACCTTTTCAAGTTGTACAATACGGTGGTACATTATTATCATCTATCTCGTAGTGGGCAGAGAGCGTTTGTAATAAAGGGGAAAAATGTGTTTATTCACGACATCACATTAAAAACCTCTAATAATATCAGTGTTTACTATATTATGCATGTATGATGTATATAAAACATTTTTCAGCATACTGCCCTTGATTGCCCCTCCTATGGCAGCTATCAATGCCTGTTGTCTGATGGACCCATCCTCGGTTCTCAGAAAGCCAAATCAACACAACTGTCTCCGTGACCATTTTCACACAACGTTTAAAGCCCCATGACAATTATTTGTCTTCTCTCTACCGCATGCCATCTGCGTGAAGTACTCTCCACCCAATTAAACGCATTCGTTTCCGACCCTCGACCGTAAGGGAAAGGGTAATGCGTTCTACTGATATAGTTTAACTTATACGTAACCTAACCTGACCCTCTGATCCTTGAGTAGATCCCGCTGAGTTTTGTGTCATATGTTAGGGGATTTCTGGGAAGTGATAATCGTATTCGATAATATTTGGCTACCCACTAAATTCAATTGTTTGGTCTTGGTTGACGATGACAGTACCTCGAGCTTCTATTGAATGTTTATGTTTGATGTTACTCGATAGACACAAATCTCACGAATTGGATTATGTGAAAAAGTAAATTGTAAGTGGCTAGTGGTAGGGATTATTTCTAGAAAATCTTAATATTAGAGAAAAATTTAATGAATATTACATTCTAAATATGAAAATGATAACATTGGTTTGTCATTAGGTTAATTCTGGGCTGGTTGACATTGAATATTCTGTGATCTTATTGAATTCCTTTTCGAATATTAAATAAGTGATTTCCAATCTCAGTTAATATTTTGAGCTCAATCTGTTTTCAATATATGAAAGGTGAATTTTTATTATAAAAGTTCTTAAACAAAATTGTCTTCAATTATAAAGGTTTGTTTAACGATTGAGGAGGAAATTCCTTCACTGTAATCGCATCACACCAATTCAATTGTTTACGACATTAGATATTTGAAATTTGACATTGTTATTCGTTAATAATTCTCGAGGCTTTGATGTTCCTCTTGAATTGGCTCCATTTCAAAACGATGTATTGAGATTTATACAATGTTTCGAAAATGTCAATTGATCTAATAACATGAATAGTTTTATCATTGATGTGTATACCAAATTTCAAATCATTTACCCAATCGTGATTTGAGAACAATATGACAGAAGAAAACCGTAAATTTGCAATGACACAGTTCTTCTTCTCTGCATGTATTCCACCTCTTTGGATCATAAACGAATTTATACACTATTTAATTTTACCTACTGTAACTATTATATTTTTTATTCTTTTCTCTTCCAATGGCCTGCATCGATATGTGACATTTGTGTAAAGTATGAATCATAGTATAAAAAGTATTATCTTTGGAAAACTAACGACTTACTCGTAATCACGAAAAACAGCAAAATAATAATAATCCCCTTCAAGTACTCCCAGAGAAGAAACCTCTGATTGAAAAGATGAAGAAACTGGGGAATATTCCAAACGTCAAAATTCGCTGATGTACTTGGATGGAGGTAGTCAGACTTGATGAAAGAACTGTAATAGTCGATAGGATCAGAGTATTTTTGTGGAAAGAGGGAAGTTTTGAGAAAGCGAATTTTGCCTTCTTCCCGGTTAATTAATGCTCGTGTATTAATGAACTTCATTACATGATCGTTGCATAATATACAAATGTGTATATATAATATATATTCTAATATTCTACAAGGCTCAGATACGACCTGTCTTGGAATACAGTTCTTATGTGTGGAGTTCGGCACCAAAACATCCATTGAGGCTTCTCGATTCCATTCAGAGAAAGGCAATTCGTCTTGTTGGTGATTCTTCGCTCACAGACTCGCTCACTTCATTGGAACATCGTAGAAGGGCCGGTGACTTGTCTCTCTTCTATAGATATTTTCCGGGTCGGTGCTCTTCTGAATTGTATTCAATCGTTCCACCCTTGGCAATATTTACACGGATGACTCGACGAGTACAGAATTCCCACCTGTTTGTTGTGAATTTGGAGTCCTGTCGAACCTCTCTTGCTCAGGGATTTTTTTCAATAGAACAGCTGAGCTTTGGAACTCCTTGCCGAAAGAGGTTTTTCCTGAGGGTTACAAACTTCAAAAATTCAAAGTGAATGTTAATTCGTATCTCCTGTCCCTTGATTCACGCGGTGTTCTTCGAACATTACAGGGCTTTCCTTTCGTCTGAATCTGCATATAAAAAAAATACTCATTTTCTGAACACATACTCGGCATCTATCCATTAATATAGCTTCACTGTACTGGAAACAATATCGATCTCAACAAGCGATTCTATTTATTTCTCAGCATCTTTTATAGATTATTGATATCGAATTCTCATTTGTATCTCTAAATTTCCATTTTATACTCCGCCCCATGCGGGCTTTGTAGCGTCGCTTTTAATAAATTGCTGTAACATCATTTTACGTCCTATAATTATGCTTTCAGGATTTTTACGATCATCAATAAATAATTTCCAGGAGCCCGTGGTTGGCTTGTCAGCTATTTGTTTCTAGTAAATATTAAATTCGACTCTTTGTCTTTTTTCTAGGAAATCAAATTTATGGAAAATCTATTCGGTGAACTTCGCATTTATGCATTTGAAAATAGACATGTGCACTACTAATCAATTATCTGTCGATGATATTTATTTTTTTGAATTTCAAACAACCAGGTTAAATTATCAATAAAGTGAAATTCTATAGATATCCGTAACCGGATCAGAAACTCGTAGTTATTGGTTATTGGTTGAGCAATATTTATGAAATAAAAAGTTTCGAAACCTATTCACAGGAACGTATACTTCGTTCTCTGTCCTATAGGTGGTGCTGAATTCGCAATTGCAGTTTGGGGTTATTTTTAAATATAAAAATAAAAAATGTATCGAGAATTCGGCACTATAATGATCTGGTGCCTGATTCAGTTGTCAGGTTGTTAGGACTGACAGTCCTTCGTCTTACCTGCTGTTTTGTTCTTTGCACTAACAATAATAATATTGTTGCGCTCAAATATTGCGTCTATTTCCTCTATACTCCAGTGCAATTCGTCCCCCACCAAATTATTCGTCTTCGTTTCTTGTGAAGCAGCAAATGTATTTTTTTTCTTTTGTTCCGTTTCACTCCTGCCAACGAATATTTATTCGGCCTACTGTGTTATTAGGCGAGCTATTAGAGTTATGCAAGACCTGTAAAAAAAGATGTGCTGTATAAATTAGTAGTAAGCATCGAAAGTAAGCAGTGCATAATTTACGTAATAGAAATAATCGTCGGTAACAAAGTCACCTTGCTGAGTATGTAGGTAAGAACAGGCGCCGTGTTGGTCTGTGGACCTAACCGGGTTCAATGGCTGCAGATCAATTGCACGTGATATTTTCAGAATGGATACCTGTAATTGTATTAAATACCACCCTTGTGGTAAGTATTTATGAGAATTCCAGGGGGATACTTGGCCATAGATTCAGAAGTCATTTGGAACTTAGATTGAATAAAAAGATTTCAAAATCTTCAACACATGAAGTTTGGTGTTTTTGTTTTTATTGTATATTGCAGAAAAAATGAATACTTGTCATTATAATAAAACTTTTGTGTCTGATAAAATGTTTATATTCCTCTCAGGAAATTATGGCATGAAAAACAAGTCTATCGGTTTCATCAAGCTGCATAATGCATAAAAACACATTAACGAATGAGGTCAAAGTCGAATTAAATTTCCGTTTAGTTAGAGATGTAATAAACTCTATCAATTCCAAGTATCATCGTCTGATACTCTGTTCTTTCCATACTTCTGTGTTGTCAACAAATTCTGTAAATTGTAACAATTTCCTCTATAGCTTGATTTTGAAATGAATTGGTTTACTAGAAGCTTCAGAAGTTTAACTCAATAAGATAAATCCATTTTTTCAGTAATAGCTCGAGTTATAGTAGTAGTAATGTTATGAAAGTTGAGAAAACTTATGTGTTTTTATACCACCTATATGTCCGTAGAGGACGAAACTCCAGTAGCGTTAGTTACAAATATTAGGGTATAAAAACATAGTTATAATGATCTACCTAAGATGCCTAGGAAACCCTGGTGTATCTACTTATACCTGAATAATTTTGGGATAAACTTGGCGAAAAGCGATTGCTTGATTTCTGAGATCGCAAAAGCTCCAGATCGCTATTGTAGATGGCGATCAGTCATATACTATATGAAGCTTAATTTTCAGTAGAGAGGAATGTGCAACCAAATATTCTACCACTGTTTATTATTTGCCTACTGAGATTTTGACAGCCCTGACAGCCAATCAAATGCGTTTCAGAAAACGTGCATGTAACGTGGAAACCTACCGTTAACAACCTGTTAATACTGTCACTGTCACCTGCTACCTCTACAAGTTTTTAGTGTTTTTATATCAGTTTGTAAGACTAGACTTTGATTCCGAGAAAATTTACTTTGCCCATTCGCCTGAGAATGTACGACAAAGTTCATGCTAGTGTATTGAAAGTGATAGACTGTCTTGGAATTGGGGATACACACATCAGTTATGCAACGGTTCAAAATACGTATCACTTCGATATTTCCTTTATTTACTTTGTTTTCAATATCTCATTATTAAGAGCTACAGATGGTTCCTCCTCGATATAAGACTTTCGCTCAAGCTGAAACGAATAAAATTAGCTACAACGCTACATTCATGTTATTATTTTGGGGCGATTTGTTTTGTACTGACCTTAGGTATTGAATAAAGAAGAATATTTGGATCCCCAGATTTTGACTGACCACACAAAATACGAAATCTTCTACACATCATGAAAAAGTACTTGTAATAACTTCAACACTTATTCCACTTATATAGACTTTTAAACACTGTTGAGTGCGAAGAAATAATTTCAGTTTTCATTGACAACAATAAACATAAAAGTTACGTCAATCTGACAAAACCGACATTTATTTGACAGATTTTCGAAAATGCTTATATAACGCCCCCTATACAAAAATTAGAAAGCTTTTGTAATCTTCGATTGTTTTTTGCCAAGAAATTCTAAACAATATCGAATCACTAGATACACCAGGGTTTCCTAGGCATCTTAGATCTACCAAATAATGGAGGCTACTTTCATCAATTCATTGAATGGTAGTATTCAACATCATCAATTTATTGATTGATAAATCATTCATTTGGAACTGATGAAAGTCCTCATCATATTTACAAGATATTCTTAGTCCTGTAGAATCGAGAAATTAGATGATTATTCAATATTTTGAGAAATTAATCTGCGACTTTCAACTAAATACGAAACGAAATTTATTGCTAAAGTGAGTTTACTACAGCAGTTATCTGATATTAAACAATAGGTTTATATAATCTGATATTCATTCATCAGCATGAGAAAGTAAATCGATTGTGATCTTTTCACATGCGAGCATATGTTTGATTTGAAATGAAATCGTGTGAACTGTGTTTTATAAGTATTAACATGATTTGCCCAACATCGTTATATGAATTTGGTGTCTTATTCCCACTTTTGATAGGTTCTATCGTATATCAAAGGGGTAGTGTTGACCGCTCAAATATTTTGTCAGAGTATAATTGTGAATACATATGTTTTGGTTGACAACAAAAGGGTGAGAAAACCCAACTCTAGTCCACCGTATGTTGATGAGACCACTAGAGAAAAATGATTCAACTCCAAAACATGTTTACGATTTGTGGACATTGTTGGAAATTGCAAGATAGTGGATCCTCAATTTCGAATATTTGCCGAATTTATGGGCGATTGCCACATTGTGAGTGATAGATTTTAGAGGTGAAGTAAAAGTAATATGAAGAGGTCTCTTCTTGATGAAAACATACCTTAGACAGGAAATATCCTATTTCGATCGCTGGTATCCACAGTAGTCTTTAGGTGTTGACTTGAAAATCAACCCGTCCAGCTGTTTTTTTTTTTGTTGAACGTCGATATTCAGGAAATTAGATTTGTTTTGTTTTCATTGACCGATATTGTATACTTAAACTGAAAGATGAATAAAATGTGTTATTTTCAATGAAGGTGAATGTGTCGAGGTTATTGATTACATTGAACAATTCACTTGTTTTTTTTTGAGTGGGGTTGACAATGTTCATCGAGTAGAATTGATTCGTTTAATAAATTAATTAGGCCCTCAATATTGAAATGAATCGTTAATAAAAAAATGTATTATTGGTTGGAGCATTTTCCAAATTTTTTCCATTTTTCTTTCGATTTCTACTCATTCATGTATTTTTCCTTTTTTTTATTTTTGCTGACGGCTCATTTCAACCTTTTCATTTTTAAATTCAATGTCCATTGGACAATAAAGATCCGGGTAATACTTAGGTCGCAATGAGCACCTTTTTTTGTGGAACTTACGTCATCCGGTCTCCTCTACAAAAAATCCGTATAATAGTTTTGGTGGTCTCGTATATTTTCGGAGGTACAGGTCCATTTTGTTGTTAAACTTCACAATTTTTCACATCAAATTTCTGTTGTTTGAAAAAACAAAATTCTTTCATCACACAAGTCCTTATTTACTCGTTGTCAACATTTTCGAGCAGACAAAACCTTTATTGTTTCAAAAAAAATTTTTTTTTTAACGTCAAGATTTTGTAGGGGCGTCATAGCTAAATACTGATTTATTGCGAATCTTGCCTTGTTACCGCCGTCATTGTTATTGTTGAAAACGGAATATATTTACGTTGACTTTTGAAGAAGGGTAAATTATTTGAAACAATAATGATTTTGTCTGTTTAAAAATTTTAAAAACATTAAATAAAGACTAGTACAATGTTTTGATAAAAAGGACAAATTTTGTGTGTTCAAACAGCAGAAATTTGATGTTGAAAATTGTGAAATCCAACAACAAATTGGACCTGTATCTCCGAAAATATACGAGACCACCGAAATTGTTTTAAGGATTTTTTGTAGAGGAGACCAAATTACGTAATCTCCACGAATAAAATTCAAAAAAAGTGCTCATAGCGATCGAAATATAACCAAGATCCGAACCAAACCACTTCATATATTTCGTTCACCCGCCGAAACGAAGATCATTATCTGCTTAAAAATGTCGAGAACGAGTAAATTAGAACTTGTGTGATATTTTGAAAGGACAAATTTTGTGTATTCAAACAACACAGAAATTTTATGTCAAAAATTGTCAAATTCAACAATACACTGGACCTGTATCTCCGAAAATATTCGAGACCGCCGAAACCGTTATGAAGATTTTTTGTACAGGAGACCGAATTATGTAAGCTCCACAAAAAATTAAAAATAAAAGGTGCTCATAGCGACCGAAGTATCACCAATATCCGAACCAATACCACTTCATTTATTTCGTCCACCCGCCGAAACGAAGATCGAAACGCGCTCGCTCCGTGCAGTTCGTCCGCCACCGATTTCCACGGCTACCGCCGTGTGCTTGTGACTCCGTGGAACACTCGAATCTCCTGAGCTCGCGACAGCAGCAGGACAGTCACTCCGCTACTCTCTCGCAGGAAAAGCGACCGCTTTGCGATACGAGCTTTCGACGCGACAGCATCCGACATCGAAACATCGAGGAAGTGAAGCTGTAGCAGGATTTTCGCTAGGAAATTTTTTTCTCGAAGGACCGATTGGTATGAGTGACTAGTGTTTTGTTTGAAGATATACCGTGCGTTCCGAAGCAGAGCGACGGTTGACAAGTGTTGTGTAGCTGGTTTATATGCAATCCCTGTTCGTGAGGAAACCGAATCCTGCTGTTCGTGAGTATCTGATTAATTGGATTATGTCAGAAAAATATTTAGTACAATTGAAGACTGGTTGCAAAGTTTGAAGTCTGACCATCCTTTTTTCATTGAAATTTTCTTCAAACTGTTTTGAAAATTTGGCAGTTGCTATTTGCTAATTGAATTGTGTTGAATATCAGTATTGTTTTGTGGTTTTCGTGATGTCTCCCAGGTGTTGAGCGTGAAATTTCAGATTCTTCCCCAAGCTTCCAAGCATCCTGTATTTCATCTGTAATTGTAGTCGTTTTATGAAGTTCGACAGACTCAGAACTTCCTTTTGGCGATGACACAGTATCAAGGGTGAAACTGGAACTTTTGATGTGAAAGTTGGAACTTTGAACAACATTCAATTACCGTAAGACTAAATTGCTATAACTCTTTTAGCTAACAAGGTTGGCATCTTCAGGACATGAAACTGATACAGATATTGAGACAGTTTGTTCGTTAGTATGCACTCTGGTCTTACTCATGGATCTATTTATTCCATAGTCTGTTTATTGTTTCCAGATTACTTATGCTGTTGTTATTGATGATGGCCCGAACTATATTTTGTTTATTTCTATATCGTAAAGATTAACTAAAGACGCCAAAACACGTTCTCGTTGTATATGCAATATAAAAAACCTAATAAACCAAAATATATAGATTAACGAATTCAGAACACTATTAGCAAAATGAAATGGGGTTGTAAAGATCGTAAACAGGTTCAATCTTTCAAATTCCTGATGACCCTGTATGTGGCAAGTCTCCAAAATCAAGAACACTGATATTCCTATTGCTGTGTTCACTGGGTCATCTGATCTCGTCATACATTTTATCGGCTTCCTAAAGACTATCTTCTGAATTATGTGGGAGAGCAAGAAGGGGGCTGAACAGAAAAGCATATACAGCAGGTATGGTTCAGTAATTAAACTGAGCTGGACGCGGACTGCGATATCTATGCAGAAAAAAAATTAAGATAAAAGTTGATTCTGGTACAATTGCCGAAGTGAATTTGCAATATGATTGAGTTTGTCCCACGATATTTCTCTTCTCGAGGAAGGAGTAATAATTCTTCCAGATGGGAAGGCAAATCAAAGCATATCATAGCTTAATAGCAGATTGGAATAAAATCGGACAAATCAAATAAATTTCTCAATGTGCTATTTTCAACTCAAAGAAGTCTAAATATGTTCAAGGCCTTATCTTGTAACCTGCGATACTTGGAACATTTTTTTTTGATTTAACTTTCACGACTTAGTGCCGGTATTATAAAACTATTTTGACAGATAACTAGAAGTTAACTTGTGGAGTGACGTCACATGTTTCAGTACTTCAAAAGGCATGAGTTAACTTTGTTGGTAGGAATGGGTATCAGTTAAAACTTTGTTTTATAATACCGGCCCTTAAACATCTCCCAAAAATCAGTTCCGTTCCTCTTTTAACCTCCTGTTAGTTTTGACTATACTAAGGAACTACAGCGATAGTGAAACCAGTTCATACCCTAGCCACCAGTTGTGATGATTATAAAGAACTGTTCATTTTTTTCTGTCTGAAGCGTGATTTGATATTCTGCAGTTGAAACCTCTGGAAAAATGTAATGAACGTTTTATAGGTCTCATGGTTTATATTTTTGGATCTGGAATGTGCAATCGAATCAAATCATTCCTTGGTGCCTTCACAAAAAGATCTACTGATTAATTCGAGAATTGAAAATTCCGTATAAACTACTTAACTGTTGATAGAAGAAGCGTTTATAATTTCAACATAAACATAATTATTCCAAACCAAACATTACGTTACGAATATGCGAATAGGTACTTGTTTACTAACTTTAGTAGATGGATTCGCCATCATTTATGAAATGCTAGAGGAAATTACTTATATAATGAAGTACTTTCAGAAAATGAAATGCTTCGTATTCTACTTGAAGATCCTTGGGAATAATTTTTATTCGTAATTTCTCACCTGACCTATTTCGCTACCAACTACAGAATTTGAATTCCATATAACATCAAGGAATTTGTATGTAAGGATTTTCACTTATTCCTTGATCAATATGCCATTTGCAGATTTTTTTTTGGCAAATATTACCCACTTTATTGAAAATATACTCCGAAGACTATTTCGAAAGTGAAACGCTAATAATTGAAGCAGACACCGCATGCGAATTTAGTGACGTTGCATGGAAGTCTCTATCATTAATTTGATGTTGCGAAACGAATGGATATACTCAACACCAAACCACCAATTCGGAATTACTATTCCATATTCATGATCAATCCAATATCGAAACGCTTTGACCAGTAAGTAATAGTAGATAATACCACGAGGCAATAATGAAAGCTATTAATTTGAATGAATATTTCGAGAGAATAATAGTCATTAATGCGAGTAGTATACTCTACTTTATTTACGACTAATTCATTCATCATAAATAAATGATTTTTCAGAATCATTAATCTCAATATGAATACAGAAATACTCTACACGTTTGACATTGACACTTTGGAGTTTGGTTAGATCGTTTCCACGGTAATATTCAATTCGAGAAATTTTGTGATAGGACTACAAGACAGAATAAAAACTATTGCTATCAATCCCTCGCTATTATTCCTCAAGGGAATAATATATGGCATTATACTGCAGAAACCACTAATATTATATATATATTAGTCGGAAATAAAGACATGAAATATCTTCCATTAGCATTATGTCATCGGATTCGTAAAATAGAAAACCGGAAAATTTTCCTCATATTCCCTTCAGTATATACAAATGCATATGATTGGCGTGATTGTTTAGAATCTGTCTACACCAGTTCATAATTCAAGGTCGCTCTAAGGTTTATGAGAGCTGGCGAGCGCAATATGCAGTCCTGTGACGTGAAGCGGTGTTTCAATGTGACATCAAATTAGTTTGAACTCAAGAGGAGAATTTTTCAGAGCTCAGTTACTTAAAAAAAACAAGCTGAAAGAATTTTCATTCGACAAGCGTTTCTCCTGTGAAGTGGCTTTCTTCAAGATGAAGATCGAATCAATCCTAAACTCGTAAATATATATATTTTGTTGCAAGGGATTTTTCAGTTCAAATAACGAATTATTTCAGTGGCATTATTGAAACTAGAAATCATTTTCATGTGGGATTAGCACCCACTTCATTCCAAAAATGTTTTATTCATATCCAATCCGTATTTCCTTAATAATCCATCGTTCTATTTGTTTGCCATATTCGAATTGATGTTTCAAATATGTGTCCTGTTCAGTTCGTTTGATTTGGTACATAATCATGCGTTATAATCAAATCGGTTAACCCCTAAGGTATAACGTATATAGCAGTTCACGGCTATTAATTCAGAAGTGGTACAGTTTGCGTTACCTTTGTCATCAGTACTGCGTCAGATGATGAGTGATGGTTCGATTCATGATGTTATTTCGAATAGGAAATCCCAAAGAACCTACGGTTTGTTTTAGATTCGATATGAATATATTTTCTTGGTATTTTATGGCGTGGTTGATTTGCATTAATATTCTATTTTAGTATTATGCAGAATCGAGATTCATCATAATGAAAATGTATGTAATGAAACCACTATCAGAAGGAATTCAAACCACATATATTTTTGTTCTTCCATTTGATAGTACGTTTGGGATCCATTGGGATTCATAATATACATGAATAGAGATCCAATACACCAGACTTATATCCCTTGCACTGGATGTACTTTTCACTTTCTTATATCACAGTATACAGATTATTCAGTAGTTGATATTCTATAAAACTTTTTCGAGGACCAGAACCAGAATGAAATTATGGCTAAGTATGGTATTATTTCTTTATCATCCCCTTGTCGACAATGTCATGTTGAATCGAGTATATTTATTATATTTTTGGGTTTATATCACCATTATTTTAAGTTCATGGGTTATTTTTCAGCATTTTCAGAAAGATCAGGTATGGAATATCCTGTAGATAGCTGAGGGAAACTCAAAATAAAGTACAAAATAAAATAGTAATTTGAGAACTTCGAAGGTTATAAGATCATCTCTCTTCAGAATTATGTAAACACGAAAGCACGCTCTCAATATATCCATGACGGTGTTATGATGATAGTCATAAAATCAAGTTTATCAACTTAATGAATAACTTGCATGAGTACTTCGAATAAATAAGCTATCAAATTCAACCACGAGCTCGTTAACCGAACAGCTGGATTGGATTGGAGTAAATATTTATATTTTCTTCGTTTTGATGAGATGAAGATATCCAAAATGGTACAGCTTTATTGTCCGTTAGGTCAATGTTGTTTATGATATGGCATTGAAAATTGTTTAAAGTTATTTGAAACACCAACACACTGTTGCTTCCACATGGAAACTACTGCCAGTTATTATATTCTGGACTTCTCTGGAGCGATTCTGTTCTAATAAAAAATTCCATTTCTGGGGGTAGACTAAAAATTTGCCCTCCTGCAAGTCTTAAATAGATTTCATGTAAACTTTATTTTATATAAAAATCTACATGCAACAAAAATTACCTCAAATAGTCCTAATAATACTTGTAATGACTCCAAAAAGCCCCAGTAATACTTTTTATTTATGGTACAAAAATAATTATATGAATATTGCAGCGGTCATTAATAATTTGGCAAGTACATCAAAAATAAATTCCCTTGAATTATTCAGAAATTTTGGAACTGCATCGTGAAAAACGTCATGAGAGAACTCAAGAGTATTTTCTTCTTTCCAATATTGCCGCTGAAAAAATCATGTAAAAGGTTGATTGTAGTCAAAAACTCTTTCTGTTCCGAAGGTTTCATCTGAGGAATAGGAGATGTTTCTGTGAAAGCTTACTTTCGAATGGTATTGTTTCATCAAATTGGTTTCTTTCCATTTGCTTTGTGTCTTATTCCAACTCATTCTAGTGATTCTCGTCTTTCATATAAAATCATACGCTCTTGAGGTAGCCTTATTGCCATTTTCATTCTTTCGTCAAGCCGTCTCAAGCTACCGGTTTTATTAGCACAATATGGGATTCTTTGAAGTTCATAAGCTTTGTTCAGCCCTAATTACAGTTTATTCATTGTTTCACTCCATTTTCTGATTCAAGTTTTCTCAGTTAATTCAAATTTTCATCAGTTATTGTGCCTGGTCATAATTATTCATTCAATAGGACTTTGTGAAATATCTTGTTTTTTTCCCATCCTGTTGAAATAGGAAGTTGAGACAATGGTGAGATATTTTTGAAAAACTTTTTTTGAATATTCTCCAACAAATATAATCACAGCTAATTATGAATTGACACTCTTCAATTGGAATATAACTATCATAAACATCCCTTTATTGTTTTCATCTCGGATCAGTCTATTAGTAGGAATTTTGAAATTATCAAATTGAGTCAGTTCAAATAGATTATGGCAAAGTAAAGAAGTTTACTTTTTGAAAAACACTGGATTGTGGATACCAAAAATACTTTGTTGTAATAATTGTGATCCAAATTGAGCGATTTCATAATGATATTTCGAACTGATTTCATTTTACAACTTCAAAAAAATTTACAGTGTTCTGACAACATTATGATCCGGAATTACTGAACATTCAGGTCATCTGATGAGTTACATGAGATAGTCTAGTTTTTTGTTATCCACAACTTTCACTTCAATTCTTTTTCGTTTACCATAGTGGCGAATGTGAACTCAAATATTATTATCACATGCTGAGGACCATTTAAGAAAATCATTATAAAAACCTGACAATTTTTAAGTCGCACTCAACACATTGGAGTATTACTGTAAAATGGGGAGATATTCAGTATCTTTTTGATATGAATAAGTCACGCCTCAGAAGTTTTCACCACCTTTTTCTTCCGTTAACACACGAAGTACTACTTTTTTAACTGTCGTGACGAGTGTCGTGATACTTGGAGACATACAACATTATTTGAGAGTGTATTATTAGTCTATTGTAGTAAGCAAACAAAACACGACGTGAATAGGTGCAAGTAAATACGAGCCGCGTCGTTTAGATCTAGTGACGTCATACACTGAATCGCCATATCAATGAAACATTTTTGCAAGGGTAGCTCTGAATCCCTATCGCTTTGTGATTTTCAAAGACGTCTTGATAGTTCTTAGAATCCCTATCGCTTTGTGATTTTCAAAGACGTCTCGATAGTTCTTAACTTTAAACCGAGCTTCTAACTAAGTGTTTGGGCTCGTGTTTGGCCGTAATGCATCTTCGATGTGACCCCACAAGGACGTTGAATGGATCCAGTAGGCGGTTCAGCTTTCATCAATTAAAATCCAACCCACATAGTCCGATAGTGTTTTCTGATTCCATTCGAGTTTTGATTAGGAATGTTCATCCAATTTACCCGTTATCCGAGACAGATCTTTGGAACGCTATTCCTGAAGTCGTCGGCCTGTTGGAAAATCCCACGTTTTTTCAATGTCGTGGAATCGAAGCTTTTCCACGGAGTGAAATGTATTTTGTTTCAATTTTGTTATTTATCACGAGGTGATATTTTAAAACTTGAAATGGTTGATGCCACTAGTGTTACGAAATCTCCCAGCGCCGGCCCTGTCCCTCGTTAGACGTAAAGTTATATGAGGGGTCCAAGAAACAATGTAACCTTCCAGAAAATCCTGAAAATTCTATACACATCTTCGAGACCTCTATGAATAAGTCTGGAAGATTCTCCGTAGGCGTACGCAAGTATAGATGGAGGTACTTCTTCGGATCGTCAGTTTTTATCAGAGTTTTAGTAAAGATTATTGGATAGTTTAGCTGAACAGTTCAAGTGTTTGTATTGCATTGTGATGGTTAAGGCTTTCGCGGCCGAGGTTTTCAGTATCACTACTTTTCTTCGTTTGAAGGCCGTCGTTCTTTGGAATAATAGTCAAGCCTCTGAAGAAGCTAGCCACTCGCGCTAGCAAAACGACAGGAAGAAATTCCAAAGAACGACTGCCTTCAAACCCGAAGAAAAGTAGTGATACTAAATTGTGATGAAGAGTTTTGATAAAAGTAGTTTAGTGTTGTTTTAAGTTTTAATAATCGAACCCAAGGAAATATCGAAACAGTAGTAATTTTATAAGCAAGCATAGTGTATATTGCGGATTGAAGAAGTTTTCTGAGCTCGTGTGTATATTGACTGAACATATGTACCTATTTGAAGAAATTTCTTTCATTTCATCAGTTTTATATTCGCAGTTTCTCTCATCAATAGGTTTGCTCAACAATTCAGTTTCAGTCGTTTCATATTCATAGTCCTGAAAAAATATCTCGACATAGGGGAAATGAAAAGCTATGCCTTTGAAAATATCAAGATTTTTTTCTATAGTGTTGAAACCATCTACATATTCTTCTGTTTGAATTTTTTGGATATACAAGTTCTGAAATTGGGACTTCTATATGCGGGCTACCCCAAAGATCGGGGTTGGGGCCCATTTTTCTAATATATATTACTGATGTCCCCAAGCTGAATATATCTGGGAAATCGAATTTACACCTCTTTGGCACAATACAGATGAAATATCATCGCACAACCATATTCAACAAGAATTTGAGGTAATGAAAACCTGGTGTGACAACGATTAACTTGTCTTCAATATATCCAAAACTAATCTGTAAGTATTCAGTTGCGAACTAATTGATATCATTTCAGACACCGTTTATATTGAAAATAGCCCTTCACCAAATTCTTCGGGCTGCATATCGATAATAAATTAAAATTCAATGAACTTGTCAATAAATGCAGGGTCATAATTACAAGAAGGTTTTGAGTCGCAAAATGTACATACCCTGCATAAATCGAATCTCATATAGCTTATGGAATTGCCCAGGAAATCGCATTTGGAGGAACCACTTACAGAACTTCAACACAAAGGGCCCAAGTCGTTCAAAAAAGAGCTATCAGGCCACTTTGCAAAATAAAGAGTCTCAATCCGTGTAGGGTATATTTCAAACAGTGTCAGATCCTCACTGTTATTTCCTAAATACCGTGATCGATACGAAGTGATAACCAAGGGGTGTTTCACTCCGTAAAATCTGTACACCAAATCAGGATTTCTTCATGGATATCAACAAGATTTCTACTGAATTTTATACACCGGATTTCCGAAAGGAAACACCCCTCAGTGATAACATTGCACTTATTGATCACGGTACAACATTGTTCTTCCCAGTACTGTCCTCCGCTAACTATACCCAAAAAGTATCTCAGTGATTCTATAATTTACAATCGAATGCAAATTTAGTTATTCATTTATTTATTTTTTCATGAACATACTTCCATATTGTGTTTCAAACCAAATCAGGAAGATTGATGTACGTATTTACCTTAATAATGAATGTTGTTGTCTGTTGGGATTTCGGTTCGTTTGTGAATTATGTTCCTTATTCAATTTTTAGTTCCAACTTCAATTTTCATTTAACCTAGTTATACCATTTTAGATATTTATATATAGTCAAAATCACTTTGTTAATGAGAATAACATTCTTTCGACAATAAAGCATATTCTGATACTGAAATATCATGCATTTTTTGTGTATTCGTCTGATATCTACAATTTTGTTTACGAAGTGTGACGTTCTCTCGCTTCACTCAAACAAAGACAACGATTGTCTAGCATTATCTAATCGCTTGAAGAAATGTTTGCCAGTGATTCAACCATTGCGAATGTAATTTTTATGCGCAAATGAAGCGCAACATTCACCTTGAACGTTCATCATGCATTTAACGTGATTATAGGTTAATAAGTAGCATTTGTATTCGATTAAATACAGGGCCTCATAGATGGATGTTCATCAATTTCAAAAATTCTGTAATGATAACATCATGTTGGTTTCTTCATTGTCATTTTAGTTGGTAGTTATTCCCTTTGCACATTGCAGATACCACGAGAAACAAAAATAATTGATATATACTCCTGTCAGTGTTCACTGGATTTCCAAATTGTTACCTGAATCTGACATACTTTTTTTTTTTCGTGAAATTGAAGATATAGTGGCAGTTTCAATTTGTTCGATGTTCGTCTTGTGATTGACAAGAAATTTCAGCAGACCCTCGTCGTGAGATTCGGATTTTGTTAGCTTTAACCTTCCTTCACGTTCAAATAATAGAGAGACAAGGGATGGGCAAACACTAGAAAGATCCTCGCAACATCTGTTTTAAATTGCTTCCTGTCTAGAATACGGAAGAGAACTCTCGCGAGAAATCAGATGGATGGGCTCGATAATAAAAATATCTTTCGAATTTTCATACTCAGTAGCGCCTCAGTGGCGACAGTTATGAAGGAAGAATTGGCACAGACCAACAGCTTACAATATGAATGAAGTGTGTTACTGACCTAAATCCATGTGTTTTCCGGCCTGAACTGTCAATAATGAAGCTACAAGACTATTTTGAAGCACGTTTCAGGAAGCAGATCGAAACAGTTCCAATTTATTGATTGATATTAATTTGGTGACATATTAATCGCAGATATTTTTACAATGGGGTATATTTCAAAAGTTTGTCCTATTGAAATAATATTTTATCTGAAAAAAGATGTTTTTCAAGAAGGATATACGTCCTTCCCAGTCTCTCCTCTGCTCATTGCTTTCTGTCATTCAGTTTCGAATTCAGTTTATAGGACTTTTCTACAACCAATTTTGAAACATCGGAGAATTTGGCGCAAATGGTTAAGCTCCCGGCACATGATTCAGAGGTCCTGGGTTTGATCTTCCAATATGACAGTGATTTTCGTCTCAAGAATTAATCTCTGTTTCATTGGGAAATGACTGACACGTTTTATGATTTATGGGTATGCAAATAACGTGGTGACTGCCTAATTGCTGAAGTAATATTGCTTCCAATACTATTATTGCACTTCAGAAGGATTTTCTCAAAATTACATGAAAGTTATGTTGAAAATTCACTTTCATCTTATTTTTATGTGAAAACCCCTAATTGCATCTTGATGCACGCCCATGTCCGACACAAATGGCGACACCATACAGGAAGCATTCATTTATTCGTTCAAATGTTCCCGTACGACAACATATCCATTCGCCCCGGATCACTGGTTCCAGAACAGACAAATTAATTTCGACAAATAGAGTGATTAAACTTTAAAAATTGTTATAGCCTCGTAAATGAGCTGAAATTGAAGTAATTACAGTCGGTATAAACTCTCCAAAGGTTGTTAAATTAGTGTTGCAACTTATTATTGCTGTAATGTTGAATGGTTTCCTTGTTTTTATCGAACAATTCTTTGAGAACTGTGAGAGAGTCATGAATTAGCGAAAGATTTTTTCGTAACCTTGAAATTTGAAAAAAGGAACGTGTGTGAAAGACTTATACATAAGAAAATTCTATGGTCAATTTCAAGAATAAGTTTGAGGAAATTGAGCTGAAATATTTCCATTGTACATTCACATAGTCACAACGTTATTCTTGAAACGGCAACGAATGAATGAAAGGCAGATCTCTTTTTTCCATAAATATTATTTATTAATGTAGAGACACTTTTCAAATTGATTGTTGATTTTAAATGCAAAGTTTGGTGGTTTTATCTTTGTATGAATAACCCTGACCCTATTCTTATTACACATTTATCGAAATCATTAACTGTCTTCCTAAGTTTCGATAACAGGGTTGACACTGACCTGGAATATTATCGTTTTTCAATATTTTCATTATATATCCATTGTCGTTGTGCATTGATACTAAAAATTGACATATGCGCTCCCTGTCTGTCGAACCGCCAATTATTATCCAAGTAATCAAAAAATGTCGTTACTTTAGCCTTTCAATTAATCATCAAAAGGTAACACCAATTTTGAACGGGAACAATTTACCAGATGAGGCTCCTAGAAAATTGATACGTAGAAGGCCGTTTTGCGTCACTCGAAATACGAAACCCGTTCACATCATTTAATACTGTAATGGATTTAATGTTTCATTACTCAGGTCCGATAGCGAAGAGAAATCGTAGTAATACTACTGACCATCCAATCGATAAATCATAATCAGATAATGCCACTGCAGACATGTTTGTATTGAACACACATTCTGACAATGTCAACAATTATGTTGAAATAATCATTGCACCTCTGCAAATACTCCGTATAAGAATGATCCAGTTTCATAACTCGATGTGTATTTGTGAATACGCTGATTTTATGTGTTATTTCTTTCTAGATCACTATTTTTTGGCAACTCTCAAAACTTTTCTTGAGTTTGGTGACAGCTAAGGAAGCTTAACGAGACCCTATATTAATAAATAAACGTTCATATAATAATGATCACTGTTGAGATTTCAAAAAGAAGTGAGAAAACAGTTTCAAAAGAGATATGTGTTTGAATGAAATTTGATGTCATTTGTTTCTAGCTTTCATTGTTCAAACTATAACCCTTCCTTAAATCAACGTGCTAGTGAACCTCCAAATCAAAGAGTACACTATAATTTCCAACAACGACATTAATGGTCATAAATGAAAAAATAAATCCAATATAGTCGTTTCTTGTTGCCCGATATGACGAAACCAACACTCTCTTTTCTCTCTCTCTCATGCCCGCACAAATTCAGTCATTACCCATTCAGAAAGCGTGGGAATCGTTGACTGAACCAGAAACATGTCATAAAAATATCGTCAGGCTACTTACGCTTTATCTTTTAATAGCCCACCCACAAAAACACCTCTCCGTTCAATTCAAATTAAATTTTCTATTATTACACTTCGCTTAATATGGTATCATCTTTGAGAGGTGGCTCATTGTGATTCATATTCCCACCTTTGATTAGTGTGACTTGAAAAGGATTTTTTGAACTCGTGTTAGGCCATTAGCCCGCTGCCAAAAAGCGGTAATGCATATTCTACACAACAAAAGAAAATCAATTGGTAATCATGGAACATTGGTTAGTAAAGGTGATTATTTATTTCAGAAACATTTGCGTTCTAGCATTGAAGTTAGATGAATGCCAGGCAAATCAAACAGAATACCGCAGATCATATTTTTACAATCATTCCTTGGGTTCGTTTGTTGAAACTCAAAACAACACTATACTACGACTTTTATTAACACTCACAATACTTTACAATACAATCACTCAAAGTGCTCAGCCAAACTATCCAACGCTCTGTACTGAAACTGTCTGATAAACTCTAAAGAACTCTGACTCTCCACTCAGCTCCACTTAGCTAGAAACTCTGGTAAACTATCTGAATTACTATTACTATTAAGTTAAGACTGTCATAGGAGTGCCTCAGGGCTCCATACTCGGTCCAATTCTTTTTTTGATATTTATCAACGACATATGTCCCCAAATAGACATCAGCTCAGTCTTTCTGTTCGCTGACGACATTTCAGTTGTTGTGTCAGAGAGGGATATTTATACTCTGAATGAAACATCTAATGTAACAGTGTCTCAAGTTGTTGAGTGGTGTGAAAATAACTATCTTTTGATAAATAATAATAAAACCAATTATATAAACTTCAGAAACGGCACGGAAGCCCCTCTACATATCAACATAGACAATTCCGAAATGGATGAAACATTTTCCTCAAAATTTTTAGGGGTTATGATAGATAAAGAATTGCGTTGGGCTGATCAGGTAAAGGCAGAAATGGGTAAATTAACATCAGCCTGTTGTGTCATAAGATACCTGAGGGATCACATAAGTATCAACAATATTAAAATGTTTTATTTCGCTTATGTCCATTCGGTGATTGATTATAGCGTGATATTTTGGTATCATTCACCAACATCTAAGGATATATTCATCTATCAGAAAAAAATCATAAGAACTATGCTTAACCTGAAAAATGATACCTCTTGCAGGCATTTATTTTTTAAATTGGGAATTATGACTGTTCATTGTTCCTACATATATAATATTGCAATATTCGCCAAAAAATACCTGCACAAATTTCCTGCAAATAATCAATACATTTGCAATATGGTAACAAGAGGAAGTAAACATCTACGCGTTCCACTACATAGAACAAGTCTTTTCGAGAAAGGTCCGTAATATAACTGTATAAAAATATATAATGCACTGCCTCCACATTTCAAAGAAATCAATACCATGAGTATCTTCAAACAAACTTTGAAGGAATACCTGATTGAAAATCCCCTATACTCACTTGACGAATATTACAATGTCTGTAAGGTGTGACGTTTGAGTTGTGTATGCATACTTTTTTATTTTCGTAACAGCCACACATTAACGAACTCAAGTGATGATATATATATATATATATATTTTTACATTCTACTTGTATTTTGAGACAATTTCAAGTATTTACTTTTATACTTATATGTGTGTTTGTAAATTGTATTTTTGTATTTGACGCTGCTGATGTTTCATAGGAAACCCATGGCAATAAATATATTATTATTATTATTATCTGCCGTAGCGATGAATCGCTTCCGTATATATACTTGCTTACGCCTAGGGAGAATCTTCCAGTCAGATCTCGATGATCGAATTTTCTCGACGAGCCGCAATCTCGTAGGTGAACAATCTTCCTTCGACCCCTCATATTATTTTGCGTTTACGAGCAACAGGGCCGGCGCTAGGATATTTCATAACAATATACTATCCTACATACAAACTTGAAATTTAGATCAGTATCCAATGAAATATCGAATACATTCTACCATCATTGGATTGAACCTTCATGATACACACAGTTGACTTATCAAATGAAATAAATTGTAAAATCGATTTGTATGCTATTTGATATACTTTCCAGAGATACTCAATAATTCAGAAAAATAACAACGGTACTTTCAATGAATATAACCTGGATTTTTTTCATTTGCCACCGGGTATGTCCATTTGAACACTGTGTTTGTGATTTGAAGGTATAACAAGTAATAAGTAATCACAAATTGAACGGGCATATATTCAATTATTATCATCTGAATACCACGATAACCAATCAATCTCTTTTTTTATTGTGTACGTGGTGAAATCATTCTGCTTTCTGGTAGCGGGCGGGAGTTGATAGGAATTTTGCCAGAAATGGAGATTTGAAAAGTAGATTGGTTTGAAAAAATGGTTTCATGAAGTGATATGAATTGCATGTTGACAGATAAGACCCAGTTGATTCTCAGCTTGCACACTTTCAGTAAAGGGACCACATTTTAACCCACCTAATTTTTCGAAGTTATCATTTCGGTTATTCATTATTGATTCGCTAAAACATTAACACTTGCACAATATATCTTCTGTTTGACTAATAATGGAACTAATACTAAAGATAATCATCTATTTTCTGTAGATCACTTGTTTTGACTTGTTGATTTATTCCCACGAAAAAACAAAAAATTAGATGAAACCGCTTGAGAATGTTGAGTATGTGGAGGTGACGACGTAGAAACCATTTTGAAAAATTGATATTATTCAGGTTAGCTACTCATCCTGCGATATGCGGGAACATTCCTCGAATATTGTTTGAAATTCCTAGGATTTTACTCACAACATATAATTCTGGCCCCAATCATTGTTCAAAAATGTTTTGTTGTTTGGATCTAATAATAGAGCGTGATTGCTTTGATTCAGCTACTTGATATGCGTGATTCAAAGTCAAAGTAATATATTTTCAACAAATTGAGAGTTATTCGAAGAGGTACGTTCTAAATGTAGTCGAACTTAAAACATGTGTCGTTCAAATGATTTAATGACGGACAAATGTGCCGTCTTATGAAGCAGATAGCTTTTTTTTAGGTCGGTCTATAATAAAAATTAAGTTTTGGCACGTACAAGGACCATAAACATTTAATGACATTGTCGGTGCTTCTGAATCTGTTGAGATTCCAAACAAATTTCATGAAAATTTGCACATGGTATATTCCTTTCTTAGTATTATCATTATGGTTCGGTTTCCATAGAGATAATGGAAAACCTTGTTCTCGAAATTCCTTGAGGAATCACCAATCAAGTATTAGAAAACTCGCAAATCAATGTTGAAATGAAATAGGTCTAGATAAGTACCGAATCACATTTGAATTTGATGCAAAATTGTGTTCTCAGATCTTCGATGACCGGGAGCATAGCAATATCAGACAGCTCTTTAGGTCTCATCACTGACATACCTCAGGACTTGCAAATACAATGATTTCGGATATCTTACCTTAATCGAAGAAGATGTGTGTCTCGAATATCTGATGTTTACAACTAAGGGACCTTTTTTTCGAACCAGAGAAACTCTTACATCAAGAGAAACATGAAATGTATCTACCTTGCAAAGAAAACAGTCTGATTCTTTCACTTCCATAGCCTAGCTAAATGTCAGACCGTTGGTTTTCTGGCCATTTTTGGATGCGTGAGTCTTTTTTCCACCGGAAACTACTATCGGACTATAACAAAAATTCAATATAAAATTTCAATAACATGCTCCTTTTGTTCTTCGCAAGTATTATAAGTTGAAATGCTTCTGATCATAGATATAGCAACTACTACTAATATTAAATCTCTTCATTCTGCTACTATTTGAAAGAGTGGATACGACTGAATTATTTCTTGATATTATGAACAGTGCTAGATCCAAATGATTCATAGACTTCATCACTACGAATAACAAATCAAATCACGCACGGTGCAAATTATATTAGTCCAAGAGATCGCGCATTGAAGTGCAAGAGTTTTGTGATGGCTTTTATTGCAATACGATTTCGTATCGAGTGTGTGAATAAATAAGAATCAAATACTGGAACGCATGGCGGTCTCTCAAATCCTTACTGGCTTTCTTTTAATTACTGGTTTTTGCTTCATCCAACATCAATGCACTGTGAACAAGGCTATAGTCGAACTATCAACTTTTCAGGAACATTCCATACAAGGCTTGATAAAAAAGGCAGATGGAATTTCGAAACGTCGCTAAGGGGTTAGAATACACAAAAATGAACCAACCAGGCAATGCATTCCCAACCTAAAAAATAATCAGACAATATTAGGTTAAGTTAGAGTAAAACAGACCTACTAAACTGATTCTGGGGTGTTATCCGGGATTGTTTGCCGTGGTTCACAGGTAGTCCTGACGTTTCACCTACAGCTGTGGGTTTCCTATTCCAGAGTGAATCGGATTTTGGCGTTGAGAGAGTTCAGATGTGAGAGAAATAGCTTGCTGCCACGAACGTATCATCAGCATACCGCAGCCAGCAGTATGGTTTAAAATCGCTTGCATCCGGTAAACAGATGGGTGATGGTCGACCTCTATTCCGTCTCTTGGAATATTAGGCTCGCTGTTCAAACTTCTCAATGAACAATTTTTCACGTTCTTTGATCAGCCTTGCAATAGTTCTTGTGTGAATCTCACTATCGTCACAACTTATGCAACGTTTTTACGAACCACGGATGTTGAATTCTTTAAAATGCGCCGCTTCCAGGTGCTCCACTACCTAACCTTGCGAGTGGGCATTGGCACAAAAGTATAGACTGCAGGTATGTGACGTCACATGCATCAGCCTGCTGGACAAACAAATCGTATTTCCATGAATAACAATCGTAATTTAATGAGATTATAATTTCAATTCTGAGATACAAAATTTATGAATATACCGTTGCCCATTTCAACTTATCAGTACTTAAATCTAAAGCAACTCTAGTTGCTTGAATCCACAATTCACGTCTCTTAACAGCAAGAGGATTAATATTCTTTCTATTGTCGAAAATAGAAAGGAATCGATGGATTGAAACTTCACAATCACTCAAAATTGAGTTATTATGGGAAAAAAATATTTTGAAATAAGACACAAATGGACAATAAGCCTCTTTAGATCCGTTTGTTTGTCCAGCAGGCTGGATTTACAACTGTCTGATTTACTGTCGTCTGGCAGATATGCCCGCGGTCTATATATACTCTGAATAGACCGCGGGCATGTGAAAAACAAATCGTATTTCCATAAATAACAATGGTAATTTAATGAAATTATAATTGCAATTCTGAGATACAAAATGCATGAAAATACCGTTGCCCATTTCAACTTATCAGTTCTTAAATCTGCTTTTCTAGTTTCTTGAATTCATAAATCACGTCTCTTAACAGCAAGAGGATTAATATTCTTTCTATTGTCGAAAATATAAGGTAATCGATGGATTGAAACATCACAATCGCTCTAAATTGAGGTTATTATCGGGATTTTTTTTTTGAAATATGACACAAATGCACACTAAGCATTTGTAGATCCGTTTGTTTGTCCAGCAGGCTGGATTTATTTACTGTCGTCTTTCAGATATGCTCGCGGTCTATACAAGGAACTTAAACCATTACAGAACTTGTAACTTTTGTCACGATCTCTCCGATTATATTATTTGAACTCCGTCTCCGATCGTTTATCGCAATGCAATGAAAAGTTCCTCATTCGCACCTAGAGCCGATCGAGAACAATTATTACATTTTGCTCATTCTTTCCGAGAACCTCATAATTACACGTACGCCCATTAACTTCATTTGAACTCATCTCCGTTACTTAGTATGCCCGTCGCGTCTCGTCGCATCGGGAAATATAACGAGAGTTCGAGTCGGTGTGTCATGGCCGGTAATTGTGCGTGGGAGTTGAAAGCTCTTTTCCTAATGGAAATCAATTCGTTCCACGGAGTCGGGCGACGAGGAAAAATAAAGAGGATTAGATGATTTGTCGCGTGGTGCCCGTGATATCATTCCCATCTCATCGTGATGCCGACGAAACGTGTTCGTCGATAATTCCGATGTTTTTTCAAGTTACCACCCGCGAAGCGGCAATGAATTGTTTTTCTCGGTTGTTTCAGGAACTCTCGAGTCGAAGAAAAAGGATAAAAGTAGGAGAAGCCTAACATTCCTGGTGCTTTGAAATTCGTGTAATGAAATTACTTGACTTACTAACACGCAAAAATATAGCCAATACTATTCGTTCCATGCTTCACAAGCTTAAATACTTGACAACAGTTCTAGAAATATCCCACTTGAGAATGATATACTATGCACTAGTCGAATCACGCTTATCTTACGGCATTCTCGGATGGGGAGGAATATGTAATAATCACTTAGATCAATTACAAATACAACAGAAAATAATCCTGAAAATATTATATAAGAAAGAAAGAACTCACTCTTCAGAACAACTGTTTCACGAAACTATTATACTCGACTTGAGAATTTTTATTTTCAAAAAGATTTCTTTATTGGTATTCAAATATAATAAAAACCAAACAATCATCAGCCATTGTTATCGCATTAGAGCGAGAGAAAATGAAAACCTTCAGTTACCAGTTTCATCCAAAGCTATAGGACAGAGATGCCATCCATTTATAGCCCCTAAAATTTACAGTCATCTACCTCAAGGCATAAGGGAAATATCTTCCATACCGATACTGAATAGAAATGAATAAATATATACTGCAACTTGGAAGAAAAGAAATCAGTCGAATTATTGATATGAAAAATTTGATTCTGATTATTTCTTATAGTTATGGTTTCTATTTCATCTATACTTATCCTCTTTACCATTATAGTATTCCATATTTCGATCAATTGATTTACCTTGTTTATATGTTTATGTTTTACATCAATATATGCCCAAATCTTTCACGTACAATACACAATTTTGCATGTCAACTTGTAGATCGACATATGATAATGAAACAAATTATTTTCAACCATCACGGACAGCCTAGGCTTTGTGGGTTACTTTTTTATTTGTTTACCTATGTAATATGTTAGTGTATTTACAATTTGTATGTATTTAATATTCAAATCTATGTATTACTGTCTTGTTTTCTTATACTTTTTCAACAAATAATATCTATCTATCTACTATGGAAACTGTTTCCAATCATCTATGTAGAACACTAACAACTGTAAGGAATAGTATATTACATTTCTAGTGCGGAAAATGAAATTTTCCCATTAGTGTGAAAAATCAATACCTATTCACATCATTTAAATCACACCTATTTTATTAAAGAATGTTCAAATATCAGATCGTGTATATGTAATATACGCTACAGTATGAATTCACCTTAATAGCAACCTGACAGCTGACAGTCCCTAGCTAGAGGGTTCTTGCAATTGACAATTGATTGATATAGATTTAATGGCGTCGGCCAGAGTCGTTGCTTCAATGTAATGATTTTTGTAATAAATACTTATAATTTATAATATAACTGTTGAATTGTATTGTTGTGTAAACTGTGAATACACAATTAGTATATTTAGTTGCCTGACTAATCTCAAGTTTTTTTGTGTCAGTCTATGTTTCAATGTTGTTTCTACGAAAAATGCACATGAATATGCAATAATTTTTGTAGTGAAATGAAGAAATAACGATAATTAACATTTATTTGAAAATGTGACAATGACTAAGTAATAATACAACACTTCTTTTCCTTTATTTTTTATGAATAATTAGGTACCTATCAGTCCAGTTTTTATATAAATAATAACAATGGGGAGGAGCAATTAATAATGGCATCTGTATATCTTACAGGATTCACGGGTGAACTCTTAACTTGATATAAAAAATTTGATACAGGGACCAATATCCATCTACTCCCTGGACTAATCAGCTTATTTTTACAGAACATTTCAATTTCGTCAAAATAAGTACAGCTGAGTAATTGATTGCAAGACTTTATCGTCGGCTCCTTTGTATGCTTTCGAAATTACAAAATAATAATCGGTTCGATTATATCGATTTGCTGACCTCTAATATTGGAAAATTGCTGGCTTTTATTACAAGTATTCCGTCATTTCATAATTATCGTGATAATTTGTCGGTAATGATCTTCCATAAAAGCACACGCTCGTATTCTGAACTTTAGACGTTTACATTCGATTTTACGTAGTTTTCTCTCTGCGTATACATATAAACCGTACCACAAACCGCATACTTTGACCCATAATAACTTGATGTTTGGAACGATCTGGATTTGAATTGACTTTGACATTGTGTCGGAAATAGATGATGGATTGGGCCAGGATTCATTTCCGAGAAATGATTTGGTGGACGTTCCAATGGAAAATTATTTATGGACAGATCCATCGGAATTCCAGTATTTTGGCGTCGACAGAAATAGGTTAAGCAAATAACGTTGTTGACTATCATTACTCTACATCTGTCTGATGTTAGAGAGACGGCAAGGTGTCTGTTTCAACACAATCTTTCAGTTTTTCATAAATAATCGTTAGGTCGCTTCTTTCATCGAGTCGAAGCTCGATTTTCATTCTTTACAAGTTTGTTCGCGTTTTATTTCAGTTAATGTACCGATCTGAATGAACTTTTTATTTTGATCTATTGCAATAAAGAGTGGTTATTATTTTATATTGTGTTTTTTGGTAGTTTTTTCCTTTTGGTATGCTGTGATTGAAATTCATTCGGTCGAACGAATATGGCGCAGTAATTATTCAAGTTTTTCCAATTTTGTTTAAAATTATCAAGACGCATTTTACTCTCACCCAGATATTCTCAAAAGATTTAACTTTCAAATTGAAAAACGGTTACTTACTGAAATACGAGAAATAAAAAGCGATTTTTTTGTTGAAATTTTGATATCGTAGTTAGTGGAAGAGTCCTAGCTTTGGGACATTTGTTAAAAGTTTTTTAAAAGGATGGTGATATTACATCTTCGGATTACAACCATCACTCATGAATCACCTTGTATAAATGTGAACATTTTCAACTATCTCCAATTATCAGAGTAACAACGGAAAATGTTATGGCTAAGTCATTATATTTTTTAATCATATAGTAGTATTTATTTTCTAATTCATTGTTTTTGATACAAACTTCCGATTAGTTAGTTCTTTACAGGAATTGAATCCTACGATCTCAATCCACCCCAGTCGGGAGTGAACGGGGCACGTGTATTTTCTTGATAAAACTGAAATTGGATCAAGCTTTTCCTTGTAATGAAAACGAACTCAAGTTCTTCCCAGAACTTGTAAATATCTCATTAAAAGTGTTTGTTATTCGATATCTAGAAGAATTTGTGAACAATGAACCTTGTCGGCCATTAACACTCCGTTTGTTTATGAGGAATTAATTTTGTTGAGATTAGCGAAAAAATTATGGGTTCTAGAACGCAGGATGTGGGATTCATGTAAACTATTTTTTCGGTATTGCGATCTAGAGTTTCATTGACTAGATATACATCTTGCATATTTGCGAAATGATGGGTTTTATATTGAAGGTTAATCCAACAGATATGAAAACGAATTTAGTGTAGTTTAACGAGTATGAAAACAATGAAAATTTAACGAAATTGAAAGTTCTGTGAGGGAAAGCATTTGCAATACATTCAAAAACTCGTCACGCTAGTGAATTAAAAAATGACTGATTCCTATTTGATATTTGGAAATGTATTCTTCTGCTCTTTCTTTCAATGCACGAAAATTCGATGCAACTGGCAGTTACTGTGAAGAAAATAGCAATCGATTGAATATTCAGTTTCATGATTCGCACAGTTCAGGAAGTAAATTTCCTCACAAAACAGCCATAACTTGTATTCATGTCCCGAGGCTTTGCTTGGTAAGTATTAAAGTCGTTCCCAGTCGAATATCTCGCAACTTTTATTACTGTAGGCGCCAAGTTTGTCGGGAATCTTATACGATGTACAATCTGCATTAATACTCGTATGTTACGGTGTCTTTGCGATGGAAAATACTGATTGTGAAATTAGAAGTTCATATGATATTCAGAACAGGCAGTAATAAGGCTGTAGACTCTAAGCATGAATCATGTTCAGAAAGGTGCTGCCAGATGAAACAATAACCCCAGCACGAGTCATTTTGTAGTGGTACAAAAGCAAAGAAAACTTAATTTTCACTTGAAAAGAAGAAGATTACACCAAATATTCTTCAAGTTTTCTTCAAGATGATAATTCTTGAATGAAATGATCACTAAGGACCCAGTTTCTTGAAAAATAATTGTTCCGGTGCTTATTTCTGTACGGCACTGGGATATGTTAATGGTAACATTCTAGACTCTAGACGATAGTGTCATATACCCCATGGTTCTGGATATATGTTTCAATAAAGATCGTTTACCTTAACAACAAACTGATATCATTCACTAGCAAAGTTATTATATCCTGAAGATGCTAACTTTGTTGACGAGACGCGCTTCGAGTGAAAGTTCTATTAGTTTGCTATGAGCGTAATTTATATTCATTCCCACCAGAAGTTATGTTAGGTCACCTAAAGAAGTTCAATGGCTGGTATTCGGTAATCACTGCAGAAAGAAATAGCTCACAAAGTGAAATCTATTGTCATGAACGCAATCCTTGCCATGTATGGATCTTTGAATGATATTCAAAATTGTAAAAATAGTGTGTTGAGTCTTCCGTTACGTTGTTTCACATGCTTCAGGATAAATGAACCCTGAATCGTTTCTGTTCGTTGAAGTTTCCGGTTGAAGGTAGGAGTCATGGTCCAAGAATTAGAGAAAAAGGCAAGTTAAAAATTAGTTATTTTGGTCATATATCAGATCAATAGGCATGCTGCCAAAGTTTTGATGCCAAAAGTTTTTAGTAGTGATACAATTCATTATTATAAAATTAGCTTCTAACATATTGAAACATCTTTCATTGACGCTAGTATCATACGTTTTGGAATACTATGAGTTCCATAATGATTTCGAATTAAAATATTTTTTAGAATTGAACTGTAAATTGTTTCTTTTGCCATGAACTGAATATGTTTCATCCAGCTGAATATTCTCAATGTGATTCCAGAACTTTGTCATTGGCTTTCATATTCTTTATTGCTGATGCCACTTGAATATAATCCCAGTTATAGGAACACATAACAATCCCCTGTTGATGTTTATTCAGTGAACTAGTCTTCCTCGCCTGCAGAAGGTTTAAAAGTGATTTTCAGTACTTACAGTAGGAACATAAAAATTATCGATGCTTCTAATTAAACAAACATCTGTACTGCTGGACGTTTACGATAGATAGAACTCTGAACAATATTCATTTCAATTACTGACCCCATAAACTGGTTTTGTCTTCTCAAATTCGTCAGAAATAGATTCGATGCCGTTTCAGTTAAAGAACTATTAATTTATTTCTTATGGTCTGAACTCCGATCAAGCTTATATTCAAAAGACATTGAATGACAAAATTTTCTATACTTTTCTTTGTTATGGATCATCTTGTTGATAGTTTCTCTCACAGAATCGCGGTCATAAGTTATTTCAAGAATATCTTCTTTCTTCCACATGTCGCGTCGGAAAACCACACACAGTTAAGTGGGTTTCAGCAACCTTTCAGCAAATGACTCCCCTCTGTTAATGTCAAAGTAGTGACACATTATGCGAACCATATTTTATTCCGATTCATGTCAAGAATGAATATTCAATAGGATCAGTTTTGTTCGTATCGTTTAGAACGATTATCAATTATAAGTGGAATAATCTTTGAACAAACTGGTATAATGTATTTCATGGAAAATATCATACTAGTTCTAATGTGGGAGGACAAGTATTAATGGACCACACGGACTATGTGGGTGGGGAAGGTCGGAATAAACCTTTTAGTATCCTTATGTAAATGATACATATTAATCATTTACAGGTTCTTATTCAAGGACATCATGTTGCTCGATGTCGTATATGTGTTATAGTCCATTACACATTGATTTGTCTAGACAAAATGACTTTCTGGGGGCTGCTGAATGATTAATCAATTGATATTATCAGAGAGATTTTATTTCTTCAGGATCATCAATTAACTAGCCCTCGTTGCCTCATATTATATAATCTTGAAAGAGTAGGTAGTATCATAGAAAAATAAATAATAATAATAATGAATCATGACATAAGTGATAACAGCCTATGGGTAGTTATCAGTGTAATATTGGTTTCATTGGTTATTTCCCAAGAATAGAAAGGGGGAAATTTGATAGGACCATTTTTGAACAAAAAATAAATAATAGTTTAAAAAACTAAAAAAACACGCTTTTATAGCTAACCGAACTAAAAAATAGAAAATAATTTTTAATTACAAAGAGTTTATATTACGGTAGTAGAAGGCTAAACAATCATTCATAGTCAATCAGCTCAAAATAAAATTATAACAAAATTTAAGTAATTAACAAAATAAAGTGATCCAGAGTAAAATCGTGGGGTGCTTGATATATTATATATTACAATCATTCTATCGGTAATTATCTTTGAGAGGAGACTTATGAAATGTAGTAAAATGCACCCCACGCTTTTTACTCTGAATTACTTTATTCTGTTAATTACTTAAATTTTATTATAATTTTATTTTGAGCTGATTGACTATGAATGATTGTTTAGCCTTCTACTACCGTAATATAAACTCTTTGTAATTAAAAATTATTTTCTATTTTTTAGTTCGGTTAGCTATAAAAGCGTGTTTTTTTAGTTTTTTAAACTATTATTTATTTTTCATTTTTTAGTTCAATTTATCAATTAGTTTCTAGTGGAAATGTGATATTTTTTACGAATCATTCCGCAATCTCATCATTTCATTTAAAGCTTCACTATTGCGTGGGGTACTTCCTGTTAACTTAGAGCAATCAAGTTCATCAATCCGAATATCGTCTAAAGATCTTACACGACTAAGTGCTACATGGGCTTGTCCAGCAGCAAACAATCGCGAGCCTAGATAAATTACTGCATGATCAACTGTACAACCTTGCATCTTGTGAACGGTCGAAGCCCAACTCAGGATTATTGGCAACATTCGTCTTTCAGCAGTTCCGTGGCTGTATTTCGCTGGGAACTATATTATATGTTACATAAATATCATATACAGTAATTTGCATGTATCAGACTCATGTACACCTACGCATGTAAGATAAGGAATGAACATTGTGAGAACGCAACTTCCCTGAAAACGTTTCTGCCTCCGTTGTGCTGTGCCGAGTGCCCGAACGAAAGAACGAAAGAGTAAGTCCGAAACTGCAGGCATGCGCAGAACGCGCGCTAGCTCTATCTTTTTTACTCCACTACAGAGGATCTATAAAAGAATTTATTAATCCTGGTGGTCCTTATAAGGATAATCAGACAAAGCTCTTTCAGTGAATATATCGAGTATGTATTTCTTGAAACCAATACGAGAAAATTTGTTATTTTTATTTCATTGTAGCTAGTTTTTTATAGTGTTTAAAACAATGTTTTTTGTTTTTTTTTCTTATTTTCTTTTTGTATTCCGACGTCATTTTCAGTTATTGTATATTGTGTGTAATTTTCAACTGGAAAATAAAGATTATTATTATTATAATGGAAAACTATGATCAAATTATTGCATTGTCATCGGTCCTTGATACGTATGCAAAGTTTCAAATTAATCAGACTTCTGGAAATTGGTGAAAATTATGCTCAAAGATTCCGTTACATACATAGTTACAACCCAAGCTAATAAAAGCGTGATAATAATTAAATAAAAACATAAATCATCGCTATTCCAGAGATTTTGTGCATTAAAATCACACAGAGAAAGCGATAATTAAATTGTTTTTTGAACATAGAATCGAAAACAAGCCAAATTTGTTCATGTTCACAACGCTCTTTTAGAGAGAATCATTCAAAAAATGACAATGAAAGTCTTTTTGAAATAACTTTATGGGTTGGGTCCATTCCTTTACAAAATCATCAATGTCTATAATGCCATTGAATTAGTGTCATATATCACATAACTGAGGCTGAACAACTGAATTGTTGGAAACTTGGTATTCTTTCGACCAAACGACTGAGATGTCTCTTTATTGAGCTGACTCCAAAATGAGAAACTAGATTTCTGGTTAGTTATGGAATGATATTGAAGGTTTTCCACCAAATATACATTAATTCAACTGAAATAACCAAGTGAATAAAACAATTATCCGAGCTTTCAACATGAAGTGGGATTAATTTGGGACTTATCGACGTTAAATCAAAACTGCATCGTGAAAAATGCATGCTGTGATGATATTTTGAGGTAAGCAGTCTAATGGAGAGTGTGGCAGAATTGGTCAATAGACCTAACACTACTCCTTTTGTATGCCAATATTTACTATGCAGGACTTTTCTTTGCAATTTGTATGTATGGCAGACAATGAACTATTTATTATTATTATTATTAATGAGAAACTTTCTCGGAACCAACTTTTGTTCGGCAAACCGCTCGTATCTACCCTCTCAAAACCATCATCCTGTTACTGCAACAAAACACCATCAACAAACTTGATAAATGTGCCAAATAACCGTGACACGGCCACTTGTTGAAATCGCTTATGAAATCCAAAACTCCTAACTTACCACCAACCGTTTACACCTCACACAAAGTTGCTCAATCCACATGCAACGAACTGTCTGCAAAATTAAACTGCCGCGAATTTGGGTTAAGAGACGGGAGAGAGAGGCGTTTATGTAATTTACGGAATTACATTCGATATTTTTTTTTTCGTGCGTTTCTTAAGGATCAACCAACTGGTTCTTCTCTTTCAAGTGGGCCGATCAGGTCGGCAAAGCCTTCTTGATGAATGGACGAGGCTCCAGGCTGTTTTTTGCAGAGCCGAAATCGTGGAGTTATTCGGTCGCGATATTTGATGTAATTCAGAGACGGGGAATTACATAATTGAACGGATAGCTGTTTCGGGCTAGCTTTAATTGAGTTGTAAAGGAGAGTTTAAACGGCAAATAAAATAAGATAAGAATAAAATAAGAAACTAATTAGAATACTTTAGGAATAAGGGCAGAAAACATGTGTTTAGACAGATGACTAAAATAAAATAAGAGTGAACCAATCAAGTTGCAGCTTTTTTGACAATGACTTTTGTGTTCTGTGAATATCACAATTTCGTTTTGACAGTGGCTAAGTAACTAACCTCCTAATTGTTGATATTTTGAATTTTGATTTCATTACATATAGCAAAGAATATCGCTAAATAATAGTTTTGGTTGTTATTGTAAGATTAGGAGTAAGAATAATTTGAAACATGAAACGTTAAGAACAGAAAATATTTCGGTCATGCGCATTATCAGTTTCCAAACAAAATAAAACGAAATAGTGAAAGATGGCATCTCAAGTTGTTATCCTTATTTCTTATTTTATATTCTCGTGTGAACGCTTTCATAAAGATCTATATGTTTAACTTTCTTGTTTTGTTTATCTTGTTCCTTATTTTATTTTATTTGCTGTTTAAATTCTCCTTAATTTATTTGTGAAGAAGGGAGTAAAATCGTCTGGGTGATGACAGGAGAGTGGCGCTCAGAATTTTTTTTAAGTTCCGGAATCATTTCGTTTATTTTTTGATGATGAGCAAAAATTCCTATATTACATTTAGTCATCGGAAATGAGTAAGCCTCTGAAGAAGCTGGCCACTCGCGCTAGCGAAACGTTAGGAAGAAATTCCAAAGAACGACGGCCTTCGAGCCCGAAGGAAAGTAGTTATACTAGTGAAAAACTTTTTTAGCGATATCGATTCTCAAATTGACTTTCCCTAACGCTAATCATATGATTGGTAATAACAGTTAACAAATTGAGGGCATTGCATTTTCGGACCTAGAATCGATTGAAACACAATTATGCGACTATAATTTTTCACCAGGGCCGCAATGAGGACAAAATATCATAGCAATGTAGTTAGTAGATTATGGTCTTTGACCAATATCATTGCAGCTTCCAGAATTCCACGAGGCGATGACGTCCTAATCGTTGTTCCAGAGCAATGAATTTTGGAATTTAGTTTTCCTTAAGAGTTATGGACACATAGTTGATCTATGATGTTCTGTAGATTATGTTTTCCTTAGGTTGGTCATTTATTAACCCTCATTGCACATATTCTTTACAAATTTTTACATTCCTTATGAACGTTCCGAGGGGGAAACAACTAGCTAAAATCTGTACAAGATTCAAAATCTTTCAAAGACTTAAAGACTTAAACGCATGACTTAAGGACTTAAAGGCATGACTTAAGGACTTAAAGGCATGACTTAAAGACTTGAACGCATGACTTGAAGACTAAAAACGATGACCTAAAGACTTAAAACGATGACTTAAATGACTTGAAATTTTTAGGTGTACAAGATTGAAAGAAGATGTTTCCCCCTCGGAACGTTCACTAAAAACACTTGAAAGTATGCTGTTGGACAGATGTGGGAGTTCTCATGGATTATCGGGTGTCTCAATGCATAACTGCACTTTCTAAGCCGATTGTTTTGAATGTGACCTTTTCGGTACAGTTCGCTTGCCTAACGTTTTGATTTTTCACAATCGTACCGTTTTGTTCTTGTCAACGTATTGAATCGTTTTCCTAAACAACATCGACGACGAAAGCCGTAAACGAATGGTTAATAATCGATATCGATATTTATCAAATCGTGCACTTTGTGCGGTGCAGTCACATCGATGGCCGCGAGACTAATAGCCCAGGAAAGTTGAGCACAAAATCGTCAAATATGGTTGTAACTTGGTGTAGAGGAGTTATAAATGGAAATGTTTTGGGATTAATGTATCTATGATTCTAAAAAGAATTTTTGTCATCTCAATGCACAAAAGTTGCAGAAAAAGTTGAAGGGTTCACTGAATTAGTCTGATTGTGTTTCATCATTTTAGATATTTGTCTTCCCTCATCAACAACAAAGCTATCAATTTCTATTTTGTATAATTCACTTGGAAATAATGAAGGCGATTACTGCCATCACTAAACCAAACTGCAAAAAAAACTTGAAAATAACGAGTTTGTTCCTATATAGTTTAGCCTCGTGGAATATGAAATTCACGAAAAAATGTATTCCTAACTTAATATCTGTCCTTATATAAATCTGAACTTTTTGTTGAAAAGTGGTCACAAATACGAAAATAACATAGTTCATTCCACAGATAAAGAGTCGTCCAGACTTACTACGCGCAAACAATGTCATTTCAATAATTTTATTTTTGCGAAATAATTCATTGTGTCATAAATGTGCTGACACGCTCAAATTGAAATAACAAAAATTATTATTTTTGCATTCCCATATTATAGTTTGAGAGCTCAAGAAGGCATGAGAAATCTGCGCTGTTCATGTTCCCAAAGTTTAACCCTCCAATTGATACAAACAATATATTTTCCTCGATATTTTCCTTGCTGGCCTAAATTAGAAATTGAATCGTGCAAATCTAAATTCAAAAAGTGGCTGGGTGATTACTTACCTGCAGTACGAGCACTTCAAATATACTTTTCCGTAATTTTTTTCATGAATTATTATGAATGCATATTTTGAACTAATAATTTTTTGCGATATATTGAATACAATATATTCTTTTGTAAATATAAAACAACGTAAGCCTTCTCACTAAAAAAGATGTATACGAAATAGGTGATACGTGGAAATCGTTGAACTCGTGCCACGTTCCAGTATAATGATGCCAAGTAAGCCGTGTAGTAGCTGCTATATGCAGTTCCGTTCTTATTGGAGAGTGCACAGAGATTATAGCGACAATGGATTGTAATGATCGCCGCATCATTACTCATGTTTAAACCTTCTACTGGAAGATCAATGATTTCTTCCTGAACTTTTTCTTGAAGACAATAATTTCAGTTGAAAAAAAAATAGTTCTGAAAATTGTTCGTTTTCGTTAACCAGCTGACGAACGTCAACCCTCAGAAGTCGAAACTTGTGCGAGCAATGGATCAACGAGGCCTTACCTTTTAACGTGCGATTACCCAGGACGGTGACCCGGTGAGGATTCGAACCCCGGCCTTCCGCTTGATAGGCAGATATGCTAACCACTACACTACCGATAACCAATATTCTGAGAAACTTTTGAAACGCAAAAGATTTCGTGTGTTTTTTTTCACATTTACAACACATTGGCTTCTCATCTCCATCCACAGTTTCTTCTCGGATAAAACAATCTGAGCGGGAATATAATCGAAGTCAGTTTTTCGTGGGATAGAAAGAGAAAAGATTAAAAATGATTTGAACATCGCTGCACAATGGCCACAATATGTTCATTGCTAGGTTGATTTTGAATCAAACAATCTAACAGTGATATAATCAAAGTCAGTTTTTCGTGGGACAGAAAGAGAATAGATTAAAAATGACTTGAACATCACTGAACGATGGCCACAATATGTTCATTGCAATGTTTATTTCAGTTAACCCTCTGTTAGTCGCGCATAGGTCCGCTGGACCTATGCGATTGTGTTTTTCCTGTATTAAATTATCGGATTAAGATATCGTATTGGGCCTTTATGACATTGTTAAATAGTTTAATTAAATTTGTTTGCCGCACTCCGATAGATATCGGAATTCCCCGGTTAATAACATCTAAATGGAGGGAAGTACAGTAAAGTTGTAGGTCCGTCGGACCTATAGCGCCAACTTGCGTTATTATATTTCTGACACTATAAATGTTTACTGCTCCGTACATTCCGTACGCGCTTGTGAGTTTTTTCCTGTGAATATTTGTGTGAGAGTTTATCCATTATTACCAGTGAGTATTTGAATAAATTTTGAAACAAGAGAATATATTGCGGACCTTGTTACACAGAAACCAAAAAATAATATAAAAGTCAATACTCATGTGAGAAGTGCATTAAATTTTTATGTTTGCGCCTGCATATCAAAAAAATGTGCCAGGAATGTATTGAAAAAACTCCAAAAGAAGAAGTAGATACAGAATTAAATTTTGATTGTACGTTGTGCTTTGAGTAAATATCTCTGTACCAAAATTTTCGTTTTTCTCTCTGGTTTATTGAATAATGGTGACCTTAACTAGAAATTTGGATGCTTTTTCAAATAGTATACCATAAGCAATATCTTTATATTAATAAATATAGATATTTTACGTCGTAGTTCGATGGAATACATCGACAAACAATGTTATATTAGGCTTTAGGTCCGCCGGACCTAGCGCGCCTAACCGCGTTACGTTAAGCGGCGCGCCTAACGGAGGGTTTAACAAAGTGGTCCACAACTGTATTACTGAATTTTATAATGAACTAACTCATTAGCATTATTCATGACAAAATATTGAAACAATTTGCGATTTTTTGTTTTCATACTGTTTTCGATCACGGAACTCAATCATTTCATAAGATGCATCAATATGCACTTCTTCTCCTGATCTATAACTCACAAAATGCCATAGCCGACATTCCCGCGATGTGAATGTACTTGTTGCGGCCAGGCGAGTTCGTGATTCGTGAATCATAGTCTTACATACTTTCATTTCGGTCTATTCTGGAGGCGAGCATTGTTCGGGAGATTGTGCGAAGAAAGAAGAAAACGTGAGAGTCGGCTGGAACAATAACGGCTGGGATTCTTCTCCGAGAAGATCGGAGCGGTGGCCTAGTGTCCAGGAATTTTCCTGCTTTAGTTTATAATAATAATAATAACTTCATTCACACAATAAATCAATACATAAAAATGTTTCGATGAATACATAGTTGAATGAATAATAAGTTTTGCGATAAGTGCAAAGCACTTGTTTCGCGATGAGAAATATTACACTGATATTTTTTTTCACTTGTCAAAATGTGACGTTTTTGGCATTTCAACCAATAGTAGCGGGTTATTCTATGGGTATTCTAGCCAATCATTGGGTATTATACTGATAAAACTGCCTGTCCTTTCGATTGTTTCGATAAAACGTTGTTTACCTTTGAACTGTCAAAACTATACGGTTTACCGCGTCGATTCTATTGAACTGGCTCATATTTATATAAATTATCATGAATGAAGAGTTTCACCTTATTATTAATAGTCATTCACTTTTTTCAGCATAATAATAACATAAACAACATATTTCAATGAACACTCAAACACGTAAATAGCTCATAACCTCAACTTTATGACAGATATAGCGAACGACCGACTCAAATATTTAAGGTTTCCTGAACTCAAATGGAGATGGCGAACAATTAGTTTTTATTAAATACAATTCATTTTTTGTGGTATGAGAAGAAACCGTTGTATGAAGATTTTGATACAACGACATAACGAATGATTTTATGTTCCTTCTGTCGCGATTTTCATTTCATAAGAAATTTTCAATTATCAACCTTGTACAATGAGAGGCGTGACGCCATCTCTTGGTATCGTCATATCATATTCAATGCGTAAGCATCATATCTCTTCTGGATCATAGAGGGCATACACCGTTGTTTGACATTTCAAATTTGTAAAATTTTCACCTTTTCTCTTTTCCTTCTTATGTAAATGAAATACTGATCAATTGAATTGTTCTTCCTCATTTTTGTTCGAAAAATAATCTCTCGAAATACAACTCGTTCTTCAAATTTAATAAGATAAATTTTCATTTTCGAAACACTCAAACTTTTTTATTTTGAGGCAAAAGCATTCAAACAAACCGAATTAGATAAAATCACTCGTCCTACGGACTCGTGATTTTATCAATCGGTTTGTTTTCATACTTTTGCCAAATAAAAAAGTTTTTGTGGAAAATGAAAATTCATCGATTAAATTTGAAGAACTCGTGGTATTACACCTTTGATAAAATATCACGTGGAAAAAGTCAACTATAAAATCTAAAATAAAGGATATGAAATATAAAATGTCTAATGTAAATTTTTTAGATGGTTATCGATAGTCAGGAAGTGGATATACATTTTCAGGCTTCAATGCCATCACTGAGGAATTACTCGATCAATTAATGTCAGTTCATTATCGAGCTATTTTCAGAATTGGAGTCAGGTCGTTTTTTGAAATTGACAGAAAATTTTGGTATAATGAGTAGATTCACCCAAAATGGTATCCATTACAGTGGGGCAACAGTTTCTTAGAATCTATTTTCTTTGTTCAACTTTGCCCAACATTCAATCCCAAATTCAATTTTTGTTTCAATTTTATCCTGTTCTAAGGGACAACAGCCATTTTGCAAAATATCAATGGCTTGTTTGAAAAAGTATTTCATATTTCATCGAGTTCGGTGCGTGAATTACTTGGACAGTTGCAACAATTCATTATTAGTGGAACTCTAAAAAATATAACGAGCTGTACTATAGAAATACTTAATTCGTGTCAGGAGGACAACGGTAAACATTTTGAATATTTATCTACACCCGTACTCTAATGCCCACAACCCGTTTCATAATGAAAACCATTACGATACAGATTTTCAACCAATAGAAACCCATTATTTTTCAATCAAGCATGATGTGCATGCTCTGAATTTGACGTTTGTCAAGTCAAAATTGGTGAACTTTTTAAGAATATAGCCAAACTTCGATAATCATAATAAAATGTCTGATACCAGCGATATGGGAGAATCACCTTCGACACCTTCACCGAAAGAAATACAGTTAGAATGATTAAATTTTTCATTTGACAAATGCATGATTCATCACTTACTTTTTCATCAAATTTATTTTGTGAGATCTCCGTAGCCGAGCCGTCTGTGGCGCTGATATTGAATATTTTAGATGGAAGAAACATTGGTTCGAATCCGGCCTCGAGTACCTTTTTTTTCTTCAATTTTTGATTTTCTTTTCATATCTCATCGTTTCATTTCTCGAAGTAATACTAATAATTACAATTCTGTAGAATTTTTCAAAGAAATTCGTTTAATTAGTATTATTGTGAGCAATTCAAATATAAATATAATATTTGTAGTTCTTCTCTATTAATCGGGTGTAGATAAAATAGCGTATGCAACCCTCATGTAATCATCATTACACGATCGTTGCATAATATACTATTATTGTACTGACACAAATTGTTACTCTTGGTAAACCAGCTTCTTTGCATTTATTATTATAGAAGAATCGATGTATTTCGGATTTTAGCCATGAGACAACGGTTTGAATATACCCAACTCATTATGTTCCTTGGTGTCACCTCATTTGTATTCGAAGTCAACTGCTATCATTATATCTAATTTTCCATGACTTGGAAAAGTTTTCTCCTGTCTGATACAGAGAACTTCTATGCTTTGCGGAAACCTCATCATAACATATGTTATGTATGTTGAGATGTCTCGGAACTTTTGGCACGTTGCTCGATTCAGATTAGATTTTGACGAATCCTCAAAAATGTGACCTGCTAGGAATCCAGACGGTAACGGCATCTTGAAAGCAGCAAATTGTGACTCGCTAAGAATCTTTGTGGGTGGCAAACGAGAGAACAGCGGCGCCTCTATGAATTCCTGTCTTTTTATAAGTTCTCCGTTGATTGAAATATTTCACTCAAGAAGTTTTCAGATTATCACTCGATGGAACTCTTATTCACGATAGCAGCAATAATGAGATTGGGAAGCCTGATTTCGTGATTGGCAAAAAAACGTTCAGAATTTGTTATGATTTTTTTTCTGCGAAATTCACAATTAATTTACAGATGAAAAAAGTTCTTGAGTCAATGAGCAAATGAATATAACTTCAAAGTGCTTTTCGACTTCATGCTATACTTCTTGGTACTTTCCTGTGGAGATTAGAAGTAAAGTTCACAGATAAACCTTACCAACTGAGCCATTTCAGAGACTTCGCGCTTATAAACTTCCATTATACTACAGTGATATCTCGTTATTTCCAATTTCAGGACGATTTATTCTATGCAAGTGATAAATATTTTCAGTTCGAGAAGCAAATGAATACAACCAGAAATTCCGTTTGGAATTCATACTATACATCTTTGTCTTTACAAGATTAGATGTGAAATTCAAATTTTCCAATTGAGATCCTACCGACTGCGCCATTTTAGACACTTGGTATTCAAGTATTGTTCGAAATTCATAACATCTCAATTTGTCACTTCATAATGGTTTATTGCATGTTGAAAATCGATATTTGTTTTCAGATGAACCTCGTCTCCGTTCAGGCAACTGGGAGGAGCCGACATGTGAGCACCGAGTGGCGCCACCGCTCGCTCACACGCGATCCCTGCAGCACACCGTATCCCAAAGAAGTTCCGAAGACAGCTGGTGTTCGGGATCAGAGCCAGACCTGTCTTCAGACGAGGAAAGCGATCGGAGCGCGGCGTCTAGTACCAGGTTGGTTTTTCTACAGAATTCATTCACAACAGACAACAGAACAAAGTGAAGCCATTAGTCAGGAACCAATTTTTGGTCTTGACTCATGTAATGAGCCTTGCTTCTAGCGAGTATTGCTGTTGCACAGATACCAATTCTGGTGGTTGATGGTTGAACATAGCGGCTGTCTAGAATTCCCGATTCAGTTTGCACTATTTTTTGCATTTCGGGGGTTGCCGTTCATATGGGGACAGCTACAGAACCGCATATTTTTCCATGAATTTCAAGACAATTGCGTTTTTCCTTTCCACAACAAACGGTTACCCACAAAAAGTCAAAACTCCTGAAAACTAATAAATGACGAGGTCTCACCTTCTATCGGGTGATTCCTAATGCGAGCAAGGTTTCTCTACTCAAATTACTAGCCATTGACATTTTATCAAGTTCATTAATGTGTGTAAAAATCATACGAATAATGGCATCAAACAGGACCTCTGTATTATATTGAGCATTTCAAATTTCTTTCTGGAGTTCATTGAAGTTCTTTGAAAATTGAACAAAACATTCTTGATTGAAGCTGTGAAGGAATATTCAAACAGTAAAATCAAAATCCTTCTAAAACATTTCAAACTGATATCAGAAAGGAATATCGGAAATGTTATTTTTTTCATCAAATTAAGCTAGTTAGTTGTTTCAATCGGGAGTTTACAGCAAACAATTCATTTTTAATAATATTTCGAGGAAAAAATCCATTTCCGAACCCCTTTATGCAAACAATGGCTCGTAACAGTAATGCATAAACGATGATGGATGATATATTTCATTTCAACAAAAATTCAAAAATGATCTCCAATTCCAATGCCCTTGAAACGAAAAAAGCAGCAGTGTTCCCATATTTTGGTTTCAATTCATTTCAATTTGTTCCCTCTTCTTATAATACAAAATATAAACTCATGTATATTCTCAGTGCATATTATATAATCGCTAGTTTACAGAATCAGAAAGGTTTCAATTATGTTTGTCGAGTCGAGATGTGTTAATGAACTTCGTCATTCCTGAGTTCTCTTCAAATCACACCATATTTGCAACTAACAGCCCGTGTACATTGAAGATTTTACGTGGTTTGATAACTGGCAAAGTCATTAGGATGAGCGGTCTGTCTAATCCTTGTTTCAAAATGATTAGAAAACACTTCAGCCCCTCGACCGTATGTATTTCATGGCATCCATCTCAGCAAATCTTGTACGAGTTGATACCGGGTGACCATTTTAATCGAAATTTTGATACTCACATTCTTCTGGAACCAACATTAGTCATATATGTTGTCTACTGTGGTCCCGAGCTTCACATTTGTGTAGTATATGGCGAGCTGTCTCTACTTGTTGTTTCGCTTGTTGTATAGGCTGCAGCTAAGATGCCCTTTGCATGGACAGTATCCAATCAATAGCCCTGCTAATATTTTCAGCTGATTCCTGATAGTTTGGGCAGTTCTTCATAATAGTTGACTTGTGAGCGTTACTGGTTTCATTTTCCCAATAATCTTCAATGATTGCTCTCACCCAGCTTGTTGATTTGTATGTCCATTATAATGCTGATGATATTTGGCTTGCAAGCTCATTGATTTTTCTATATTACCTGCCAAGGGATATAAAATTATTTCAAAGGTGAGAGTCTTAATGGGCGAATTCATTACATATCTACGGTCTTCTTCTATCATATTATTCTTATATGTCGATTAATGAATGATTTGAAAATTGGTATACATATAAATTGTATAATATAAAAAGTCACAAAACGATACCAATCGTGAATTGGTGTGATGACACTAGAGCGATAGAAATATGTTTGGAATTCATACTATAGTATTCATCTTTGTTTTTACCAGATTAGATGTGAAATTCGAATTTTCCACTTGAGGTCCTACCGACTGCGCCATTTTATAGACTTGGTCTTTATGTATTGTTCGAAATTTATCATATAACTTCAATAGAACTTTCTCCTAAATTTCTCCACAGCATGTGATAATAATCACAACGATAACGATGGGTTCTGTCAGAAGTCTGAGCTCTCCCGGGGCATTGCGAACATCTACATACGCTTACCTTTAGGTTATTAGAACATGTTCGTCTGTATTTTCCTTCTTCGCATGAGCATGCCATTTCCACCGACATGGTATCCAACAAAAATAAACTGTGTTGAAGTTCAGTCACTGATTTACCTAACCTTCCTGACGTCCAACCCCTCGAGACGCTCTCGCCCTGGACTAAATAATCCATAATTTATGAGGAAAGATGTGGAATTCCGTTTATCTAGGGAATTCTGATGCGAGATGGTTATAGTTCGGTTATTTCAGATTAACTTTGGGGCTTTGGCCTTGGACTTCTCGCCGTTATTAAAACGGATCTGGTATAAGGGGAAGACGGAATGCTCAACACACGTCCTCAAAGGGCTGCTGGGTACACGAACAGGTCCAGGAGTGAAAATGAATCAGGTTCTAGAGCATATTTTGAAATCTCTAGAGAAAACCCCAGTATCCCAGACTGAAATTACGCCATGTAATGTTACTTTATTCATGAGAAGGGTACAAGAGAAAAAAACATGTTAACTCGAAACTTGTATCCATATTGGCAGAGACGTAGTTGTTTTGGATATACTCTTACTTCCTCTTTGTGAGGGAATTGTGAATCGCAATAGTAAGTAATTACTTATGTATACTGATGTTACTTGTTACACCTTTCGTGGAAGTTTCATTTTCCTTTTCACATTGATTCAGAGAAGAAAATGCCAAAAAATCAACTCAAAACCCATTCCCTTTCTTCCCTTCCTTTCTGGTTCTCTGAACATCATAAACTGAACTGAGATTCATTTTGCAATTTTTTCAACGGTACCCTTCTCATCCTTCATTCGAAAGTGAATAACTCTTTCTGTACTGTAATTCATCAGAAAAATCTGACCGAAATTAGGGAAACGGAGAGAACTTTTTTTGTTGAGTGGTTTTTGGGCGGACTTCCATTGTCTATGTGTATAATAATTTACTCTACGGAAACCTGTTGTAAAAAAAATCAGAGGGAAAAAATTAAATTCAAAACATTAAGTTCATATTAAAACTATAATTTACGAATATTAGAAAACAATCTCATACTTATATAACTTTCAAATTTTGAAAACGAATGGAAAGTTAATCGAAAATAAAAATGCGGACAAAATCTTGTCAAATAAATTGGCCAAAAAAATTAAAATAAATAGGTGATGAACTAATCCAAACAAAAAAAGATTGAAAAGGATTCTGATGAAAAAATGAAATTTGAAAGTTTAATTGATCAAAAAATGCATTTCGTGACAAAAAATTAAAATATCGTTGATTATTGCAGCGATTGAAACATCATGAAGTGAAACTTGGTTTCAACCGAGGGGAAAACATCTTTCAATCTTGTACACCTAAAAAATTTAAGTCATTTAAGTCGTCGTCTTGAGTTTTAAAGTCATGCGTTTAAGTCTCTAAGTCATGCCTTTGAGTCTTTGAGTCAAGCGTTTCAGTCTTTAAGTATTTGAAATATTTTAAATCTTGTACAGATTTTATCTAGTTGTTTCCCCCTCGGTTTCAACATTTGGATTCATATTTCTTCATTTGCTTGATTTCACTATTTCATATCCATCATTTCATTTTTGTTCTTCCATGAACTTCTGCTCATTCATTCCCAAAGTTTGGGAGTTATATATTTGATTGTTTCATTATATAATTTATTACCATTGTTTCAGTTTCAAATTGATTGAAACTAATTTTTTTAAATAAAATTTTGAGTTTTTTCAATAGAATTGATTATATAGACAATGGAAGTTTTAACCAATACCACTCAGCAAGAAACATCATCAAACACATTCAAGCAATTTTTTTTTCATTCAGGGAAATATGTAAAAATTGTATCGATGCCTACGAAGCCTGATTAGTGCCCATTACGAATAAATTCACCAGATATCGATTGGTAAATTTTCAAGTACTTGAATTCTACTTTCTGGTCATGACACATTCGAAAATAGAACTAGAAATTCTGAAGAAGACAGAGATTTTCATTCACAAACTTCCTGTGGTTTCAATGACGATCACGGTTATTATTGTTTCTTTTTCTATCATAGGTTCACAATATCATGTATGAATGAATAAAATCGTTTCATAACACCGAAGTCTTTCATAGTAAATTATTATTTGTATAGAATTTCAAAGTATTAATTGTAACCCTTGCCGACTTACCGTAACAAAGCCTACACGAAACGACTTTATGAACCAAACAACCGAAACTGAAAACACAACAAAAGCAGCCCTCGTTCCTCACCCGAGAACTTACCGAAGTCGTTGGCATATCAGATACGAACGTCAAATTGTTGGAGAAATTCTGAACGCTCTCTGCTGCTGAAACCGCAAACTGAAAACAGATGTTTTTGATAATTCCGCAGTACGAATAACGAGCGACATTGCGAAGGGAACTTCACGAACACGGTGAATTGAATTAATTCAGGAATACTTCGACTTGGATCGCATGTTGTTGGTGTTTCTTGGAGTAATGGGGTTGAAGGAGGTACGTTCGCGAGATTGTTTACATTGCCATTACAGTGGTTCATGAATTATAATAACATTTCGGAGTTGTTATATTTGTGGGTTTTTTTGGGTTGAAAGAGCAAATGCGCTACTGTGAAAATTGGTAAGACGCCTCAGAGTGCTTCGGCATCAAAAATTATTAGTCGACCCTTGCCCGCACAAGGCTCTGTCTTCGGGGCGCACTCGAAAGAGGTTCACCAAAGGAAAAAAATATATATGAAAAATATATAAGTATTCGGACCAGTGTGAAGATGGCCATGTGTTTTCATGTTGACTGATAAGAGCTGTGAGGAGCTATGTGAAGAATATGTCTATATTTGAAGCTACAAACAACAACAATAATAATTATTCAGTGGAAATATAGTATCCTCATCAACAAAAACTCTTTTTCCGTTTCTTAACTAGGAACATTCCAGCATTGAAATAAGAGATAGATGAATTTGTGCAGGTGTGAATATTCTACTTTCATTTATTATCATAGGGGAGCCCAAGCAAGGATTCCGGGATTTACTAAAACGCGGCAGATTAATATACATGGGGATACCTTGTACCTGGTTAAGTACTTTCACCATATATGAGCCCTATATATATGGCCGCCCTTCAAGGATAAAGAATCAGATTAGTAAAAAAAAATGGATCATCTGAAATTCTCGAGCGCGTCAGATTGAGGTAGGGTGAGTTAGTTACATCCTGAAACGTGTATATTCCACTAATCTGACAATTCGAGAGTGACCTAAAGAAGGAGGAGGGCTACAAAGTTGTAAAAAAACGTCATCTCGACATTCATCGAGCGTGGCTAATTTTATTTTTATTTTCAAAGGAATAATTCAAGAATTACAAAAAATATATAATCTGACGATTTCCACAAGCAGAAATAATAAAAACTCATCGATAAAATTCATTGTGTGCAGCTACGTGATGCCCATATTCCCCTCTCCACGTTTCTATTTCTCCGTCACTCTTTCTCTATATATTGCTCTCTCACTCCGTCTTCACTCTGGTTGTTTCTGTTGCCATGATGCCATGACAGTTGATCACACAGACTCGTTGGTGGCAATATATTGTTAACAACGAATATCCAACGTTTTGAAATTTTAAAAATTTAGTTGCTTATAATTATTCTCTTATAAATACAAGTATTCTACTAAAAAAACATACACTTTTTTATTTGCATGCTCTTTCCTGAGATTTTCAATTAATTAAGTTCAATGATTTAAAAAAGTTTTTAAAAAAATTTAAATTGACAGAATAGGTGAATCCCTCCAGATAATCGTCAGATTATGAGCACTGAAACGTCTAGGGCGTAAAGATAAACCATATATATCTTAATCTGACGCGTTTGTTTATTTCAAAATGACGATATTTTTTTTCACATTCTAATAACGGCCGCGAGTCTTCGTCATATCCAACCCGTCAGATATAAGAGCTTTTTTTAGGTTTACTTAACATCCCCTCAGAAAATCTGACGCGCTCGAGGATTTTTTTTTTATTTTCTACCCTTACATACGACCACCCCCCATCATGGAAAAAATAAGATTAACATACGTACATTTTCAAAACTATGTAGGACATAGATGATATCAATATCTGACGCGCTCGAGTATGTCCATGCAACAGTTTTTTGACATTTTCGAAAGTCTATAGCAGCTCCCCCCACCGATGAAAAGGTATACATTATATAACATTTTTTTCTTTTTATCATCTAAGCTTCGCAACCAAATAAACGCTCGAGTAAATCCCGATTTAGCATCGTGGGCTCTCCTACTGTTAGTAAAAACATATGAATACTCAAAATCGAAACGTATATTGAATTTGACTCGAGCAGAGTCCACTTCGGCCAAACACTTCCATGTTAACAAATTAACGGTACCTAATAGAATAATTAGGAACGAACATCCCAGCTTCAATTATAATCAATTGAACGATAACCAAACATATTACAGACCCTGAGTTATTCTTTTAAAATCCTTGGAACTCTTCCAAACCTTTGACCAGATTTACGAGCGCGTTTTCTTATCAAGACATGCTCTCCGAGAAATTCTCAATGAGCTAATGATTTCAATGAACCAGATGTCGTTAATTATGACTTTTTAAACTTATTTCCAGAAGGGACGGAGATAGTCCGTTTTGGTTATTACGGGAGCTCGGTTCTCAAAGCAGTTGTTCAATACTTCTTTGTGACGAAGGGTTTTTCATTAAAGGAGTTGTGAAGTACAGTTTGCGATAAAAGTGAATGTATGGAATTGGAACAAGACTTATACTTAGTGGGTTGAAGTTATCTGTTGAGTTTTTTCGGAGTTTTTTGGAGACAATTATTTGGGTCGGTCTCAACTCTCAACTACTGCTGGGTGAAAAAGCATATATGTAGGATATCTTGCATAAAATTGAATTAGTTATTGTGTTCTGTGTGAATTTTGCAAACATGTTCATATACTGCAAAAACCAAAGATCGCCTCTTAAACGCAAATTGTCAACTACGGAAATCGGTCTACTGATTATTATAAGTCGCTGTTTGCACAAAAATATCTTTATAATAAAGATATTTCTGTGCAAACAGCGACTTTATTAAAGTTCGAAAAATATTACTGTCAGTAATAACACTAATAACCATCTTTTATCGGATATTATGCTAGTGAATATTGAACAAATCTAATTTGCTCTAGAGCTTCGATCTTGATCATTCATCACTCTATTAGAGTGACCTGCAGGTTTTTGAGCCCAAAATTTCGTCTGCATCTGCGGCAGACATTATGTAAAATGAAAATTGAGTTATCACTTGAACCACGTTCAATCGAAGCCTCGCAGCAGCAATAGACGTTTTGACCAATGACGCATCACCTTTGATCACGGCTGAGAATCTCTGAAACACCTAACAATTCATTCATCACTCTAATAACATTTCAATTCTATGGAGGGTATGGCGTTTTGAGAAACTTACTCCGTTGAATAATTCATGTTCCCAAAATGGAATGACATTAAAAAAATTTCAGAGAGTTATCTGCTCGGTTATCTGCTTGTCTGCAGCTTTCCTGAATATGTACAATATATTAAAATTTTTATGCATCCATATTTAATTCTGCTTCACGTTATTCCCCAAACCTGTGAATTTTCATGCATTGAAGTTTTCGCAATGTTTTTTGTTTACAATGATTTTTAGGTTGTAATATTCGCTGCATCTTTATTCGCATTACAGCAGACTTTTTTATTGTAGTAGGATAATATCATAACTGGGTTTATGCAGAAATTGTACGTTATGGAATTCACTATGCTTTATATTGAATCTAATTATTTTGAATTTCATGTTTCAAACCTACGACTTATACATGGATTCTGAAGTCTTCAGTAGTGTTCGTAAAATAAGTTGAAACACATTTTTGAATGTTTTCAACAATTAATGATGAAGATCTAAAGAAGCTTATTTTCATATAAAGGAAAATGTATTTTAACTTCAGATGCATTTTTCACGCATTCAAATCCCAATAATATTTCAGAACATGTTCTGATAGTTGTGTATCACCGCACTTAGAAATTCTTACAAAAGGAAATCCAAGTTCGATACCTACAAAGTCGTCAGACCTATTATACCATGCATTGTGTATATCCTTTCAACTTCAGTAATATTTGTCTCACCATGTGTCTTTTGTACACTACCGAGTTTTAATTTTTCCAGTTGGGTTGAAATCAACTCCATTATATGGCTGTAGTTATTCGAGTTCGTAGTTGTTGGCTGAAATTTCAAACTACATTTCATTACTGGCAAGATTTATTATTCTTTTGAGGTTCTTTATGTATTTCTGAATTTGCAATACGAATACTTCATGTCGTTGGTCCTATTTTTACAGTAAGCAATTTTTAAAACTGCCAAAAACCCATTATAATTCAGAACGCATTTGTGCGATACAACTTGGAATTTTTATCGCCTATTCGTGGCTCAGTTTCAATTTGAAATATTGGAAACGACAGCATAAAACATACTTTTTACAACTTCCACTATTTTCGGAAAGTAAATTGTCTTTTTGTTTACAGAAGCAATGGCCAACTGCGAAACACGCTGAACAAAGCCCGGACTCTGTGCGACAAGTGGAGGGGAAGCGGTGGTATAGGCTCCAACAACAGACTGTCACTCGATAGCTCTCTACCAGGGGATACGTCCCCGCAAAACCACGGTAGATTGTCAAGGTGGTTTTCCATTAGGAGAGGAAGCAACCATCAATATGATATCGAAAATGCAGACGCCCAAAGATCCCCGCAAAATCCAAATAAAATGCCACAATTGCCTGAGGTGAGAAAAAGTCTATATGACCCAAGTCTGGTTGGTTTAACGGCATATTTTGTAACAGGTGGAGGAAGAAACTGGATTTCACTTTCCAAGTTGCACTTCTTCGCAAAGGCGGCAATTACCCCCTAGTTTACCCCAGCCTCCTCCAGACTTGACCCCCTTACAGTTGAAGAGAAGGATGATAGTAGCAGCAATTGTACATAGTGAAAATTCTTATATAGCTACCCTTCAAAGGCTTGTAAACGTAAGTTTTGTTGTTGACTCACCGAATATGTGTGACTGAATAATTATTTTTAGGATTACAAAAAACCCTTAGAAGAAAGCAACCCTCCAGTCCTAAGTAGTTCAAAAATCCAAACGTTATTTCATAGACTTCCAGAAATCCTTCAGTGCCATACCCTTTTCCGGATAGCTTTAGCCGAATGTGTTAGAAATTGGGATCGAGATGAGAGAATAGGAGACGTGTTCGTCGCCTCTTTTTCGAAAGCCATCGTTTTGGATATTTATAGCGGTTTTATCAATAATTTTTCCCTTGCTATGGATTTAGCAAAGATGGAAGCCAAGAGGAAGTCTGCGCTCGCAGATTTCTTGAAGGTAATGTTGAGCATGATAATTGGTTACACGAAACTAACTTGATATTTTGATTTCCAGGTGAAGCAGATCAGCTCGCATGATCGGTTATCATTCTTTGGACTCATGGTAAAACCTGTACAGAGGTTTCCGCAGTTTATTCTGTTCTTGCAGGTATTTATGCACTTTCTTTCAAAACTTGTATTCACTGAATACACAAGCAAAAAATATTCAACCAAGTAGGAGTACTTTTATTACATGTTATGTGATAACAATGGTTTGAAAAAATTTTCACAAATTTTTATTTTCATCAAATAATAAGTAAAAGATATTTTTTCATTTAGTCATCATTTGAACCCATAAAATATATAAAAATCAAAGAATTAGGGAGGGAAATTGAAACTTACAAAACTTGTCACCATTGGTCGAAACGAAGTTTGACATCAGACGACACAACAGTGGATTTCGATATTCATACTGTGTTACTGATAAAATATTTCAAACCTGGATTTCTGTTACGATTTCTAGTAAATCTAGAACGATGACTGAAAGTGGATTTAACCAAGCAAAATTGGACATTTCACCGTAAATAGATATAGATTTATGATGACAGCATATTTTGCATCAAATCTCAATTTTACCTACGCAGAGATCAAAGGAGTGAACGCTGTGAGGTGAACGTGATGTTATTTGATGAATTTGAGCATATATAAATATATACCATATGTATCCATAACATGGATTGATATTCATAATTCCAACAGTAGAGATGTTAGTTTAAAACCGAATAATGCACACTCACGTTAGAATGATCTTCACAAAAATATAATCGCGATTTTGTAGATATATGATTCTTTCAAATTATCTTAACACCTTCATATTCGTACATTCGCATCGCTTGAAATACGACAAAACACTTTATCGGGTGTTTTGCACATCGATACCATACAATACGTCAGTAAAGGAGTTGTTCAAGCCTCTTCCATATTCTGTATAACAATTGAAACCGAAAAGCTTAGTGTTAACAAATCCAGGAAACGTCACCTGACATCATCCAAGGCGAACGCTAAGTGGTTGTGTTTGAACGACACAAATTTATTCAATGTTTTGAATTCCACTTTGAACGGGAGTTTGAATAATCCACATACTATTTAAATTTTTTTCTCCATCATGATTAATATATGACATAGCAAACAATCATGCATATTTCCTAATGGCCCATTCTATAAAACAGTATATTATATATCGAGGTAGTAAATGTATCATTATTACTTTCGCCGAGGTTACTATTTTACTAACAATTTCTCGGGATATCAGATAACGAAAAATATTTAAAAATCTGCAAGATTAATTTCAATAGATGTAGAAGTAGATATTGGCATATAGACGGAATACATGAAGTTCCTGACCAATGTCATTATTGTATTTTTTTGTAATTTTCATTTTCCTCTATAGGAGTTGAAAAGTGTTCACATTCAACCATTTCACTTGCATTCAATGCACGTGTTTGATACGTCAATCATATCTCATGGTTCTCAGTTGTATTTCACGAGTATTCGTAAAAATGAGCAATGATAAGACTACTTAGCGCAGTGGTATTTTCAATAAAAATGAACGAGCCCTGAGCAAGAGAGACCGACATCAAAAAAGAATGAGCAGATGCTGCATTTGATTAAACGGTAATATTTTATTTCTGGAAAGGGGTTGACAGTTTTCAGCGACAAACTCAGTACCTATATCCTTTCTGTCCATTTCAGGACGAGCCGTAAACCAATTCTGGAAGTATGCGGGTCCAAAAAAACTGTCTTCGGACGTGTGGCGTGCACTATTTTATCGACAATCGTGTAGAATAACGAATCAATGACACACATTTTTTAGATTAAATCTCTTTGTAGAACAAAATTCACAACACATCATTCTCATTCGTATTAAATATTGGAATTCGAACAAAAGATAGGTACTTACAGAAATATTCTGTTTCTTATTTATGTCAATACTTATATGAACATTCAAGCAATCGTTAGAATTGAAGGGATTCAATTGGTTCAAAATGCTTTACATCGACCACAAAGATTTGATTCTTCTCTGCCTAGTCCGGGATTTTGGTACTTCCCGTAAGTTATTTTTTGACCTCTTTCTCTTTTTCGTGAAAAATTGATCAATTTTCACTCAGAAAGTAGATGAACATTTACAAAGAATGATGATAAATTCGATGTAGATTTATTGTTAGTTTGTATTGGAATTAACCCTGCAATAATCATTTCTTGTTTATAATAGTATATTTTTTAAATGATAAATTACTAAGTATTCAAATCTCAGCAAAAGTTTTATTACCCTCTCGAGAATTTGTTGGATATTTTTCTCTCGAGATAAATCCTTAATGCATCCACCTTTGGATTATAATTCATGTAATCACTCACCTAATATTTTTTGATAATATTGCCAATTCAAAGAAGTTTGTTTCTGCTTCATCGTGAAAAAGGCTTGATTGCCTTCCAACGCAGACCAACTCAAATTTATTTGAGGATCCTTCTGTGTGATTTCGTACATCCCTTATCTCTTCAAAATCGACTATCGATCCCAAAAAACACATTTCTGCTGAACGGGCATCCTCCATCCCCAATAAAAAACCGAACCGCGAACCACTTCAATCTCCGAACCCTATAATTTCCTCGAGCGCTCATTAAAATATTTTCCAGGACCTCTTGAAGTACACTCCGCACGGCCACCACGACAGGATGTCTCTCCAGCTGGCTCTGACGCAATTGGAGTCGCTGGCGGAGATGCTGAACGAGAGGAAGAGGGAGGCTGAGCAGTACCAGGCGTTCAAGGAGATGCTGAGGAACATCAGCGGGAAATTCTCCGTGAGGCCGTTGTCGGATAGTAACAGATATTTACTGAGGGAGGATAACGTCACGCAATTGGTGAGTGATAGAACGACTGATAAGGACTAACTAAAATAATGTGTCGTCTAAATTTCCCACCAATTTTTTTACAACCGATCTTTCCTTAGTAATTTTTTGAACAAAAGGAAAATATTTTATTGGAAGACATTCACTAAATGGAACACAGAGAATGGTCGTCCAATAAACATGCATATACCAGATAAGTACCTAATTTTCGAGAATCTGTTTAGCAAGGGTTTGCCCTATAATATCCTTGAATCCATGTTTCGGGTTTTCTCTCATTTAGAAATGAAAAGGAAAAAACTTTTATTTCTAGGGACAAAAAAAATCAAAATATGGATTCCAGATCATTTTTACCTCCTCAACAAACAATCAAACAAGATCCTATAATAATTTGGTGAATCATCATTGACGAAAGCATTGGCACAATAGCGAACTTTTGAAAATTATGACATAGAACGCAATGTTGGCGAATGAGCTTGTTTACGAGTTATATATTCTTAGACTATTTCCGGCTAAGGAAAAGATTAGATCAATGCATCAACAACAAAAAGATCCTTTTCCGGAATAACTCGTGAACTACAGAGTTCATTAAACCCTTCAATGTCATAGCCAACACCTTGCGCGTTCATAACACTCGGAATTTATTGGAATCAACGTAAACAAGAAACTAGATTAAATCACCGAAAACTAGTGTACACTTCTTGATTATCATTTTCATATCATTGCTGTCACCATTTTCACTGTCTATACCTAGTTATAAATGTGATGAAATAGTTTATGAAAACCTGTGCAACACAAACCTATTCATGTTGACGGCGTTTGTCAAAAGCACCTTCCAGTAAATATTATAATTGAATTGTCATCGCAGTTGAATTGAACAGGTTTATACTTATTTAGCACAAAACAATACACTTTCCCGTACGATACTCGCTAACAAAGGATTTACAGTGTAAAAAATATTTTTCCTCGGGGAAAATATTGTAGAGGGAATTACGTGATGCGATTTTGTTAAAACTATTGTAAGTGATAAAAAAATTGACATAAGTATCTAATATGAAATAGCAGAGTCAAAAAATTCAACTATAGAAATATATGAAGTAATATGAACAAATGTTGAAACCAAGTTTAAGTTAAGTGTACTCACGATGTTTCGATCGCTGGTATCCGCAATCGTTTTCGTTTCATAACTGACAACATTTTGAGGTAATGGTCGGTTTAAAAAAACGAATTTCCTATGGTGAAATGTCATATATATATATATATATATATATATATATATATATATATATATATTATCAATAATATATTTCATTTCATATATATATATATATATATATATATATATATTATCAATAATATATTTCATTTGGAAGAACAGAAAATATACACCAAGAAAATGGGACACAAAGACAAGTAAATATCCAACTGAGCTAAACTGTCAACAATAACAAATAATGCAATTTACTGATTTGACACATTGATTTGTTAAGGTAGGTACAAAAAAAGATTGGTCAGATCGACAAGGGATTACAAAAATTGTTCTTGCTCTATTAGATTTTTTTTCCTTCAATAGTTTCCGTATCAGGAGATTGGTCTTGAAACATTTGTAATACATCAATCGATGAAAGTTTTCGATACATACAAAATTTCTCCCAAATGAATATTGAACTAATTACTAATCCTAGAAGACGGGTAAACAACGATAAAAATAAAATGGCAAATTGCCATGATGCGTCAAATTTTCTAACTAATCATCATCTATTTTCTCAATATCGTCATTTGGATGAAAACAAAGCACTTTTATTTATTCAATTTTGCCTCTTGCCTATTTTGGTTAGGATTTTCGTCACTGAATACCCTCAACCTTGAATACGATTACTTATTATTTGACCCAATATTATTTGCAGGAATATAGTCAGAATGGTCTGATAACCAAAGCCAAAAGTCGACGACTTCTCCTTTTGAATGATCTAGTAGTTTGTGTCTCCGTGGCTTCAAAATCTTCCGATGATTTCGGCGCTGGTGAAAGATTGAGTCTGAAGTGGACACACCCCGTATCTGAGATCGAAATCCAAGATACCAGCACTTCGCCCACTCTGAGCAGGATTCTGACGTCGAATCAAAGCAAAGGCGGCAGTATCAAATCCAACGGTTCCTTCGAAGGAACCCCTCCTCAAGATGCCAACAATCTCTGCGTCGAAATGAGCAATCTCATGCACGATTATGAGGTTATGAGCAGGATAAATGATCTGACAGGTAAATACTTTTTCATTCCTAATAAGCTAATAATATTGTCCTACTTCATTTTATTCCACCTCTGACACCAAAGTGGCCATATTTACCGATTCAATCTGTGCAAGTTTGGTTCCTCTTTTTGGTAGTGTCTATACAAAGTGATATATTTCAGGTCAGCTTAAAGGCAACTACAAGGAAATAAACCATGAGAATACGAAAAAAATTCTGCATCAGATCCAGAGTTCTATTCAACAAAAGGACGAAGAGATGGCATGGGTAGACTCTTGTTGTTTACAGCTCGTTGTCAAAACCAAGGGCAAAGAAGAGACATACACCTTCCAGACTGACAACCCCTCGATAAAGAAAGAGTGGATAACAGAACTTAGGCTTGCTCAATTGGCTCTAGATCCGAACAATTCTCCGGCTTGGGAAGTACCTGAACAAGAACAGAGGCCGTCTACGAAAATGCCGCTGTTTGTGAAGTCACAATCGGTGTATATGTCACAGCATCAAACTGAGGTAAATATTGAAAGTTTCAAATAATTTCATGCTGGAATATTCGACCTGTAGCTAAACATTCATTTTGCCGTTTTTTTGTTTAGGTGCGCTGTGGATGTTATTATACTGTAACTTTGCCAAAAACAGCCAGAAGAAGGCATAGGGTCCAAAACTACCTCTGGATCTGTACAACAGACGGTGCTAGCAGTCATATATCTGTTCTCGCCCAGCATCATCAGCAAGCTGGTGTTCTTAAGGATCTAACCTCGTTTTCCTTAGTGGAAACCCAAATTACCGCTATGGAATTTGTGAAAGGTAAATACATCTTGTATAAATACTATTATTAATTCTCAGAAAACAAAACTGCTCAAATCTTTTATGGCTCAAGCAGATACAGCTACTACTGATCAACTCGGAAAAAGAAATATCGAAATTTTTGATTATCCAACAATCTCAGAATATAAAAACCAAATGCCAAACAATCTCAAAATTATTTATCTAAATGCTTGTTCTATGAAGAATAAAATGGAAGAAATTGAAATCTTAATGAATACTGTTGAAGCCGAAGTCGTTATAATTTCTGAAACATGAATGAATAAAGATGAAGAACAGTTTTATAATTTCAGAAATTATGATTCCATTTATTCGTCACGACTAAAACACGGAGGCGGAAACGGAATATTAGTGGAAAAGGATTTGGAGTTCGAAATTATTGAAAAAGCCACTAAATATTCTTACGTGTCTATCAAATTAATTAAATTGAATATAATTTTATGTGGAATAACGTGAAAGAATTTTTCAAATTATTAGATGTGAAACTTCATAACTTCAGAGACACCAAGTTGGATTGCTTCGTTTTTGGCGACATGAATATAAACATTTTAAAGAAGACTGAGCAAACTAACCTGTTCAGTGATATATGCCATACCAATTGTTTCAAAAAATGTCAAATTTCCATAATAAATAGTGCAATGAGTGACCATAAAATAATAATAACCGACATTGATATTAAAAAAAAGCAACTGAGGAAAACTTTTAAGATAAAGAAATAGTGGGAGTATTTGAGAATTGTTCCAGTGTAAAAACAATAAAAATGAGAAGAGATTCCAAACGATGGTTCAATGAAAGAATTTCCAAACTAATATAACTCCGTGACAAATTTTACTACAAAAAGAAATGCAGTCCTGATATTCCATCTTTCATCGATCAATACAACCACTATAACAAACTAGTAAAGAAATGTGTTCGCCAATGTAAAGAAAACTATTCCAAAAAAAAATTCGTTGGTACCTCCCCAAAATGTATGTCGAATTCAATAAATGAGATCCTATATAATAAAACCAAAAGCGATGCTGATAGTATAAGTCACATTTCGATAACAGGAAGAAAAATCGACAATCTGCAAGAAATTTGTGAACAATTCAATGACTACTTTGTTAATGTTAGTCCTAAATTAGCAGCCGGCTTTCCCACCAATAATGATTACCCAATGAAGTCTAAATTGAACTCCATGTATTTAAGGCCAACCGACTCTGAAGAAATTATTGAAATCATCAACCTTCTGAATAACAGAAAAGCTCCATGATATGACAACATTAGCTCTGAAATTGTCAAAGTAGTTAAATCAGATCCTAGCGCCTTTGATGAGTAAATTAATTAATATGACATTCTCAACAGGGAGGACAGTTTGTTTGGATTGGAGACAAAAATATTTCACTAGAAACAGTTGTATGTGGTGTTCCTCAGAGATCTGTACTAGGTCCATTGCTTTTCCTCATATATATAAATTCCATGTCTAATTTGAAGTTGAATGGTGAAATCAAAATGTTTGCTGATGATACTACAATAGAATACACCGGGAACAATTTTCTAAAAATCAAAACTTTTATGCTCCATGACCTCCATGAAATATCATCATGGCTGATGAATCATAAGCTAACATTGAATATTGAAAAATCCTCGTATATGTTCATCTCAAGAAAATCCACCTCCATCCATTCGAAAGATCCTATCAGATTCCACAATGAAAATATTATGTATTCTCCTGTAGTGAAATTTTTAGGAATTTTAATTGATGAACATTTAGTTTGGGACAAACATTGAGTTATTAAGAAAACAAATTTCTCCAATTATTGGTATAATTTTTAAAATTCGAAATATGTTACCTTTTTTATGTCTGAAATCAATTTATTATTCTTTATTTAGTATATTCGAAAATTCAATGATTTCGATTTGGGGGGCAGCTCCAAAAACAGTAATGAAACCATTGAAGACATTTACAGAATAAAATTATAAAGTGTATATACCAACTTGATCGAAAAGAACCTACAGCTGATTAATACAAACAAAGAAAACTTTTAGACATTCCTTCATTATACACGTTCAAAATTTGCACATTTATTCACCTGGTCAAAAATAAATTCAAGCATTCAAATTTGATGTTCAAAATGAATAGTGATCAACACAATCACTCAACAAGGTTTTCAGAAAATTTGGCATTGATGAAAATTGAAACAAATATAGGACAGCAATCTGTTCACCACAGCGGAATAAAACTATACAATGGTCTACCGAATTCATTGAAGAAATATGGAAAATTTCGTTTCAAAAATAATCTAAAAAAATCATTTGATATCATAATTTTTTTTCTTTTTATTGCCATATAAAGATCTGATTCAATTACTCATTTTTTTGTATTCTATTCTACTTTCATTGTATGGCATCAATTTAATTTTCCCTACAATAAGCATGTATATGTTTCTAGGGAAATAAATCGTTATTATTATTATTAATAGTAAAAGTTTATCATGTTTATCAGTTATTACAATGTTTCTCCGTTCCTCACAGGTTCACCTCCTCCTGGTCCCAATTTAGCTTCGGATACCGTCTGGATAGGAACAGACAGGCACAAACTGCACTTATACGCTGCCGAAGAACCTGAGAAACAGGAAGAAATCGCCAGTACGACAGTCTCTGACGTAATAATGCATATTAAATACCACTGTGATAACGTGTTCGTTGCTCTAGCAAACGGAACACTATGTGTATATAGAAAAAATCCCATTGATGGTGCTTGGCTAATCCAGGAGCCTCAAGTATTAACTTTAGGAACAGACCCCGTGTCTTGTCTACTGCCTATCAACCTCTGCCTGTATGCGGCTTGCGGGAAGAAAGTTTGGGTGCTCAACGGAGTCACCGGAGACATTCAGAAGAATTTTGTTATCCAACACGAACATTTCGGAAACGTGAATATGATGGCACACAGTGGCATTGGCTTGTGGATTTCCCAGAAGAATTCCAGTACGATTTGTCTGTATCACACTGAAACGTTCAAGCATCTCCAAGATATCAATATAGCTTCAATTGTTATGAGGATCAACGGTTCGGCAGGTAGGATTTTTTTATTCATCACAATTTGATTTCTGGACTGAAACTTAATATATTACCTAGTTCCATGAAAAAATTGTAACAAAGCTCTCTTATAGCTCCAATAATTTTATCAATAAGGTATTTCAGAAAAGCAATATAGAATAAATTGTGTGTGTTTTGAACTTTTCATAAAATCATTTTCCATGTTTTCTTCGTTCACTGAGGTATGGTGTTTCATTCTGAATGGGACTTTCCTCATGAAGTACTAGAAAAAGCAAAAAAAAATAATTACTCAAATTTCATTTTCTCCCCAAAAATAATCAAGTTCCTAACTAATAACCTGGGAATAACTGACCCTTAACTGTATTTTCCGAACTTGCCTTATTTCTATTCTCTTTTTTTATATTTCCTTTCAAGGCGATTGAACAACTCGGCCGACGTTCTTGAAAAGATGCAAAAGTTTTTGTAAATACAACATTTTCCAGTTTGGGGATCTTGAGGAAGCTCTTAGACAAATTATTTTCAATTCTTTGACTATGGTAGCTTCACCACAACTTCAGGTTTGACGCCTCTCTTGGTTTTCTTTTTTTTTGTCGACTTAGTTGACTATAATAATAGGAATTTTTGTCAATATAACTAGTGGTGAAACTAGTGACTAGTTTGTTGATTTGTGGATGAGAAACCATTGGCAATAACATATTTCAAAACTCTATTGACCAAAATATTTCACAGAATATTGGAAAAGAAAGTCCAGCATCTCCTCACTCCAAATAAGAAAATTAATTTAACATGTCACTTCTAATAAAAATTTATTTCGACATGCAATGAAATGCAAAATGTGTAATTACCTCATCAAAAGTGATATTTGATATGAACTGCCTGATATTTGGAAATCCATATTTAACACAAAATACTACCGTTGTTTGTACGATACTCGCTTTGTAATATTTGTTAGTGAGAATCCTATAGAAAACTAGTTTTTTTTTTGTTGAAGGAAATATGGAGTTATCACGTTTTCTGAGTAAACTATTAGATTCATGTCTCACTGTATTGAAATCTTGAATGTTATTAATTACACGCTATTTGTTAAGAGACAAGGATACAAATTTTTACTTAGTTTTCCCAATGTGAATTTTTTTCAAATATTATTTTCCTTTGACTATGATATCCAATGAACATAATTCATTCTTCCATACCTAATCATATTCCATATAATTGTTATTTGTTATGACTATGAATTCCCACAGTTTTTGTGGGAATTATAATTTGAAATTATTTGTTCAAATTCAATCCAGGAAATGATCCCTACCCAATAGAGACATTAATAGACCTGAACTAAACTAAAAATAAAACATTAAAAATACAAATATCGGTCTTACATTAAAAAGCGAACAACCTGAAGATGAACAAGAGAGGTACATTCCTAGTCTCAAGATGTCTGACAATGAGCATGAGCAATTTATAACAAACTTTCAAGTATAATGTGTTAACTTGAGTTATCAATATTTGTCAAGATATATATCTTGCATGACATTACTTCAAAGTTATTTGTGAATCGTAATCAAATGAGAATTATTCTTTTATAACTTTGTAGACCTAAATGTTTGTTATATATTTAGCATATTACTCAATAACAGAGATCTAACCCATTGAAAAATTCAGATTACATTAAAGAATCCATTGAAATACGTTGTTTCCTGTTGATGCTGTTCTATGTGTTGATATATATTTTATAGTTGGATGAAACACAGAATAACAAGAAAATATCAAAGAGGTTTGTGTGAAAAATATTTTCATCTACACCCGTACTCTAATAATACACTTATATGCCCACAACCCGTTTTATAATGAAATCCATTACGATACAGATTTTCATTACGATACAGATTCTCAACCAATAGAAACCCATTATTTTTCAATCAAGCATGATGTGCAAGCTTTGCATTTTGACGTTTGTCAAGTCAAAATCAGTAAGTATTGAATTTTTGAAGAATTTAGTCAATTTTCGATAATCGTAAGAATTACAAGCGACCCTCCAAAGATGTCTTAGACAAGAAAAAAATACAATCGGAAGGATTATATTTTTCATTTGACAAATGCAACACATATGTTTTTATTTTCAACCAAATTATATGAGCTCTCGTGTCCGAGTGGTCATGCAATGGCGCCGGCAGTGGGCAGTTACGTCCGGGTTCAATTCCTGACCTCGGCAGAAGTTTTTTTCTTTTCATTTCTCATTGTTGTATTTTCCGTGGTTATACCATTAATTATAATTTTTAAGAATTTTTCAAAGAAATACGATTGATTACCTACTATTATTGTGTTCAATATAAGTACCTAATAATATAATATTTTTAGTTCTTAATTATTTATTGGGTGTAGATAAAATAGCGTATGCAACTCTCATGTAATGGTTTATGCTCATATATTAATAACCATCATTACACGATCGTTGCATAATATACTATTACCTTTTTCTGCTGATATCAACGTAAATATCGACCCCGGCCATGAAAGCCTGCATTCTTTCAACATTATTGCAGACTATTATTGAGTCTACTATTATATACATAAAATGGATTCAGCTGATAATGATTTTTTGGAAAGAAAACTGTTTATGTTCATCCTTAAGACAGAGGCTCGGAGGAAACGAGAAAAACAATGAAGTCTAACATTATCAAGACTAGTGTAACCGATGCCACAATATTTGAAAATAAATTTTGTCAAACTGTTCATTCACTATATTTTATTTGAATGAGAACCAGTTTTGATGATAATGACTGATTTCCCAAACGTTCCTGTATTTATCCTAAAAGAAGTCGGACGGCACTCTTAGCTGAGAACCTTGCATCCTGTCTCTTTCCTGCAAGTTCCTGCTCTTCTAGTACAAAAAACAAACGAATATACTTAAGACGTTCTCTACTAACCGTCGCCATTTGCAGGTCCCCGCGACTCCATGAACAACAACAACCGCTCTCTGGTGCACGTGACGGCCCTTTTGGCGTGCAAGGGCCTGCTCTGGGTGGGCACCAACGTCGGCAGGGCTCTCACCATCCCTTTGCCGAGGCTCGAAGGCGTGCCCATCATCAGCGGCCGCGTCAACATCTCCTACCACGCCCACTTCGGCTCCATTTCCTTCCTGCTGGCCCTGCAACCAAAGAGTTTCAACAACAATTCGCAGAAGGCCGGTTCGAGGGACGGCAAGGAGGAGGCGAAGCAGGACCACGAAGGGTCGGACAACATCTTCGCGGAGAAGACGACGGAGGAGAGTCCGAGGCCCAAGATGGAGAAGCAGCTGTCCGACAGTTCTATGCAGAGTTTGTCGGCGAAGCTGAAGTATTTGACGAGCAGCCCGGTGGTGTTGAGGAAGAGAAGGACCAAAGAGAATGAGTTGGCTAGGATGTCGAAAACTTTACCGAGAGGTAAGAATTTTTTTTTCATTTATTTCAATTGACAGCTTCCAAACAGAATGGGGTTCTAGTACAAGGAAGTTAAAATACTAAAAATGATAATTATATAACCTAATAATACATTAACAATTGTTGCTTGTACTTTGATGAACATCATTATTCTAGTAGTTTGTTTTTCAATTTTTTCGAAAAAATTTGGATTTGGAAGATTTCATTTCTTCTGGTAATTCATTGAATACTCCCATTGAGCTTGAAATAGGATTGTTTCTACCCTTATTGGTGTGAATAACGTTTAGATGATAATTATTGAAAGTTCTAGTATTATAATTGTGTACAGTAGAATTTTTAAAGAACAAAATATTACTTTTCTGAAGTTTTTTCGTTGATTTGTATATATATTTGGCTTCTTCGAGTTTTATCAAACAGTTCAACGTCATGTTATTAGTCATTAATTCCGACGATGGAGTGTTCCATGGTTTTTCATAAATTACTTTGATTGCTTTGTTCATTAAACGATAAACTATTTTTTTTTGAATGTGTGTTCCAAATAATATTTTCCAATACTGTTTTTTTTGTTGGGAAAGGAGTGATCAAAAATTTCTTAATTCAACAATTTGGTTTTTCCCAGCGTTTCGGACTTTATTAAATCCACCATCAGGGCTCAAAATGCAGTTTATCCGTGTTGAAAAGTCGAAGATATATACATAAGACAACAGTTAGGTACATAAAGAAAATAATGGACTAACAACAGGAAACTCATTCAACCACCGACACATTAATAATAATTGACTAATTCTTTATCCCTTTCCCAACAAAATAACAGCTTTTGGTAAAGTTAAGAATATTGTTAAGGAATTTGAATCTGACTGAGCTAATTTTTACATATAAATCTCCCAGGTAAGGAAAGTAAAATAAAGCACTGAAGTGAAGAATAATTCATTCAGGATCTTTATTTTCCATTTCGGTATTGAAATTGTTATTTCATTCAAACAAATTTCTAATTTTCTTGTTGATTGTTAACACACATGTTGTCTTCACTTGGTATTTGTCACATAATCTTTATAATATGCCCCTTCTTTTATAATATCTTGATGTGAAGAAGGTTCAAATTCTACAGGCACTCCAAATAATCATTGTATCCAAAAAATAAAGAAAATTCCAAAATGTTACAGAAGAACCTCATGCTAGGGCACCTTCTCATTTGCTTACTTTCCTTCGAAACTCCTTCAAAAACTGTTATTAGTTTGGACTATTTGTAGTGTATGCAATCTAAGATAACTTCTTTCCTAAACACAGAATGGCGACACATGTTTTTTTTTCATTTTCCTTATTGAATTTGTTCTTCCCCCGCATTCCACAGTTTGCATTAGCGTTTATAATACATTTATCTAAATGGTTACCTACATAGCCATTTTCATATTCTTCATTTCATTAAAGTATTTTGAACGTATGATGACAATCCTCCCTTACTAATTCAACAATTTCACACTAGTTCATAGATCAGTTGTTTGTTCTCAATCCATATAAGATGCAAAAAAAATATAGCACAACTAGTATATTCACCCTATTCTTTAGACACCAATTAATGAAAATATGAGTAATACTATGGATGTTGAACAAAAAAATGAGTTGAATTCACTTCTACTATCTAACAGGAGAAGGTGTCTTCCTATAGCCAAAGTTTTGTGGTGAAAATCAGAGTGGTTGAAAGTCGGTTTTGGCTCAATATTTTGTAGAAATTCTTAGATGTGAGGTAAAATCTCCTTTATTTTGAAATCAAAAATGTAAATGCCCTTTTGTCTTCCCTTAGAGTATGTCGCCTTGATGCTACTGATACTGATACTACACCAACAAATGATTGGCCAACAAAAGGATGGTCATAGACTTCACTCTGATTCTCAACAACAGAGTATTAGCTGACTGTGAATTTTAAGTTTCTCTTCTCTGTTAGTTATTTCAATTTCTACTTCAATGAAACTTCATTCACCATGAGTTCTAATGCTCATTCAAGAATAATACTTTCTTGTCGTTTCAAATTCTGAAACAATTTCTACGTGTGATAGATAAAAGAGACCACAACTTCTGATGTGTTCATTCATTTCCATTTGAAATTATCAATTTGACAATTTATCTGGTGTTTCTGCGAATAATCATGCTGTTCCTAACAAATGGCATGAGTTCATAATAAGTCCAGACTTTATCTCGAACAAGTTTCACAAAACTTTTGAAAGGTGTTTGTAGGAGGCAGCTGGTCGAGTATATAAAAAAAGGTTAATGGAAAAAGCACGAGTCCCTTTTACGGTAATAATGTGATGGTTATTTGGGAAATTCCTCATCAGCTTCTTTTTAATCTTATCTGTGGATTTCTCTCTTCTGGAATTGCCATTGAATGCCCCAAAAAAAATAGGTATTTAGGGAATAAACTTCAACCTTTAGAATTAAAAGTGGCTTGAGTGACATAACAAAATATACCAATGCAATGAACTAAGGTTTATTTCAGAATAATGAACTGCTTTTATTCAAAATTATAAAAATCAATATTTGCGTATAAGAATTTCAAGAGAACTAATACGTTCTCTGGTAGATCTTTAGTTGAAGTATTGTCCAAAGTAACCCTGCAATGTTGTTTTATTTTGAAATATCTGAGTGTAATTGAAATCATACCTACAATGTTGATAACGAGGTTGATAAGCACAATTCATCACTAAAATTCACATAAAAATTTGAAAATTCACACCTAGTGAGGAAGTTGTTTTGATTTTTTATGCAATTTTCGGACATTCTACCTTTTAATCTCTCAATATTTCTCATCCAAATCTTGTTGCACTAAGACGGAGCAGATGAATTCTGGACTACTGTTTTGTTTGTTCTAGGTTTGGGCAATGGCGGATCAATATTCTCGACCTCCAGCACCTCCTCGCAGAGCTCGGGAGACACCAACAACGTTTACGGCCTCTACAGCGAACTGATGTACGTCAAAGACTACGAACGCGACGAGAACATCCTGACCGACCCCGTATACGAGTCTCTCAGACGTAGCGATCCAGAACTCGCCGCCATACCAAATAAAGTCAGCACTCTGGATCGAAGACTGAAGATGAAAGTGTCGAGGCCGAGATCTTTGGACCTGTCGAACTGGTCCGTCGACTCGAGATCGTCGAGTTTGTGCACGTCCTCCGGGTCCGAAGAGAGCATGGCCATGAGGCTGAACAATTTGGGCAGGAGCGTGTCCAGGAACAACTCGAACGCCTCCAGGCAGCTCAACGGTGTCAGTGAGAACGTACCAGAGAAAGAAGTGCAGCCAGTCGAGAAACCTGTCGCTAGTGTAAATAAGCAAACGAATACGAGAACATTGAACAAGAGTAAAAGTAATACCTTTGACAACGGTAGAAGGACTGTTATCACTCTGATGGGTGGCAGAGGTTACGTCAACTATCGACAACCCTGCTGCCCCGCCGACAAGAACAAACCCGGGCTCTCTGGTAAAGATACGAATTGTAACGATGCCCATATCGTGATATGGGAGCTAAAATTGTGATCTGATGAAAAATAGGTTTCTATTCATTTATGTCGGAAGGAGAAACGCTAAGAAGGTCTTTTATTTTCCGTTTTCGTATTACCTAGTGTTGTTTTGTTATTGAAAAATTTCATGTTTCATGTCATTCGAGCCGAATGGAGAAAGACTCATTCGGTAGGGGCTTCTCAGCGTTTCTCCTTTTTTGTTTTCGGAAATGAATGTGTATTTTAGATAGTATATATAAATGTCAATATTTTTATGGCCTCTTATTTATATAAGAAACTCTTCAGTTTACCTTTTAATTTATTTTGTTGTCAAACGGTTTTTTATTTATTCTTCAATGTCATCACAAACACACTGGACTACCCTTATTAGATATATTTGTATATTTTATATTCAATGTGTCCCTGTTATTTTTTAAAATAGTTGCATGTTTAACTATATTATTGTTCACTGTGTTATATCAGAGCATCTATTGAAATAAAGTTGAAAACCTCAAAGGTTGTTTCATTAAAGTTAAAAACGCCAGCCCCTGCCCCGCACATTAACTTTTAAGCAGGTCAAGCGAGGTTATCGAAGTCGTTAAAAGGCACCATTTTAAGAACTTATCAATTAGAGAAAGGATAGTATGGCTGGCGTCACTCGTCACCGAGAGCGCGCCATCAGATTTTATGAAAAAAGGTATTGTGATAGATCCTACGATTCATTATACACCAATTTTTTTTTTTAAATCGGACTCGAAGTTTCCTGAGTTTTCAGCATTTCATTTTTTTTTCAAGATGCTTCAAGCAGTAAATATAATTTCAACAAATATTTTATTTGAACTCACTTCAGTTTATCCCGATTATTTTTTTCACTTGTCAAAATGTGACGTTTTTGGCAATTCAACCAATAGTAGCGGGTTATTCTATGGTTATTCTAGCCAATCATTGGGTATTATACTGATAAAACTGCCTGGTCCTTTCGATATAACGTTGTTTACCTTTGAACTGTCAAAACTATACGGTTTACCGCGTCGATTCTATTGAACTGGCTCATATTTATATAAATTATCATGAATGAAGAGTTACCTTATTAGTAACAGTCATTCACTTTTCACTTTTTCAGCATAATAATAACATAAAACATTTCAATGAACACTCAAACACGTAAATAGCTCATAACCCCAATTTTATGACAGATATAGCGAACGACCGATTCAAATATTTTGTATATATGTTTATAAAGGCAATTTTAAAGTGTTCGTGTATGGAACCTGTATACCACGTATATGTGTTTATAAAAGATGTTTGTGTTTTATATATGCATGTATAATTTGATGCTTTTTCAACAAGATTCAATCTTCAGACAATAAAGTATATTTATTATTATTATTATTAAGGTTTCCTTAACTGAAATGAAGATGGCGTAAAATTAGCTTTTATTAAAAACAATTCATTTTTTGTTGTATGAGAAGTAACCGTTGTATGAAGATTTTGATACAACGACATAACGAATGATTTTATGTTCCTTTAGGCGCGATTTTCATTTCATAAGAAATTTTCAATTATCAGTCTTGTACAATGAGAGGTGTAACGCCATCTCTTTGTACCGTCGGCAAGCATTATCATATTCACTGCGTAAGCGTCATATCTCTTCTGGATCATAGAGGGCATACATCGTTGTTTGTAAAATTTTCACCTATTCTCCTTTCCTTCTTATGTAAATGAAATACTGATCAATTAAATTGTTCTGCCTTCTATTTGTTCAAAAAATAATCTCTCCAAATACAACTCGTTCTTCAAATTTAATAAGATAAATTTTCATTTTCGAAACACTCAAACTTTTTTATTCTGAGGCAAAAGCATTCAAACAAACCGAATTAGATAAAATAACTCGTCCTACGGACTCATGATTTTATCAATCGGTTTGTTTTCATACTTTTGCCAAATAAAAAAGTTTTTGTGGAAAATGAAAATTTATCGATTAAATTTGAAGGCCTCGTGGTATTACCTTTGATAAAATAAGTAACATCGAATATTTAAGCAAGCACTCTGTTGTGTGCATATATCATTGATAGACGTTTCAATCTTGAACATTTTCATTTTTATAGCAAACTTGACGAGCAATATTTCGCAAGTTTTTCGGGCTGTAGGACCGTGTACTGGAATTTTTAATTCCTGAGCTTTCGGCTACATCTGCGGCAGCCATCTTCAGCGGCGTGGTCGTAGCATCTCCAGATATAATATCAGTCATAGTAGACTCGCAGATGAAACTTGAACTACGACCGCGCCACTTGAGATGGCTGCCGCAGATGTAGCCGAAAGCTCAGGAATTAAAAATTCCAGTACACGGTCCTAAAGCCCAAAAACTTGCGAAATATCAACACTGGCCTTGAAAGCCTACATTCTTTGACGAGCAATGTTCGTTTCTGGACATACTAAAATATACATATTCAGATTGCACTTCATTGGTCAGGAACGAAAACAGTAGATACCTAAAATATATAAATTACGAACGCTCTGGAGGAGGGCAGATTATTTGTATAATCGACAGTTCAAACACCTGACTTCATACCATTTTGGAATTTATGAACAAATTGAAACTCCTATTTTGTGATGCTCAATTCTCAATTATTATTTCCAACGTCAGTTGTACGATCTAAAAATATGCCAGTAAGATACCTGAAAGCAGTTGCATCAATCAAGATGAAGCATGCTGAAAAAATATATGCAAAATAAATGTGGGGGAGGTATGATTTTCTGATTGATATTGTGGAAACTGTGCTGAATTTCGTTGATCTATTGATTTTTCGAGCGATTTCATAATTATTGAGTTTGGATTTCTAATTATATTTTTTTGAAGTTACGTTCTTCAATTCTTCTTGCTTATAGAATTGAGACACGATCAATAACAATATTCAAAATAGAGTTGAAAAATATTGAATATAAAAACAAATAAAACTGAATATGATCTCAAGAGTTAGATTAACAGCTTTCTGCTCGTAAAAGAGAATACATCAGGTATGTCCGCTCACAAGGGATTTTGCTGGTATTAGGAGGACCACATACATGTGAATCGTTATCATGTTGAATAAAAACCCTGGTGCGTTGACCGATATGCTTTTGTTTAGCCAATTCCTCTCGACCTGAGAAATCGAAGAGTAAACTTACATTTTTTGACGGTAGGTGGTGTTGAGGTGGTGATACAAATGCGATTTTCTAAGGGTAAATTTTCATTGAGGCGGCAGCTTACGAGTGATTACATGCATACAGGCTACAAACTAAACTATCTCTAAACTTTGTCCTAGACTAACTTGGCCTGTTCCTTGTGACATCAATAGGGAAAGGGCCCAAAGAATGGACTGAAGGAGACTCAAGAGTAACCACAATAAGAACATTCCAATGCAGATTTCCAGTGACCAACGAAGTTATCAACAAATTTGGAATTATCGGTCCTGAAGTATCTTGACATTGGCTCTTGAGCCTTTCCACCATCAATCTCTGTCATATAATATTTTGGCCTTTCAGTTACTCTATTAACCCTCTAACAGACATCCTAATAATTCCTGGGCATAACCGATGAAACGAGGAGCGAGTCATTGGGTTTGTCTATTCAAGAAGGTTGTATTAACAACTCGATCTGAAGAATCTTTTGGCCAAAGTTCCTTGATTACCTTAGTGCCCTCCCTAGATTTGCCAGTGATTATATCCACTGTTTAGGTGTCAATTTTCAAATACGCATCTCGTTTTCGATAAACACTGGATAACACAGTTCATGAAGCAAGAATTACCAATATATTTCAACCCATTAAGACTTTGATACCATCAGTACTATATGTACTACGGGCATGATGGTGAAGTTGTATATGCTGTGGTGCTATTGACTTGTCAGCTGAGCCTATTGGATGCTGACTTGGATGGAGTTATAAAAGATATGAGATTCGAAGATGTCGATAAATCATTGACGTAGCGTTTCTTGTTTGCAGGGTTGATGAAAAATCCATCTAGCTGGTGGTCGGCTGGAATGGTTCCCAATTGTGATGTTGCATTTCGCTTTGAATAGCGATACTGATTCGTTGAATGAGTAAGCTAGTAGATATTTATCGTTACTCGAAAAATATTCTTACCAATTCCTCTCATGAAGAACAAAGGACCGAACACTCCGTAAGTTTCTACAGCTACGGGTAGAAAAGGAAGTCATTTTAGAAATTCTTGTATTTTTTGTTTTTTAACTTTTCACCAATGTCTTTTGCTGCTTCCTGACGTTCAGAAGTAGAAACTATGTGTGCAATGGTGCCATAGTATTGACGCAAGTGAAATTCCATATTATTGGTTTACTAAATTTCCAAGGGATTAAAGTCATTCCATCAGGTCGTTTCCCAACTTCACGACTCACACCCACAGGCTCTAAAGATTGATGGAATTTTACCCGTATTCAAAAACCTCTCAATCAAAGTATTTATCGCATCATGTCGATAACTACGATCAGCACTGAATTTGCAGCTTAAACCATGAATTCCAGATTCATATACTTCATCATCATAGGGATCTTCTTGAATCTTCCGATGGGGATTCAACTCTTGAATTCCATAATCTTTCTCCATCGTAACAAATATCTGTTATTCCATTGAAACTAGATGGCTGGATCATTCCCATAAAATAAGAAATACTATTGCAGGAAGATAAGAAAGAACCCAAATAGCACAAGTACGTCCAGTGGACGTACTGCATATGTACGGTGAGGATGTATTGTACGTATTTAGGACGTACTTTTGTCTCCGACAGACGTACATAAGACGTCCCTGCGACTTACCGTTTCCGCATAGTCGGTAATCCCAGGTACGTACTTTTCTAGTTCACACAGGACCTGAAATGTACAGAAAGGGGAACTGTTTGGAACATTCCGAAAACGTACATTTTCCATTCTGTATGCGCTATCCCAAGTAGAACAAACATATTTGACCAATATTGGTTCAATATTACGGGAATATTAACCTTATATTGTAGATGATATCAATAGTGGCCACAAAAAAAATGTGAACATTCGGGCGATATTAGATCAATATTCGAAAACAACGTAATGATATATCATTTTATATCACTTAATGAATCTAAGTTTTCATATTCGGGATTATTCATTTCTTTTTTACCAAATAGTCAAGTTGGAAATTTTACTCATTCAAGTGTACTAACCATCTAACCGAATACTTACTTGGAAAAAGACCTGGCTGCTGCGGGGCTTGAACTCTCGACCTTTTCTATGGAGATATCATTGTCGACCACTGTTACGCTCTACGGCACGGAGATACTTGTTTTTAAGAAGGAGTTGGGTGCTATAGATGTGATGACTTCAAGTTAGTTTTGTTCGAGATAATATTAAAATTTTAGAAAGTTCAGTAACAATGAAAATATACTCGAAAAAAGACTAAAGGATCACTGTCTCATGTGATGGCGGTTTTGGAATATCAAACTTGCTGTGCAAAAAATTCTGTATGTAATTTTCTGGTATTTAAATTCACCACATGTCGATGTTTCAATTTTTTCAATTTTTTTTTAGAAATAATTCATTATGAATATTGCATTACCAATATTGATATATGTTCGAATACACTAAGTGATCACTCTCAAAATCCCAATACCCCTGGAACCGAAAGGGACCCAATACGTACGTACTCGGGAGGTCCAAACAGTATGTACATACTAACAGAAATGTAGAAAATGAAAGGAACCCAATCCGTACGTACTTGGGAGGTCCAAACAGTATGTACAAAAAAGTACGTCTACGAGACGTCCAGATAGTATGTACATACGATTTCCAAAAATGTACGTCATTACTATGTCCCGCAAACGTTTCGAAAGATACGTATCTGAAAGGGACTCAATATGTACGCACCTGGAAGGTCCAAATAGTACGAACATAGTTCTTCCAAACATGTACGTAAATGATACGTCTGAGCAGTACGTACATGGGATTCACAAAAAAACACGTCATTGGTATGTCCCTAATTCATTCCGAAAAGTACGTACCTGAAGAGGAGTTAATGTAAACGTATCAGGGACACTCAATAAAGTACGTACATAGTACTTCCAAGCATGTACGTTTTTATTACATTCCGATTGGAACGGGACCAAGTATGTACCTACATGGGACGTCTAACCAGTACATACATGGTACATCCGGTAATGTACGTTCTTCGAATGTCTCCTATACGTCCCGGGACGTATCGACGTAACTGGGACATAAATGGTTCGTCTTCAGGACGTCGTGTGCTATTTGGGAAGGGCACGGCCCACCACTTCACGTTGACTGACAGTCATTCGATATCTGAAGTTAAGCAACGCCGAGCGCGGTTAGACTTGGATGGCTGAACATGCAGGAAAAATCCTCGTCGAAAGCCCATACAGTTGCAGCAAATAGCATATCATAGCTCGCAGGCAATATATCAATGAGCACAAAATATATTGAGGATATGCCGTCCTTCGGAGTGGACGTAATGCCTCTGGTTGGAATACCGGAGGGTTCGGCAAAATTTCCAGTTGGGGGAAGTGTGCTCACCGGCTTCGGTGATTGGCCTTGGTAGCGGTAATAGGCCGACGTTGAATAAAGACATTGAAAAAAAAAGAAGCTGGTAACTGAATTGAAGATGTGAAGCGAATACCCAAACCTCCCATTTTAACAGGTCGAAAGATGCTTGCAGCCAACTCTTGTCGAATAATTCATTATTACCTATTATTGATTCAACAAATTATCGAATTGTAGGTTTCCCTTTTTACCGTGCCATGTTGGACAACTTCTAAGAATCTACATCACTTTTGGTATTGCTAAACAATTCTACAGCAGGAAAAATGCAGCATGAGTTCGAATTTCACTGAGGCGAGAAGCAATTAGTGAGACAGCCTCTGTTTTTCCTTTGATGCTGGTAGGAAGAGCCCTCAACAGTAGGGGGAGCACCAAGAAGGACACAATCATAATTTGCAAACAATTTCGATCCATGAATGATAAAATTGAACTTTTCCAAAAATTTTGGATTTGCAGAGTCGAGGAAGAATACTTCACATTTATTCCAATTCGATATATGATACCAATTTCATTTTAGTTTGTTTTGATGTGCTTGAGAATATCCAAAATATCATTTTCTTCATTTATCCATTGAATATTCAAAATTAATTGACTTGGTTAATTTGTCAATTGCTAAGCGAAATAGTGCTGTACCTAATGGATCACCTTGCCGTTTTCCTCTCTGTGACAAAATATAACTTCTGCTAAACAGTTCAGGTAAGATTCGGAAATCTCTAGCATTAATTTATAAAAGGAAAAATATGATGATATTCTACATATCTGAATGAGGTCTGAAAGATACGATCATCATTTTATAATTTCTAAAATTTGAAGCTTTTTCTCATCTAAGCCATACCGAAATAGTACATGTCAAAAGCTGACTGAACTTCTTAGTGTTTACACCAGAGAAAAATATTATTTGAAGATGTCGGTTCCGTTTTCCGTTGATTAAACATTGTTTATGAATTGAGTACATCAATAAGATTTTTTCTCCTATTTTTCTCTTCTGATGAAACTTTATTCATGATATACATATGAGCACTTTCACCATGGATTTTTCTTTCTTCAACTTGCAACTATCAAGATAAAAACTACGTTGTTGTCCTTGGATCAATCCATTTGATAGACTAAGAGATGAAAAAATGTGTATAATGTACATGGAATATTCATATCTGGTTCAATATCTGATTTAATCCCACAGTCTGAACAGAAGAAGGCAAACTGTTGATTTGGTGCTCTACCACACCAATGTATTCTTTCACGTACTAATAATCTGCTGTGTACACTACATTTGTTTTTTCGTGTAGCTCTCGGTGTAGCTATTCCTTTCTCTGAAAGTATTGAGTTTATTATAGAACTCCAATTCAATACCCACCCCATTAAAGATAACAATATGAGGCACCACTGGTTACTGCATACTGCACTGGAGTTTGTTCACAGAGTTGTTCGATATAGAACCTTTCCATAGTTCGATTTGTTTATTAGTATAAACAGAGTTAGAGATATACGTTGATGTCAGCTGTGAAGAAGGACAGAGCTATTCACTGTTTTGTTCAGTTCTGAACTTCCACACATAGAAACAGAAATCCTAAACCCAGTTCTTCGTTATAACATACCGTAATATTTTAAGGAATGACAAAGTTTTCATCGGTTATTTTTTTTCATACCACTGCTAACATTTGACACACTCATGTGATGAATAGTGAAAATATTATGAATATTGAGTTCGTCTACATGAGCACAAATGTGAGCTGCTCAATTTTCGAAAGTATTTACTTGGAAAACGAATAGGGCTTAGAAGCTTCGCCTGTATATTTGGTTGCCTATATCAGTCCGCAAAGCAACCCATGAACCGAAGAAATTCTTGAAAATGTCAGAATCCGTCGGCGACCAGCTTTAGCTTTTGTTATTGAACACGGCCAGCAGCAGATGGTCAGGTGCGAAATCCCGAGTGTTTTATGTTTATGACGCATCGTGGTCCAGATTCAGTCTCCCAAATTCCAAACAAACGCGATATCTCCGAAGTTTCAACACGTTCTGCCGTCAATAATTTAATTGTTGTAGGGGAATTATAAAGTGACTAGTGGGGCTTATCTCGGTTCATCTTTTATCTTATCAGTGATTAGTGTTGTTTATTTTTGCTGTTACTGTTCCGGGTTTTGCTATGGCCATGTCCTACTACAATGGGTGAGTGACCTTCCAGTGTCAAAATTGATTTTTGGAAATATTTTGCCTCCAGGCGGATGAAAAAATAAATTCCATAGTTCCGAATAAATGAGAACAGATGGCTTCCAGAGGTTTCTACATTGGTATTAGATGTATGCGACAGTTGAGAAAAAAATTAAGAAAGCCATCCACTATTTTCTCTTTATGGAAATTGATTTGTTTTCAATGTGTCACGTTTATTTCATATTGATCATTTCAGATTGCTTTGATTCCTTGTTGAAAATGTGGTAAACATTTGACAAGCTACCTATCATATTAGGTGATTTAAATAGATCTAGGTCACACAGTTAAATGCCTTTATTATGGAGGTAGGATGCTGGGTACATCCAATTACAGGTGCTCATGAAAAAGTGAAAGCTAATTTTCACCATCAAGACTGGTTTGGAGATGGGTAGGTACATAAATTGTTTCGTTATTATTATATTATATAAACTTGAACCAGTTGTAAGACTGGACTTTACAGGTCATTTCCATTTATGTGCATACCTTATTTATAGTTGAATGTTTTGCCATTGAGTATTACACTATTCTTCGTCATTTCATGAGTCAGGGAAATTTCCTGGCTAGGTAGGTAGTAGTGAAAATGCTGTTTCTGAGATTTATATAGTTTCATAACTTTTTGTGGAAACCAGTGAAGGCGTTAAATAATGAGTACCTACGTAAGCAATCGTCATTTGCAATTATTAGTAAATAGTAAATACGAATAGAATCAAATTAGAAAAGGTGAGGGGGGTCTAGCGAGGTGGGCAGATTCATCTATTCAGGTCGATTCAGGTAGAGGTTGGTAGAGGTACAGAAAGCTAGGTATAGGGTGTATTATGATGTATCTACCTATCTCGATTTGTTCTTTTTTATGGTTGGAATTTTCAATTGTGAGGTTACCTAGTACTCGCAGCAACAATCTAATCTCATTTCCAGATGTAAATAGGTAAGTAGGTACTCATTTGGAGTATACTTATATTTTCGAAAGCTTCAAACTTTTGACATACACCACTAATTCTAAATTGTATATTTTATATTCCATTTTAATGCAGTCATTGGTGATATCAGAATCTTGTTTTTGTTTAAAATGCGAGTGTTGTTTCACGTGGAAAATACCTCGAGAAATCCTGTGTAATTTTTTTTATGTATACAGGTTCATACGGAAGGAAAGCCCTTTAATGTTCAAAGAACACCGCGAGAGGAGATATGAATCAACACTCGAATTAACATTCACTTTTTTGAAGTTTGTAAGCCTCAGGAAAAACCTCTCTCGGCAAGGAGTTCGAAAGTTCAGCAGTTCAGTTGAAAAAAGATCCCTGAGCAAGAGAGGTTCGACAGATCTCCAAGCTCACAACAAAGGGGTGGGAATTCTGTACTCGTCGGGTCATCCGTGTAGATACTGCCAACGGTGGAACGATTGATGACAATTCAGAAGAACACCGATCTTGAAAATAACTATAGAAGAGAAAGTCTTCGACCCTTCTACGATGCTCCAACTAAGTGAGCGAGTCCGTGAGCGAAGAATAACCTCAAGAATCACCAATGATGAATGATAGATCGGCTTTGAGACGAGCTTCGAGAAGAGTTATGCCTGGGTTTGCCAGCATTATAGACCGCGGGCATGTGACGTCACCCGCATCAGCCTGCTGGACAAACAAATCGTATTTCCATAAATAACAATGGTAATTTAATGAGATTATAATTTCAATTCTGAGATACAAAATTCATGAATATACCGTTGCCTATTTCAACTCATCAGTACTTAAATCTGCTCTTATAGTTGCTTGAATCCACAATTCACGTTTCTTAACAGCAAAAGGATTAATATTCTTTCTATTCTATTTCCAACACAAAATAAATATCATAAGAAATCTGAAAAATAGAGCTCTCAAAATATCTAATCCAGAGTATCATCAAAAAAATATGGAGCAAATACAAATTTTTTTATCAAATTATCATACACTCAAGTCATTTGCTAAGCAAAATTTCAAGAATCATGAAAGTGCAGCACACATTTTAACCGATTAAACTTGGTGCACTCGGGATATAACCCCCGACACAAATGCACAAAAAGCCTCTTTAGATCGGTTAGTTTGTCCAGCAGGCTGGATTTACAACTGTCAGATTTACTGTCATCTGGCAGATATGCCTGCGGTCAATATTCCATCAAGTTGATGTTACCCCAAGTCTTCGTTAATTTTATTGATGCAAATGTTTTTGTGTCAAGTTATTCCAGTTTCGAGTCATCGATTATTCAATTTCATATATTCAATCATGAAAGACATAAGTTATTCGATAATTTTTTCGAAAATAATTCATATTGAAGTTTTGGAAAACCTGAAAAATTCAGAGATTTTTTTCTTATTTTGGAAATCTGCATTCCATATGAGAACATTTTGATGTCATCTTGAAGCATTTTTTCATTTTCAATTATTCTAGTAAAATACAGGGGCTTCGTATGAAAAAATTACTTATGCGTAACGGACTTAGGCCCGGTCTTTTCACCTCCAGATATCCTAAGGATAGATTGACTGAATGTTAGAATATGCTTTTGTTATCACTTAACGATAAACAAAAGAATATTCTAACCGTCAGTTAGTTTATCTGTAGGATATCTGGAGGTGAAAAGACCGGGCCTTAATAGTAGTTTTAGCACGCTCCTGTATGGCATGGGGTCAATTTCTCCGTGTAAATCACATATTTGTTTGTTCAAACTACTCTCAAAACGATATAAACTTTTTATGAATTGAGATCACTTATTAATTCAATTTCAATTAAAGCTATGGCTCGGCAACAAAGTTTTAACAATCTTAATTCTGATAACATACCATTATTTATGTATATTTCATACTAATTCTGAGAATCGGCAACACTGTCAACACAAACGTACAAAATGTCAGCCATCGTAGTGTTTGGTATTAATATCGAAAGGTCTTCTGGTTTTCATTTCATTCCAGAATTGTTGCTTGAAACAATGATGGATATCATGAGAAGCCGGTTTATCGAGGTTATGGATCCCATCTATCTTCTACATTTGGGTTGCCGATTCTCAGAATTTATCTGAAATAAGTTTTCGTGAATAATGTTATGTTATCATAATTAATATTACTATTACTTTGTTTTCAATGAATATTTTGAAATGAAATTTCTGAAATTTCCGAGGGGGAAACAACTACCCAAAATATGTACACCATATTTTAAATATCTGATAATTAACAATATTTAAAATATATTGAAGAAAACACAGTATTTAAATATTCAAGATATATTTAAGGTATTTTTTGTTAATTTCTTTCAATGATAAACCACTGATTTGAAACGGATGGGAACCCTGCAGCGATACTGGACCTTCGAAAATAAATTCAATGGGCACGTCCTGTATGTCGTTCTTCATTGGCCACACAAAAGATTGTTTTTCAAATATTTGAGCAACTCCATTAGATTTTCATCTGCATTTTCTATTTCTGGTCGATCTATGGAAATGAAATAATTTTTGAACAAATAATAGTCATTCACTTTATGACATACCATTTTCATGATCTACATCTCCATTGATTGATAAAATTTCAGAATATTCGGATTCTGAAATTCCTTGATTTCTTGTGAAAAACCTCCAAAATCGAAATATATGACTGTACTTATTTGCTTTTATTACCATCACTTACTCCCATAAAAAAAGACGCTTTATTTCGAAAACACTAGCAGTAACATTGAATAAGACGAATAAGACTCAACTATTTTTCAATAATTCATAGCATGCCGATTATAATAGATTCAGATCCCGCAGAGTATGAACAAAATTAATTCCTGGAATTCAAGTCGCAAAAACGAATTAAAATATAGACACAAACATTTTTTCCTAATTTTACAAATAATTTTTGCTTATTGCTGAATATTTTTTCATATTTATTTTTCCACGCTAATTGCTCTAAATATTTTTTTCAGATCTATTCGTAAATGTTTTCTGATTTCTTTTACGCCGTGCGCTCAAACCACCCAGAAGGCCCTACGCTTTACTGGCCCTGAAACACCTACGAAAGCAAAAACGCCATTCTATTCATATAATGGTCATGTCCGTGCATCCCTCGATGCATTCCCTCCAATGTTTATCATAAATCTAAGACATTACAGCGTCGTCGACGGACGTCGCACCGACCGAAACCCATACTACAAATGCTATTCATTAAATATCTATACTATGTACAAATCTCGAAGTTTGCACCGTGAAACACTCAAAAAGACTCGTAGAACCTATATTAAACATCATAAATGACATTACATTGAATGTAGAAGAAATCACAGAACTTGCCAGTTAAAGACATGGTCTCAGTAAGAAGTTCAAGTAAGTATCAAGTTCACTAGTTCACTTCGAATTTGTTTCCCTACCTGTATCAACCTGCAAGCTACACACACACACACTAATAAATACCAAATTATGTCAGAATACATTGTCGGTTAACCCCGGCGCAAAACGAATGAAACGATTGTAGACTGAATTGCACCCCCCAATATTTCAAATATTTTGGAAGACTGAAAAGGATATCGTAAACTGTTTTGAAATACTAAGAAAGATATTTTGGTAATGAAAACAATATTTAAAGTGAAAGAGACTGACAAATATTGAAATATTTCGAATATATTGTAGATATTTTGATAATGAAAATAATATTCAAAGTATGGAGTGGATATTTCCGGGATTAAAGTAGTATTTAAAGTATTTATGAAGCGGTATTTGTGGATACTGAAATACTGAAACTGATATTGAAATAATTTAAATATATTTGAGATATTTAGGTACTGAAAGTCGTATTGAAATATTTAAATTTCTGGATGTACACCTATTTAAAGAGTTGTTTCCCCCTCGGAAATTTCCTAAATGAAGGATGCTGAATCCAGTGTTGGTGTCAAAATCTCACAACAAAAATTGTAATGGAATTAAGCAATTAAGAACATAAAAACAAATCATAGTATGCCCTGAAATTTGGAATTCTATTTTGCAAATTCGGTGCAAACGTACACTCTTTGATACCTACTCTTCCTGCTAATAAAAGAAAAAATTCAATAGGTCTGAAAACGTAGATTTTATAAGGGTGCTCCGTCTTGAGTGAGGCACACTGTCTATATAAGAGAGCTAAAAAAATATATGTGTTTGATTCATTTACAAACAGTTGAAAAGAGTCTCAAACAGATACTCCCCCGCCTACAGGGCATGACGGGCGCTGAACAACATAGAAGTCACTTTTTGCTCGATTTTTATACCAAACACACATAACTTTCATCAAACAGATAACATTTATAGATTATTTCAACATGAATATGAAGTAGTAAAAAAATCATTACCAGGTACCAGGTGCCACAGTGTGGTACAACTACAACATAATAAAACTCAAATGAGGTAATTAAGTCAAAGATCATTAGTGTCTTAAGGAATAAAACACAAAAGCTCGATATAAGAAAAAAGTTTCAATAAACTCACTAGGAAAGTGAGATGTTGGATTTCATGAAATCAAACTAGATAAAAATCGAATGATATTTTTTAGTTCAAGTTCGAGTTTAAGCTAAGAAATACAGTGCTGTAGAAATCAGCTTCAACTCCAATTTTATTCAACAATAAGTTTTTCTACCTTGCGAAAATGCATCTAGTGCAACCGAACACAAAATAATGAACCCTAACGACTGCATAACAACGTCAGAAAGACCATGTAATTGTATCACAAAGGGGTAACTTAATGATCTTGCAGGGGTGGAAAACCCGTTCTTCGTGTTACAAAAACGAAACAGGTGCTAAGCGACACCACATCAAACGTGTAGTCTTACCTGTTCCGACATTCGGATCTGGTATCTCTCTTCGTCATTTATGCTACGGGAATATGATAATGTTGAGATTCAAGGCGTATTTTTCTTTGATCTTCGACTCATTTACATACCTTCACTCTCGTCTTTACTTATTCAAAGAACGTTTTAGATGGAATATAATGAGAGCAAGATGAAAAAGGAAAGATGTTGTGCGAGTTTTCAGAGTTTTATACAGCGGAAAATCAATAACTGATTTTGTTTTATTATATTTGAAATTACTACCTTCGCTGAACCACACAACAGGTAATTGTAGAAGTTTGAGGGTTGACGTTCAGAGGGAGTCGAGAAAGAGAGAGTCGACAACATTACTGCAACATCAAGGAAAAATTAACAGAAAACTCGTTGGTACATAAAGATATTTTTCCACTTATGATTAAATTTTATGCTGTGTGTAAACCGATTTTGAGTCGCTCTTATATCTCTTTTGGTATCAATATTGTTACAATATTACCTGGGTTCGCTTTCCCAAATAAAACAGTTCAAATAGATCTTCACTATGGTAACTATGTTTCGAATTCGGAAGATGTACGTCTAGTTCAATGTTCAATGTCACAAAAATCGTTAATTTATGACTACTTATTTTCTCAAAGATAACAAGATTTTGGAGATAAAGCACTTCTCTTGGCTCTTTTATTGGGGTCATTACCCACCATTTTTTTCAAAGTCAATACTGAAGTTCCCGATGAAGTCAAATTTCAAAATATGAAAGGGAATACAAAGACTCAAACTATCACACAAACTACGAAACGATAACACAACTTCGAGGTCTAAAATAACCTGGCATGAATAATGTTTAGAACGGTGCTGCTATATGAAACAATGCCACACAGAATGACTTCATAACCAGAGCTGAGAAATACACAAGATTTCTTCCCGCCATAATAATCTCGAGTGATCTGGTACCGTACAAAGATGATGGTAGTGGAAGTCTTTTTTTTTGACATCAATAACAAGAAAGATGTATATTTGAATTTCGAAATGAGACAAAAAGAGTGCTAGATTACCAAACTTCGTATTTGGAGAAGAAAAAAAACAATAAACAGATTCAATAACACTCAGGTATTTCAAACGGTTTCTATTTCGATTTGAATTTTTGATAAAAGTATCAACTCTTTCAATAATTTGTTACGCATTCCAGCATATTCAATACCAGTTAACATCTTTATTTTGTTATGGGCTTGAAGTCCGAAAAAAGACCCTGTTTTCCAAACGAGAAGTCCCATTTGAATTTGCAGGTACCCTATTGGATTCTCAAATCTACCTGTATCGTATGACCAGATTGCAGAGTATTATCACACGATAAAACATCACTACGTTCTTTCATGGAGTCTCTCATGCAAATACCTTTGCAATACCCTTCGATGCACCTGCCTCCTGAAAGTCCTCATTATTTTCTTTCGGTATTTTGCTAGAGCGGCCCATCCGGCGTATTCTTCTGAAAAGATCGCCAGGTGCAAACGAAATCATAACAAGACATTTCGCCTTTATTTTCTTACAGAGCCGATTATATTTGAGCGAGCAAACACAGAGGTGATTCGAAGGATAGGATGGGATTGTTATATGTCATGTCGCTGGGGCTATTTTATGAAGGAGCAAGGCTTTTTGTCGTTTGTTAATTGGAAGGGATGTTTTTATGTGAATTTTCAAAATTCTCTGTTTGCCTGGAAATTTTGCTTTTAGAACACAATTATTTCATTATTTATTATGAGTTTGCTTCGTATTTACTAGTGTTTTTTATTGTTAAAAAAACATTCATATGCTTACCAACGAACATTGATTATCACAAATATTCCACACTATTTGAAAACTGTCAATCCAACACGGCACCGAAATTTCTCAACTTTAAAATTGAAAATAATAATCATGATCCTGAAGCAACACTGAAATACTTAATCAATACTACTATTATAAGGAGGTAGAGATTCTAACTTCGTTTGTTTGTTTGTGGAGGGCAATCTTCGGAAATACCGATCCGATCGCGAAAATTATTTCACTTGAAGGAAGCTACACTATCCAGTAGTGACATAGGCTTTGAATATATAGTTGTTATTCTGGGAGTTTATCCGATGTTTTCTCAAGTTTGCTGCTTGAATGCAACTTTCCAAAAAAAATATTGAAAGCCTGGACTCTCTTGCAATTTTTATCAGCCAACGATCTTTTGAAGAGAAGTTTTTGGGATATTTCCACCCAACAAAATTCTACAGTGTGCTCGTTTCCAAGCTTGTTTCCCCGTTACTCTTCCTGTGTTTGAAATGTTTGTTGTAATTCATCAAGGATCAATTTGATATATGGAGAGTGTTACCTAATTTACTAATGGCGAATCCAAGTTTCCTAGACCAGAAACTTACAATTAACTAGTGGTCTAGTTAGTTGAGTGCAATTGATAAGTTTCAAACTTGATTCTCAGAAATTTGCTAAATCCAGCTACTCAGTATACATATTCATTCAGACACTGAATGTATACATCCAAAATCGAGTTTGCTTAGAGAAACTTGCTGGTTTTGCAAGATGCATAAACTCTCTATCAAAGCGGGGTAGATACAAAGGAGTTCGTAAAGAATTCCCAACATCTGTTGAGTTTCAGAGTTGGAATTCGTTAGATATATACGAACAAGAATGTTTTGTTATGTTTTCGGGTTCGAAATTAGATTTGGAATGTGAGAACGGGGTAATTACCAGAAATGAATGAGGTTCATATATTCGTAATAATATTTAGTGTCTTTCGAATCCAATCATTGACTTTAAATTTATTTACTAACTAGCCGATACCTGTGTCCACTTCGTTGGGCTTTAATTATTATTTTTGTGATGCAATTATATTGTGTTGTTCTTAGTACTAACACAGACTTCGAGAGAATGTTTTATAAAAGTCTAAAATGTTATAAACCCTTTTTTACCCGTTAGGCGATGAATTCCGATTGAAGACGAAACACGTCTTCCATCAATGTTTATGGTATATACGAAGTGGATTTAGTCCAGTCTATGACCGTTTTCCCGTGTATTCATCTCATACAGCACCGATTCGCATGAAAATTTGGATTCAGGATCTACATACCCTCCTTTTCAAAATCTACCCTGTGCCGAGGGTTGCTTTCTCCCTGGGGGTGGATGCCACCCCTTCTTGGGGGTGAAAATTTTTTTATTGGAAATAAGTGCGGAAATCAATAGATTGACTAATTCTAAGCACTTTTTGTTCAATGAAGTTTTTTCTGGAAAGCGATACTTTTCGACTTATTAGCGAGTGAAATTGTCGGTTTTCAGGCAAAAAAACACGTTTTCAGACCCTTTTTTGCGAATAACTGGAAAAATATGCATCTCATCGAAAAACCTGCAGAGAGCAAAATTATAGCTTTTGAAGAAACAAAGGTGGTCGTTTATTTGTGATGTATGCAAACCCACTACAAACTGAATCATTTCTTGTTGAAAGTTGATTGGTATTTTCAAACGCCAAAATGGAAAGATTCTACGCACAATAACCAAAAACTAATGCATTTTCTGGGAAAAACTTATTGGACCTTCAAAAATTCTTCATTTTTGTTATTTATAAAAGTTTCTAGCATCAAAACTGATCGAGGTATGAAGGAAATAATGTTGAATCCTATTTTTTCGTTGAAAAAAAGTTGTGAATAACTCATACTCTCTTCCCCCCCTTTGAAAAAAATCGTTGTTACTGCTCAATTCACTTCATTCTTGTTCTTATAATGAGTTCTGAGCTTTTCATCAATTGAAGGTACGTAGTTTTGGAAAAAATTGAGATTGAAGAGAAAAAATTATATACGTTATTCAGCTAAAAATCACCATTTCCTCGAAATAACTCGAAAAGTATTGATCACGTGCAAAATTTTCTGGGGTACAAAATTGAAGGTTATTCTTCTCTGGAAATTTTGGTGTTTCAGTTTTTTCTGCAGGATGAAAATAGAGTAAGATATGGCCAGTTAAATATTGTGAGGGTTCGCACAAAGTACCTTTTTTGAGCCTTTTCAGCATGAACCTTTTCAAAAATATAATCTGAAACGAAAAATCATGTGAATTAGCTTATAGCTTTCGAAAAAAGCTACAAAATACTTTTTTGGTGGGTTTGATTGCATGAAGACTAAGCGAGTTATGGGGAAAAAACCAAAAACAATTTTTGTAGAAATTAGAGTGTGTACATTAGTATTTTGAAAGATACACATAGTAACTATATTTTAGGCCTAGTGGAACTATATGTATATTATATATATATATATATATATATATATATTAGCATGAAGATTCTCACGGACGCATCATATATATATATATATATATATATATATATATATATACATATATATACATATATATATATATATATATATATACATATATATATATATATATATATATATATATATATATATAAATATATATATATATATATATATATAAATGAAGTGTCGAGAAAATTCGATGAGACAATTGAAAAGTCTAAATGTTTGATTAGCCAGTCGGTACTTGTATTTTGAAGTGGAGTTAATGAAACGTTGTCTAGGGCTGTTGTAGTAGACTTAATCTTTTTTTAATAGGGTAGCTTTCACCCGAGCAAAATCAAAAGCAAACCCGAGTACAGAGGAAACTTTAAAGTAGAGTCTCAATCTGAATTTTCATACAGTTGGTTTTCCCGGTTACTCAATAACAATTTCGATTTAATTTTTCAATGAAAACTATCATAAGGGTGGTTTTTCGGGGTCGAAACTGTTTGATAGATCAGAAATTGTCTACCAAGGTTAATTCAACGTATTTACAGGTAACTGCATGCTCAAAACTAGTATTTTGTAATTTTTTTTGAATAGGGGTAGTTTTCACCTCTGATGAATAAAAATCAACCACAGGCACAACCTCAACTTTGAAGTAGATGGTTGATAGAAGTTAAATCTCAAATCAAATGCAAACAGATACTGAATAAGTTGAATAACTGCCAAATAATGTTAATTATTATTTTCTGATGATATTCTGTCATAAGGGGGGCTCTCAAGGGCTAACACTGATTACTGAACCATAAATTATATCAAAAATTATCAGTTGATTGATTTTACTGATATTAATATGATTTCAGTTTATTACATGCTCCAATCTAAAATTTTAATATTTTTTTCGAATAGGGGTGGTTTTTACCCCCCCCCTCCAAAAAAGCAACAACCCTCGGCACAGGGTAGATTTTGAAATAGAGGGTACGTAGAATCTATATCCAAATTTTCATACGAATCGGTGCTGTATGGGATAAATACGCAGTTTACACTTTTTTTACCGTCATAGACTGGAGTAATTGGTCCTAGGAATCAAGTTGTCCCATACAAACTTTGACCCCGTTTTTCAACCTCTTAGGGGTGGAATTTCGAAAAACCCTTTCCTACGTTATACAAATAACACCATCTGCAAGTTTCAGATCTCTATGATCAACGGTTTAGGCTGTGAGTTGATTTACCCCTCAAATATTTTTTTTACCCCTTTTTAACTCCGTTAGGCAATGAATATCAATAAAATACGGGATACTTCTGTTGAAGAATGTTTAGTCAAATTTTGAAGTAGATTCGACCAAGGCAACACGTTGTCCCATAAAAACCTTGTCCCATAAAAACCTTGTCCCCGTTTTTCACACCCTTAGGGGTGAAATTGTGCGAAACCCTTTTTTATCGGATGCCTACGTCATACACAACCTCCAAGACTCGAAGATTCTCCATAGGCGTACGCAGGTATATTTACGGGAGACGCTTCATCGCGGACAGACAGTTCTATTGAAATTTAGTTATCAGCAGAGACAGTTATTCAGCAGAGTTATTCAGAGCTAAGTGGAGAGAGCTTTGTTATTGCAAAGTGCAAGAAGTCGAGGTGTAGAGTTTCTATTAGAGAGAGTTTATCAGAATTTTTAGAACAGAGAGTTTTAGTAGAAGTTAGCGAAGCAATTGAAGCGATTGCATTGTGTTGTGATAGAAAGTTGTAATAAAAGTAGTGAAGTGTTGTTTGGTGTTTCAATAAGCTAATCCAAGAAATTATCGTAACAATATGTATAGATTAACAAAAAAAAACCTTTGTACTGCTTCAAATATAATAGCTAGCTATATAGTACCACGGACCTTTTTGTAGAACAATTATTTGTCACAGGATGTTTTGTTCAATCATAGAATAATATAAACTATATGTTTGAGGAACCCTTTTTGAAATAACCAAAAAAGCCTAGTAAAAATTCGGGTGCAGGGAAACAGTAAATAAATAGCCTTACCGTGTTCTTATGTGGACTGTAGACTGTCTTGATCTTCTTGGCTGCTTGAAGGGGTAGGCCTACCAGTTTCACCACACCGCGAAAAAAGTTTCAAAGGATTCAATCTTTACGAATAATTGCAGTGAAAGGCGTAATTACCGCAATCAACAATTAATCGATGTAGACCTTTTCGATTCGACTCACTCGACACACGTTTTGATACTGGCTCGAATACCGTTCCACTGCGCTATACGCGTTCAACAAAAACGTTCAAACAAATAAAGAAACCCGTATACCCAAAAACATTTTTGTTTCTGCCTTTTGAAGAGCTATTAACTGAGGAAAATGAATGGTATGGAAAATCAATCATGATTCAACATTATAATGAAATTATGATTCCCAATTAGAAAATTCACAAACTGAAGTATATATTCAAATTAAAGACGGAACACTATATCACCCCTGAAGAGTGCAGCTTTCTGTTAGAGAAAGAATTTTCATAATAGGATCAGTATTTCCGATGATTAACCCCTACAAACAAACAAACAACAAGTTAGAAAAGAACCTCTTCATGTTATGAGTATACAGGGCTTTTCATGATGAACGTTAATTAGCCGATTCTGACAAACTATTTAACGGATCAACTTGAAAATTTCACAGTATGCATAAATCAATATGACCTACACGCCTAAAATATTTTAGACGATGCGGCGTTGTCGCTTCTACTATAAAGTAGCGGCTTCTTTGATTTTTCAAAAGGAACACCTCGTATATAATATCATATTGTGATTCATTTTCACTTTGTCAACAAATTCATATACTATTTTCCTATACCTATCTATTACCGTTTAGAAGATATAAATTAATTTCGATATTTTTCTTACCAAACATGAACTTTTATAAATGCTGATAATTTTGACCTCTCTTGCACTAAAACGATCAAATTTGAAATGGAGTGGAGTGATACTATGAGGATCTTCACTCCGAGTCATATTTTCATTTGCCTCATACAGGGTCTTCAAAACATGCTGATACTTTGATCTCATGAAAAAATGAGTGGAACTCAATTTTTTCAAATAGAACACCCTGTATGTTTCAACATTTTTGAGCTCTACATTCAATTTTAGATTGACTTTGTTTAGATAATAGTATTTAGATTTCGAACCGTTTTCGAGATAAACTGTTTCAAACAGAAACTGACGTGGTTTTCTTGCTCGTTTTCTTGAATTCATCACTTATTTTGGATATTCAACATTTTTTTTATACTTAGTAAATATAGGGAAATAGTATTTTTGGAAATTTGTATTGATTGTTATTCAACATTGATCCTCAATTCTGTGAAAAATGTATCAATATGCTAGAATGTTTTTAGAATGTAACAATACAGTTCATAGATGTAGCTAGATACATTTCCCTTACGTCCCTTACAGCGAGTCCCTACGAAATTTCCAACCTCTAACACTGGGCATAATAAATTTTTTGACGAAAATCCAAAAACACTTCTATTTTAATATTAAGGAAGACAAATTTTTATGCAAAAATAATTCGTGCAACTTCAACCCTGTGCTTCGGGTAGCAACCCCCCACAACCTTCTTTTTCTTTTAATCGATAATTTACCAAAAAATTGCGAGTAATTACACAAATGCTTCAAAATTACCGATAATTTTCCATGAAAGCATGTTGTCCAAAAACTGCATGAGTTTATTTTCATATTTTGTCGAAAGAGCCCGACTCCGAAGGAGGAGGGCTCTTTTAGCAAAATATGAAAATAACCGAATGCAGTTTTTTCACTGACAACATGCGTGAATTGAAAATTATCAGGTTTATTTTGATGCACGAGTGTAATTCGGTAGAATATTTCCGGAGTTGAAACAACTACGTTTCAAATTCAGTATTTATGCCTGTCAAGATGACAAATGTACATTTTAACAGTGTTACTATAGATACACGGACCGAGCGGGTATTTTTCGATACCTACCGGGTATTTACCAGCCCGAAAATGTCCCGCCGGGAATTTATCGCTGTAATTGATCGAAAATGTCCCGCTTCATATGGGATTTTTAACATACGATGGAAATATTTGCCGTATGCCGACGAATAACTAACTGCTGAGGTGCATTTTCATGTTATTTTTTTAATCACTACGCTATATAAGTTTTAGCCGTAGAAAACGTATAGTGTACAACTCGCATGGAATGCTTGTTGATCAATATACTATTGTCTTTATAAACCAATTTTTTTCGAGGGAGTGTAGAAAATACAGATATTTCAAATCAAACTGGGTTAATTATTTTTTTCTCCTCCGAAGAAAAATAAAGAAACTATAACTTCTGCGAAAGAAGTGTAATTGAAAAAATACGAACACTTTCTGTTGATAGGTAAGTATGTCATAGAAGTTGTAATTCATTTTTTTGATTCGGAAAAAAAAGCCGAAAATTCATTCATCAAACTTAACTCTCTTGATCATTATAACAGTGGCTGGTTTTCGGTTCAAATCAATGAAAGAATGTAACCGAAAAGTCAATTGAAACTGATGGAGCAGTTAAATATTTCCGAAATGTCTGAAGATTCTAGTAAAAGTATTCAGTGATTTATCCATTTTTCCACTGAAGAGCTCAAGAGATGATTTCCTCAGAGCAGCAAGAAAAAGTAACTATTCAACCCAGTGCCCGTCGTTTCAGATGGACTATTCTCGGACTTCTTCGTCTTTAGATGCTATACACATTTCTATACTTCGATTTGGAGAAGAAAAAAGCCAAAAAATAATTATTCATCAAACGTGATTCTCTCCCCAAAATACCCAAGTTTCGAATTATCAAACTAGGTTACTTGTGTAGGCCACCCCTTATGATTACACTTAACAACTCCTTAATATTTCCTGATTTGCAACAAAGGCCGACGCTTCTAATATTCCACCACCTGGTCCCATTTATTTACATTAAAAACAACTACTTAAAATCCCTGTCAGATTCCGTTCCTGACACATGTCAACTTAGCGGAACTTGAATAATGATGTACTACATGACTGTTTAATTCTAATAAATAACAATTTCATTATGGTACTTTGTATTCCGAACACGACGAAGACGCTCGACAGTCATGATTTTCCGGTCCAACGGATGGTTAAAAGAATAAATTACTGGTTAAGTAGGTCTCGTTTAGAAGGGGGTCTACCAGCAGATTATTTTAAATGGACTTTTGTGTTGAAGGGAAAGAGGAAAGGGTTTGATTAATTTATGCTTCGCCAGCCAGACTGGCGTTTCCTCCCGACCCTTGCGGAGAAAGAGAGAACGTTTTATGGGAATTTGCATATTTCTAGATATTATTTCAGCTTCCGCTCTGCATAGCTGGTCTGACTTTGCATATCCTTTGATGTCGATTCTGCTTCGCCGTATAACGTTTATGACTTAGAAGTGAACAAGAAATATATTCGATTGAAAGGGAATTTGCTAAATTCACTGCAGATCAAAAATATTTGCTATCAAATTGCCATCGGTCAGTTAGCATAAACCTGTATAATCATTCCTAGCGTTCGGGATACTTTCATTCTAGTTTGTGAAATATTTTTCTGTTTTCCGCCAAAGGCTTTGGAAATGAGTCGCTGGACAAAATTATTCCAAGAGTAGATGATGAGTAGATAAGAAGAGTATGATAAAATTTGCTGTGGAGGAAAATACGGTTGTTATTCTAATAGGGTAACAAATTGAGTATATTGTACAACAAAGGAGAAAAACGACACATTTCTCACGAGGGCAAATCAAACAAGTGGGAAATATGTCATTTTCTCACGCACTGTACACTGTACTTTTTCTACGGTTGCGTCGTTTTCAAGTATTGAAAATTGAAATACATATAAAATAATACTTGTATGTCATTAACTCATTATTACATTTCATTTAAAATAGTAATAAGCAGTTATATTTGAACAATTTTGTTAAGTAATTCCTGGTAGGTTGTTTTGTTTCAACATGTTTTCGGTACTGAAACGTACTGAGCTTCCACAGCATTGTTGAATTCAGGTTCTTATTGCTCTGAAGGTTGAATGGATCTTCTCTACTTTTTGAGATTTTCATTTTGTTAGCTATGGAGTTGCCGATATAAGATTCAGCAACATTGCTGGATTTACAACCCCCATGGCGTTTCAAAGTTGATGGCGTTTTAAAGTTGAAAGATCCGCCCTGCCCCGGAAACAGTGACCAGTATATAATTCAGGGTTCGGTAATTGCAAAAATTTCGCTATTTCTTTCGCCATGGTGCCAAATGTATTCATCCACACAGGCTCTTTCGTACATTTGCTATTTTTGTAATTTGAAAAAAAACGTTGGTATTACTTCGGTCGCTATGAGCACCTTTTTTTGAATTTTTTTTTGTGGAACTTACGTAATTCGGTCTCCTCTACAGAAAATCTAAATGAAATTATCGGCAGTCTCTTATATTTTCGGAGATACAGGGCCTTTTTGGTGCAAAACTTCAAAATTTTCCACATCAAATTTCTGGTGTTTGAACGCACAAAATTCGTCCTTCTTCTGATCAAACACCACACACTATCTTATTTATTCGTTTTCAACATTCCAAGCAGAGAAAACCATTAGTTTTCCAAAAAATCCAATTTTCTCCAAAAGTCAACATCAATGCATTCAGCTCTCAACAATAACAATGAGAGCGGCAACACTGCAAATACATCACTTTCGACTGTCATTGCACTATGATATCACAACGAATTGGTTGTGGTTTTTTCTGCTTGAAAATGTTGAAAACGAATAAATAAGAGAGTGTGTGGTGTTTGATCAGAAGAAGGACGAATTTTGTGTGTTCAAACACCAGAAATTTGATGTGGAAAATTGTGAAGTTTTGCACCAAAAAGGCCCTGTATCTCCGAAAATATAAGAGACGGCCGATAATTTCATTTAGATTTTCTGTAGAGGAGACCGAATTATTACCTCAATTTTCAATTTTCGAAGTTCATCATGCATGCCAATAGCTAAAGCAGCCTGAAATCAAAACCATATATTTATTTTTCGATAACAATTCAAAAATTTTCAATTCATAACTTCATCAGCAAATACTTCATCAGGTGCATCTTTTAAAAATTGTTGAATTTCATCAGCAGTTAATGTTTTTGACTGTTTTGGAGCATATTTTTCAGATTTGCGTTTCAAAAATGCACGTTGTTTCACGTATTTTGTTATATCAACACAGTTTTTAATAATTAAGATACTTCTCAGCATCGAGTACTGAGATCATAATTTTGATGATTTCAATCTTCTTGCCAACTCTTCAAAATAAACTAACAAGGTATTTTCGGAACAAGAATTTACCTTGGCTTTCATTTTCCAGTCCATGAAGTTTCTGTAAGCGATTTCATATTTTTCTCTTGATGGGCTTGGTGGCAAATTATTGCAAACATCTATGGCTTTCTGAACAATTTCTGGAGGTGTATCTTCCAACTCTAAATCTTCGTAGGTATTCTATTATATTCCATATTTAATGAATCTGAACTGTTAATACTATATCGATCAACAATAAAACTATTTTCGTTGGGTTGAGTTGACAGCAATAATTATGCAGTGCTTCGGTTTTGTTGTTATGGAAACGCCAACAATGGGCTACTTGAATATTGCACGCGAATCGTCGGCGTAGCTTTGTCAACATGGAGAACGTGTCATATCAATCTGACATGTAACAATTCATGACTGACTTGGGTTAAAGGGATAACAGTGATTATTTTTTTCACTTGTCAAAATGTGACGTTTTTGGCATTTCAACCAATAGTAGCGGGTTATTCTATGGTTTTTCTAGCCAATCATTGGGTATTATACTGATAAAACTAGCTGGTCCTTTCGATTGTTTCGATAAAACCTTGTTTACCTTTGAACTGTCAAAACTATACGGTTTACCGCGTCGATTCTATTGAACTGGCTCATATTTATATAAATTATCATGAATGAACAGTTACCTTATTATAAATAGTCATTCACTTTTCACTTTTTCAGCATAATAATAACATAACACATTTCAATGAACACTCAAACACGTAAATAACTCATAACCTCAACTTTATGACAGATATAGCGATTCAAATATTTGAGGTTTCCTTCAAATGAAGATGGCGTACAATTAGTTTTCATTAAATACAATTCATTTTTTGTTGTATGAGAAGAAACCGTTGTATGCAGATTTTGATACAACGACATAACGAATGATTTTATGTTCCTTCTGGCGCGATTTTCATGTCATAAGAAATTTTCAATTATCAACTTTGTACAATGAGAGGTGTGACGCCATCTCTTGGTATCGTCATATCATATTCAATGCGAAAGCATTATATCTCTTCTGGATCATAGAGGGCCTACATCGTTGTTTGACATTTCAAATCAGTAAAATTTTCACCTTTTTTCGTTTCCTTCTTATGTAAATGAAATAATGATCAATTAAATTGTTCTTCCTTCTATTTGTTCAAAAAATAATCTTTCCAAATACAACTCGTTCTTCAAATTTAATAAGATAAATTTTCATTTTCGAAACACTCAAACTTTTTTATTTTGAGGCAAAAGCATTCAAACAAACCGAATTAGATAAAATCACTCGTCCTACGGACTCGTGATTTTATCAATCGGTTTGTTTTCATACTTTTGCCAAATAAAAAAGTTTTTGTGAAAAATGAAAATTTATCGATTAAATTTGAAGGACTCGTGGTATTACCTTTGACTAATTTTTTCACTTGTCAAAATGTGACGTTTTTGGCATTTCAACCAATAGTAGCGGGTTATTCTATGGTCATTCTAGCCAATCATTGGGTATTATACCGATAAAACTGCCTGGTCCTTTCGATTGTTTCAATAAAACGTTGTTTACCTTTGAACTGTCAAAACTATAAGGTTTACCGCATCGATTCTATTGAACTGGCTCATATTTATATAAATTATCATGAATGAAGAGTTACCTTATTATTAATAGTCATTCACTTTTTCAGCATAATAGTGCAAGCGCTGCGAAACATTCCGTATGCAAAAACCGATGACCTCATTCTGATTGATGATTTGAGATGAGGAAGACTCGACGAATAATATTTTGGAGGTTGCCGGACGGAATTATGGTCCAGTTTTTTTTTCGGCCCTATTATAGTAGTTTCCGATTCCATCGCTGTAGCTGCGAAAAAAAAATTTTATTGACTATTAACACCTGGTTTAGGTAAGGTATGGAATCAAACGGCATGATCTGAATCAATACAAATTCAATAAAAGAAAGTGGTTTACCTATTAATATGTAGTGACTGTAGTGAGAAATTCATTCAGGTAAGTTTCGACAATTATTGCCGATGCATTTGCAGGGAGAAATACAATTGATATTGCTTTTTCTACAAGTGCAAAACATTGTCAGGCATTCAGCATTATATTTGCAGAGCCTGATCAAAGAATTTGGCATAGGTGGTTTTGCCATCTGCACCGGGTACAACTTTCCATCTCGTCTTTCATAACCGAATTGGAGTAAGTTCGGAGGCCCATGTATTGCAGCCCTTAGGCAATGTTAATACAAAACATCGAAAGTTCTAATAATTTCAGATACATTTGAATTGAATCTCAGCTTGAAAGAGTTTTTTGTCCGATACTTCAAACCAAATCCCTCAACAACTGCTATTCGATAGCTTATGCCAAAAGTGGATGTTGAGTACAAAAACATCGAAATCTGCACAATTTTTGAAAACTTGTTCGATTCCTCCACGAACAGCAACAAAAATATGTCTGAAAATCCTTCAAACTGCTTCTAGGTGATTGGACTTCAAGTCTAGCAATTCAGAAGAACTATTACCTTGGAGCTCCAAGGTAATAGGTTTTTTGAAGTCTTCATATCCACCGGTAATGAAAAATTCTGTTTCAGCATTGATTTTTGAAAAGTTGGAGAATACTTGCAGAGGAATCGAACGAGCTGCAGTTTATTTTTCAAACAAGAAAAAAAACTGCAGCCAGCTGGGATTTTGGTTGAACGACTTGATATAAATATTTGTAGTCCGTTTCAGTTAGTTTCGGTTTAGCAATGTGTGAGGTGTTCTTTTTTTTTAATCTTCGCCACTTAATGTCCCAGTGTAGAATACGTTTCAATTTAGTTAGGTAGGTGGTGAATTAATTCGGCTAGAGCTGTATGTTGCGGTATCTTTCTGTTCGTTACACTGATATATATCACTAAACACCGCTAATGCTTCATGAAGTGTATTGCCTGACAGTTTTAGATTTTGACTGCTAAATGAGGCTTGTATGAAAGTCTTTCATTTCGGCGTAAATGTACATTTCTTCGCGGCATCTTCTATAAGAATTTCATCACACAACTTGTCCTTTGGTATAAGTTCAGTAGTGGATAGTTTTTTCCATAATTCTTTAGCACACATGACGATTCTGCTACAGTCTAGCCGACGTACACGTTCAGCCATTTCCTTAATGAACTTCCTGCCATGAAAACCAAAGAAGATTGCTTCCTCTCAGTAAGATATAAGAATAAAACCTTGTCACCAATATTATTGATCAGCATCTTTTTGAGATCACGATTAGAACTACATCCTCCACTTCAGCGAGTACAGTCATGCGTTGAGCCAAGTATGTCAATTCAAAAGCGGTCGTCGAAACACCGTCTTTTATATCCGCCATTAATTTGTCAAAAGCAGCCAGTAACTGTTTTTTAGATGTTTCGTTACTAGAAGATTTTGCTAATGAAACGTAATTTCTGTTACACGATGTATGATAATGGAAGTTTCTGCAAACAAATCTTCCGGTGTTACGTATAACAAATTTTTGTGAAAATTTCATAGTATTTTCGACGCGAAGTATTGAAAAACAGCAAAGCTGCTGAAATTTCAGTTAAAAGATTACTTTTTTTTATTTTGATTAATCGTCGTATTACCACAAATGGAACAGCATGAGTCACTCGACGAATCGCTGTTGCTTCTTTTTGATTTGCGGGTCAGTTGATGGGCCAGCTACGCCCTGTGTTGATGATGAAGCTTTTTCTTCCATCGCTCTATGCAGTGACGACGACGAATCTCTTCTTCGCCGATATAGCTGGCTATGCAACTTTTATACCACGAGAAGTGTTCTTCATCAGCATTTGGATCAACTTCTCAAATTTCTCTGAGATTTCTTCTTTGCGTCGACTTGCTGCACTTGAATAGTTTCTTTTGGTTCATTCACCAGTTCACCATAATTTTTCGTTCGCCTTTTTTTTAATTTCATAATTGTAGCGATATTTATTCACTTCAAAAAAAGTTATCACAAAATTCGAAGCACTGCTATTTTATAATTATGGAGAATATATCTGTTATAATAATGGATGAAGTTCAGCTATAACTGAAGTCACAAAAACTGTTGAGAAAAGCGCGGCCCGCTCCAAAACTCTAGAGAAGGTATGTGACGCTGGGAAGGAGATTTATAATAAAACTGACAACGGGCTATTCTGGCAACTCTCAGTTCCAGGTTTGAAAGGATCTTGCAAAAACATCCCAGTCGAGAAATAGCGGTCAATGGTTTTTGCATTCTATACATTTTTTTTTCACAACTACATCGATGGATCAAAAACTCCTATTAAAGGGCCGAAAAAAAAAAAACTGGACCACAATTCCGTCCGGCAACCTCCAAAATATTATTCATCAAGTCTTCCTCAACTCAAATCATAAATCAGAATGAGGTCATCGGTTTTTTCAAACGGAATGTTTCGCAGCGCCCGCTCTATAATAATAACATGACACATTTCAATGAACACTCAAACACGTAACTAGCTCATAACTCCAACTTTATGACAGATATAGCGAACGACCGATTCAAATATTTAAGGTTTCCTTAACCCGAATGTAGATGGCGTACAATTAGTTTTAATTAAATACAATTCATTTTTTGTTGTATGAGAAGAAACCGTTGTATGCAGATTTTGATACAACGACATGGCGAATGATTTTATGTTCCTTCTGGCGCGATTTGTATTCCATAAGAAATTTTCAATTATCATCCTTGTACAATGAGAGGTGTGACGCCATCTCTTGGTATCGTCATATCATATTCAAGCGTAAGCATCATATCTCTTCTGGATCATAGAGGGCATACATCGTTGTTTGACATTTCAAATTTGTAAAATTTTCACCTTTTCTCTTTTTCTCCTTATGTAAATGAAATACTGATCAATTAAATTGTTCTTCCTTCTATTTGTTCAAAAAATAATCTCTCCAAATAAAACTCGTTCTTCAAATTTAAGATAAATTTTCATTTTCGAAACACTCAAACTTTTTTATTTTGAGGCAAAAACATTCAAACAAACCGAATTAGATAAAATCACTCGTCCTACGGACTCGTGATTTTATCATACGGTTTGTTTTCATACTTGCCAAATAAAAAAGTTTTTGTGGAAAATTAAATTTTATCGATTAAATTTGAAGGACTCGTGGTATTACCTTTGATTATTTTTTTCACTTGTCAAAATGTGACGTTTTTGGCATTTCAACCAATAGTAGCGGGTTATTCTATGGTTATTCTAGCCAATCATTGGGTATTATACTGATAAAACTGGCTGGTCCTTTCGATTGTTTCGATAAAACCTTGTTTACCTTTGAACTGTCAGAACTATACGGTTTACCGCGTCGATTCTATTGAACTGGCTCATATTTATATAAATTATCATGAATGAACAGTTACCTTATTATTAATAGTCATTCACTTTTCACTTTTTCAGCATAATAATAACATAACACATTTCAATGAACACTCAAACACGTAAATAACTCATAACCTCAACTTTATGACAGATATAGCGATTCAAATATTTAAGGTTTCCTTCAAATGAAGATGGCGTACAATTAGTTTTCATTAAATACAATTCATTTTTTGTTGTATGAGAAGAAACCGTTGTATGCAGATTTTGATACAACGACATAACGAATTATTTTATGTTCCTTCTGGCGCGATTTTCATGTCATAAGAAATTTTCAATTATCAACCTTGTACAATGAGAGGTGTGACGCCATCTCTTGGTATCGTCATATCATATTCAATGCGTAAGCGTTATATCTCTTCTGGATCATAGAGGGCCTACATCGTTGTTTGACATTTCAAATCAGTAAAATTTTCACCTTTTCTCGTTTCCTTCTTATGTAAATGAAATAATGATCAATTAAATTGTTCTTCCTTCTATTTGTTCAAAAAATAATCTCTCCAAATACAACTCGTTCTTCAAATTTAATAAGATAAATTTTCATTTTCGAAACACTCAAACTTTTTTATTTTGAGGCAAAAGCATTCAAACAAACCGAATTAGATAAAATCACTCGTCCTACGGACTCGTGATTTTATCAATCGGTTTGTTTTCATACTTTTGCCAAATAAAAAAGTTTTTGTGGAAAATGAAAATTTATCGATTAAATTTGAAGGACTCGTGGTATTACCTTTGATTATTTCCCTCAATGCGAATAAACGATGAAACAGTTGAAGGCTAGACTGCTTTTACAGAGTTTTACAGCGATTAAATGCACTAGACCTTTTAACCGATTAAAATGTTCGAAATAAACCGGGCGTTTGGACCACTTTTCAGGTACTATCTCTGGTACTATATTGTTCCTGTGTTCGATTTTGATGTTTCCTGAGTTCACATGTTTTCTGGAAATAATCTAAACATGCACCAAGTTCAATCGACCAAAATGCGTGCATTTCCATGATTTTCAAAATTTTGCTTTCAAGCAAATGCTTTCGTGTATAATAATTTAAAATAAAATCCCTCGACCTGCGGTCTCGGGATTTTATCAAATTATCACACATTCAAGTCATTTGCTAAGCAAAATTTCGAGAATCATGGAATTGCAGCACACATTTTAACCGATTAAACTTGGTGCACTCGGGATATAACCCCCGATTATTTCCCTCAATGCGAATAAACGATGAAACAGTTGAAGGCTAGACTGCTTTTACAGCGATTAAATGCACTAGACCTTTTAACCGATTAAAATGTTCGAAATAAACCGTGCGTTTGGATCACTTTTCAGGTACTATCTCTGGTACTCCTGTGTTCGATTTTGATGTTTCCTGAGTTCACATGTTTTCTGGAAATAATCTAAACAAATATCCCTTTTTCACCAAGTTCAATCGACCAAAATGCGTGCATTTCCATGATTTTCAAAATTTTGCTTTCAAGCAAATGCTTTCGTGTATAATAATTTAAAATAAATTGTGTGTATGATAATTTTATCAAATTATCATACACTCTAGTCATTTGCTAAGCAAAATTTCGAGAATCATGGAAGTGCAGCACACATTTTAACCGATTAAACTTGGTGCACTCGGGATATAACCCCCGAGAAATTATTCTCACCGCGTGAGAAATCTTTCGTTTTGAACGTATGAAAGCGATGAGTGAAGTGGCACATTGTATAGCATCCGTAGAAAAAAGTTAACAGGAATATCGTTTCAATATGAATATGATGGAGTCAATTTCAGGAGTAATTTTGGACAAATTTAACCTTAATTCCCACTCGGTTATAAGTCGATTTCTGTATTTAGTTTTCATCATGACCACGTGTGAAAAACCCATTTCCACATCAGTATCAGTTCTTCTGCGGACATTTCTACGGATACCCAAATAAGAATTTCTGACCGCAAATGGGATACGAATCGAGCCATTTTCAGTTTTAATAATATCCGAAAATACCTTTCCAGGTCGTCGGAGAGCTTAGAAAGATGAAGAACTATTTCAGGCCTCATTTCGGAATCCACGGAAAAGGCGTTTGTCGTGATGAATTCATTAAAAAGACGAAAACATTCGAAGATATTTGATCTCAAACAAGTTTACGAAATTTTTTTTTTCTTTTTAATGCATTCATTTTGTCCAGCACAGTGAATACACCACACGTGGGACCTTGCATCGAAGCAATCGTTGCATTGAGACAAGAAAAAATATAAGCTAAATGGGTTACTCTTCCAAGCCAGGTTACATCTTCAAATTGGAATTACAGTTTTAAGCCACCATTACGTAAATCTCGTCGCGAACCCTTCGCCGTCGAACGGCGAACCCCTAGGGGCTCGCGTAACCCTTTTATAGTTTATAGAAGTTGGAGCGCATTTTTCTCGCTCGAGACTTCAAAGATGAACTGCTAGTCGAAATACGAGCAGTAGGTATTTTTGAGTGATTTTCATTATGTTAGGCCGACCTTTCAGCCTTTGCATCTTGAAAACTAGCGATTTTAATGTATCGGGGCATTTTTTTGGTACTTTTATGGCGAATCTCAAGGGGTGTTTCACTTCGGAAATCCGATGTACAAAATACAGTAGAAATCTTGTTGAAATCCATGAAATCCGTTTTGAAAACCAGAAAGCTCACCTGAAATCTACTAGAAATCCTGATTTGATGTACAACCTTCACGGAAGTGAAACACCCTTCGGCGAATCTTTTTGATTCTTCGTAGTTCTTTTTTGTCCTACCACAATATTGGATTCTATAAAACTGTAATCTTATCTGATCTACCCCGAGAGTTTCTTCTAAAACGAATACGTTCTATTAGTCAGGAACTTCTCAATATTGATTTTTATTTTTTCAGTTTAGGGACCATCCATAAATTACGAAAAACGGCTTTTCACGTTCTCTACCACCACCCTTTCCCTACGAAAGAAACCATAATACTTTTCATGACTCCCATCCCCCTCCCATATCTTACGTAATAATTTCGTAGAGGATGAATTAGGAAGAAGATAATTCAACGAGAAATAACTTGAATATTGAATTTTATAAAGTTATGAACACGCACTTAACTGATATGCTAATTTGTTTTAAACAATTATGCTAAATACTGCCTGCACATAATGAGAAGTTTTGAATCAAGTATTATTCTTCAAAAACTAATCATCTCTCGTTGTCCACGGGTTTTGAATCCAGTCAGAAACTGATTCTATAATCGGCAAAAATAGTGTGTTCAAGAATATTTTCCTAATATGAAATTATTTTCAGCGTGACAAGTCTAAGTTTTCAATCCATCTCAGTATTTTGAGTTATTCCTGCAGGGTATGACGTTCCAATAAACCAAAAAAATCCTTAGGTAAGACTGACGTGAACCCCCACCTCCCCCTTCATAAGAAATCGTAAGAAAACGATGACACCCCCCCACCCCAATGACCTTACCTAATTTATGGATCCCCTTTTATGGTAGGGTGAGAACCCTAAACAACATTCTAACAATATCTCGAGCAGTATCTTTTTCTTGTCTTATCTTTAGTGAATATGGCATATTCCTCATATTTTTGGAGATGTGGCACGAAGAGTACAAATTCCCCTTTTTTACGATATGTTGCTATATTATGAAATGGTGTACACAAATCAGGATTCCACAATGAACACGTTAAGCCAAAAATAACAATATTATGTAATTGTTTCCAGGCGCATTCCTCTAACGACTGGTCTAGTGTTCGTGCATTGAAGAAGTTTTCCAAAATTCTCAGGTCTGTTCTACAAACAATCGGTGTATATTATTGGAACTCCTGTGTCCTCATCGAACACATGTGTGCGTACAGACTTACGAAACGCCGGTACACCCGCAGAATAAGCAATGAAGCCGACTCTATCACAGGATTACACACCTCCTTGTGACTAACTCGAATCGGGGGACTTATTGTCCACGACGATTTGCTCTTTCGGGGGCTTTTATCTCGGTCGTGACGGCGTTTAAGAATCGTGACTGTCGGGGATGTTGAATCCCTTCGAATCGCTTTATATTCGAGGCTCTCTCCTACGTACGGCTGCTGCCTTTCGGTTTGTTTGGGACGGACGGGAAATCGTGAATAGACTGTGATCTGTGAGTGTGTGTGTGTTCGTGAGCTCTTTGGATAGTAGGTTTTCGAGTGGTCTCGAAGGTATGAGAGTTCTTTGCTAGTAGGATAATATTCGCTGATGAGGAGTAGGTGTACAAAAGCTTTTCCTAGAGATCAATTACCCTAACACCAAACTGATATTTTTGCACTCGACGCGCGTTTCGCTAACAAGGTTAGCATCTTCAGGAGAAGAAAATTGATACTGAATCTAAAGCTAGGATTAGTTGTTTATATACCTAAATTTTTTTTGTCCGATATGGACTTTGTTTGTTATTGTTAAAGAAAGAAATTCTTACGTGAAACTGACGTGAACCCTACCTCTCCCTTTATAAGAAATCGTAAGAAAACGATGACACCCTTCCACCACCATTGAATTTACGTAATTTATGAATTATGGTAAACTGATTAATCAACAGTAACAAACAAACTCCATATCGGACCAAAAACTTTAGGCATATAAACAACGAACCCTAGCTTTAGATTTAGTATCAATTTTCTTCTCCTGAAGATACTAACCTTGTTAGCGAAACGCGCGTCGAGTGCAAAAATATTAGTTTTGTGTAAGGGTAATAATTGATCTCTAGATAAAGTTTCAACTTTTACACCAAAGATTCCAATCTCATTCGTTTATTTAAGTAGGTGTACAATTGAAACTTTTTCTAGAGATCAATTACCCTAACACCAAATTCATATTAGTTCAGACGAAAAAAATTTAAACTGCAGTCCCAAGGGTTATTGTTATTTATGTCTCAGAATCTGAGGTAATGTGCAGGCATGCGTTTTCTGTGGAATTTTTTATCGGACCAAACCTTGAAATAAACGGCGGGCTAAATGGGATAGGCCCTTTGTCAGGGACATTTTGCTATTTCTAGAGTCTGGAATGCATCGAGCAGTCTCTTATCCTGCACATTATTGATCAGTTTCAGATTTTTTCACTCAGATGTAATAGCTAAGTTTATAGTAATTCTATTTGAATTCCATAATACTAGAGGACTTGCACAGCTTTCTGAAAAGTAAATATACAAGTTTAATATATAACTTCTTTTAGATCACAAGTCCTTTGTAATCCTATAGATGAATCAGAAAACACCCAGATATAGTAACTGAGTTGAATATGTAAATTCAAGGAAATTCTTCAACTTTTCGAAAAGATAAGAATTGTAAAAAGTTTGGTGTTACGGTAACTTTTTCAAATAAACCTTTGGTGTAAAAGTTGAAACTTTTCCTAGAGATCAATTACCCTAACACAAAACTGCTATTTTTGCACTCGACGGGCGTTTCGATAACAAGGTTAGCATTTTCAGGAGAAGAAAATCAATTTTCTTCTCAAAAATATCAGTTTGGTGTTAGGGTAATTGATCTCTAGGAAAACTTTCACACCAAAGGTTTCAATTTCATCGTTTGAATATACAGTTTAACTGACTGGAGTTTTCTTTCATTCTGTCAATATCATGTAATGTAGTGGCATCTCGGGTTTTCTTTTGAGGACGTACCTGTGAAAATCAGGAGATCACGGGATATTATGAAGTGGTTGATTGTAATTTATAGTAGCAAAAGCCCCACATTCCCAATCGTGATGATTGCATGCCAGTATTCCAAACATATTGGGTTTGACAAAGACCTACTTATAAACAGGAGTCCTTTTATTCTACAATATAAATCAATTGTTAGTTTTGTTGAGTAGTGAAGAACTTTGAAACTAAGGATTCATCTGCCAAAATATATGGAGTAAAAACAAAAAGTATGTGGAACAATACTTCTTCAAGAGATGTAACACTGTTAATTTGGAAACCACGGACATGCTCTCGAGCCCAAGTGGTTCCAAACCAAATTTGTTCACTTTCATATCTCTTCAAGATATAATTGTATAACAATAAATTTGGTGAAAAAAACATAATTTAATTGTCATTCAACCAATACTTTATTTGAAATCATTGTGATCGAGTTATCAGACACCGAAATATTTGAGAGTACTTTTCCATTTGTAATAAAATAAAAAAAATCCACACCATATAGAACTTCAACTAATGATTCGAAAATTTATATTTCAGCATCTCAAAGTAGATCGGGTAATATTTGAATATTACAGAATTGACAATTCAATTGAAATTGCCGTATTCTGTGAAAGTCAACTTAGGTAATTGTCTGAACAAATAAAATGACTCGATTTGGTCAAGAAAATTCTGAAGTGATTCATTATTGATTTATTATTCATTATGTCAACTGTATTTCAGGATTCAATGTGGTTACTATTTTTGAATGTATAACAAACAACAAATGAAAATTATTGAATTCGGTAGAATTTTTGTATGTACCAATGTTGTTGTTTCTTCTACTGTGTGTTAAATATCTAGCTGATGCTTCTGTGCAACTGCAGTCAGACAAGTGACGATTATAGTCATTTAACTGAACGTAGTTGCACAGAAGTATCAGTTACATGTTACACAGTATATTAGTTCATGTCTTAGGAGCCCATGTGGAAATTTGTAGTGGGGACCTGTACGTGAACCTATTCCATACTACATTTTTTATACTTTGGAAAACAAATTCAAAAATTCGAGCACCTAACAATAATCCATATTGAAACCGGATGATTTTTTTCGTGTAAAAATAATCCTACCTTCAAAATGATGCATGTATGTTTTTTCTTCTTCCAAAACCTGGAGAGGGAGCTCGCCCCCAGGTATGGGTGCATCTGTGAATACATCTCGAGTTTGAATCATTTCATAATCTGCAAAAATATTCACGCGCTGCGTGGTACTTTATGGCAAACCCAGAATTTGCTTTTGATCGAACACACTGTATATCTCCGAAGAGTATTCCTTATACATTTTCGTCAATCTCACGATGAAACGTGTTCAAGTCATGATGGGCATACTGTGGATCTGTGGAGAGATAATTTTCATTATGCCTATCTGGAAACACTATATTCTCATGCTTTTACTATCATACTCGTATACTATTTCAATTCATTTTATCGCAATACATTTGGGCAAGTTATAAGTCATTCTGTATTCTTTGAAACAGTCTAACTCATGATTTTTGGACGAGAGCGATGTTTTTATGCGTAACAAATGCAAGGAAGCCAGTGAAAAGACTTCCATTCAAAATATTTAGAATTTCTTTGCTAATTACTATTTGTTTTACCCTCTATTTATTCCCGTTTCGAAGTCAGGCTGTTATCTGTTACTGCAGCCCTGGTCTATAGTGTAACCTAAAACGTGCTTTCGCGTACTTTTATAATGAACCCTCGAATGAACCATTAAAATTCCTACTGGAACTCCCCAACTCCTCGGTACCAAAAAACAGGCTGCTAAAAAAATTCCCATTACGAAAATACCAATTTAAATTCAGAAAATGCGAGAACAAAATAATTGCCGAGTCCCTATTCATTATATTCTAATTTGATACACTTCCCACGGGCTGTATTTCTACATAATACCAACACCGACACCGTCTATACCAATTTCCATTCCACGTCGAAGACTTATTTACCGAGTGCCGAATTCCATTTTGAGCAAATACGGCAGAGCAATGGAAAATTAAATATAAATGGTATCCGAATGTAACTGGATCGGTGATGAACGCACAGAGACGAATTGATGTTGTGCACGGTATATTTTATTCCAAATTACTAGTTGAAGCACGATAATTACATATTTTGAGGGGCGGTGTGGTGGCAATCAGAATATCGTTGTATAATTCATGCGGTTTATTCAATGACACATTTTCCATTGTTTATTTTGAAAGCACCGTGTCGATAGCGTAAAATATTAAATTAAATCTCATGATTTTTACATCTATGTTTGTCGAAGGATTTGTTCAGTTAGATGCCTCGTTTGAAATTGTTGACTAGAAAAATTCTCAATTTGATGATGGTAGAGCATCATTTGTTTATTAGATGATCACAAATGAAGAATAGTTATATAGGTTAAGAGGGTGTTATGTTGAAAGTCACGCGAGAAAGATTCAAACAAGGACACTAGTGTGCTATTTGATAGTTTGATTGTCTAAAATGGCATTAATCAACTTTAAGTTATCCATTATGCGTTTACTAAACCCTTTTGAGTTTCTTCCGGAAAATAAAAATATCCGAACACTGCTCCTGTTTGAATTTGCATTATTCTCATTATGTGGTATGAACTGAGAATATAAAAACACGTGTAAGTAGGGAAAACTAGGAATATTTGACCAATACGGATATTTGACCTGAAGGATTTTTCCCTAGTTAGGAGGAGTTCGGAATATTAATTTTGCTAACAACGTGTACTTTCTACTCAACTGATTCTTCAGAAGAAAAACATTCTTGTATGTGATCTACTTTGAGGTTTAGACAAGTTTGTATGTATTACAGAGTACAAGTCAATTATTCAGCTGTGGTATATTTTCGTGAATCTCATCATTAGTACATATGAAAGATATTGTTGATTTCTCAATGAATTAAGTATATATGAGGCTATAATTTCATGTTGTGAGATTGAATAATTTCAATCATACTCGAAATTAATAATTTGATAATTAAATTTGAAGAAAAATTTGTAATGATACTCGATTCAGCTTTACTAGGGAAAATTGACCCAGAGAAATGGATCGCATAAAATTAAGGAAAGGCATCCATCCCTGTTGATTGAAAATGTGGTAGTTTTTTAGGAAAAACCACCAATTCAAACATGAGTTGCAATATAAAGAAATACAACCGTTATACAAGATGAAAAACATTGTAAACCATGGATATTACCGTAACCTCTAATTCGATCTATTTTTCTCCTTGAAGGCCATGGTTGTCTTGGGCTACTGAAAATCTATATTTTTGTAGTCAACTGATTTACTCAATTTGAAAATATCACAATCGACTGAGGAAAAATGAGATAAGGTTCGCAATTTCCTACGAAAAAACACATTTTTTGCGCCTGTGTAATAGTATACTATTTTCTGTCTCTATCGTATCGAGATCTCTTCAGAGCATAAGCTGAACACATTAAAACTCTTTTTTTTTTCATGGAGTGAATTGATTTTCATCATGATGGATATATTTTTTTATAACTGAAATTCCTTCAGTATAGGAGATCATAAATACCATTGTTGCGAAGAAAAATTTGAAAGCTATGCAACTCTTGTATGTTACACTATGCTGCAGCGACAAAACTCCTTTGTGTTGTTGCTGGTACAGAGATATTTCTTAATCCATTTCGCTTTAGCTTCGATATTTTTTTTATATAGTCTAGGTGGGATTCCATTCATATGTTATCACCGGTTCACTCCAATAAAATCGGTATAGAAGTAAACGAGTGAAATATGAAGTTGAGAGCTCATGTTTTTTCTCATTACTTTCTCATTCGATTTCGTTTTGATTATTTTTTGTTTCAAAAATTGTTCTCAACAAGTTCAACTCTATGATTTTCTTCAGATGAATCTCCTTGAATCTCAATCGAACATTTCGATTGATTTTATTTGGATCACATTATGTTTTCGGAATTGGGTTCTTGATAATTATATCATGTCGTGAGATATATTTATTAGTTGTTTTTGAACAACACATGCCATATGAAGTAAAAACTGTCCATGTTGAGAAGTATACATAATCTATGTTCGAGAATGAAAATAAATAATTTCCAAACAAACACAATAAACCAATCATGACTAGGTAAAATTGACTGGATTGTTTTCATATCATTTTTTAATAACGAAAAATGGAATGACAGTGGATTGAATCGATCTCTTTCTTTGTTGCAGGAGAATATACCGACGGGATAAAAACATTGAAATGTTTAAGCGACATTTTCTGTATGTTATAACTACAAAATTTTATTGTTTCATTTCTGGAAAACCGAGTTCGAGTATTTTTTTCTAGGAATAATTCTATCACTTTTGATTTGATGATTTTTTTCAAAAAAGTCCGGAAAACTGTCTGAAGGTGCTCAACTCGTTAAAATTCAATTAATCAATTATTTCCGACCCCATGGATCACAACAAACACCTTGGAGTAGCTTTTATGAACATTTCTGCAAATGAAATGAAACCGTTACGTTTTCGAACAACAAAGAACATTATTCGAAAACATAAATAAGCCAGACACAACGAGCTTTGAGTATTTTGTTTTCCCATTGTATTTGCCAGCGCTGAAGGTAATTAAGACTGTATTTTTTCGCGCGGAAAATATCCCGTCCATCACCTTTCAACGGCAGCGCTAATTAATTCCGAGAAAATAATCTAATTAGATTTATCTCGTAACTCGTCGCGATGACCCTGCTAATTATTCCAGAGATCGTCGAAAAGTTGAATGCGACTTTCGAAATCCTAAATGACAACATGAAAGAGAATCGCAAATCACAAGTGAGCCGATTTGATTAAACGGTGCTGCGTCCGAACTTTTCGACTAAATTCCATAACTTTTCTCATATATCCCCTTATTCGACATCTGGCGTTATCGTCGAGCAACTTTACTGAAATCCCGTTATGAATGTTTCGTTTAATTCGGTATGCAAGTAACTTTTATTAAAAATCTAATTAAATTTCTGTCGCTGTAGTTTGTTGTTCGCGCTAGGTTGTCCACACTGCAGCGTCGTTTGTCACCGGATGATTTTATTGTCTTCTGTGCGAGGTGTTGAGGGTATCCTTTTTTTTTTTTTTCGTTTCGGTCATCTGCCAGCTATATAGCTGATGTCGAAACACGGAATTCACAGCATAACGGTGCCACACATCCTGAAAAGAAAAGGTGAATTATTAAACAACAAACTTGATGAAAAAACCATTCATTTCTTAGATTTGCGGTTCATCATTTGCGAAGAGATGTCTTTTTGTATTTCTTTCATGAAAGTTACACGATGTGTGTTTCTTCTAGTTGGCGAAGTTTTTTGTTATTAAATTTTTCCATAGACATTATAACTAATGGACTAGCCCTGAGAGAGAGGACTGCTGAATGAGCAAGATGGAATACTTCAAGTCTAGTTGATGGTTCCTTTTGGTGGAAATCTCTCGTTGCCAGAATCTCTACTCTCCTGTGTCTGGTTGGTGAATTTCTCTCACTCCACCAATAAAAAAAAAATGAGAGCAGCTGAAGCAAATTTGAAATGCTTGACATATTTTATGTCATCATGACAGTTTTTTATTCTTTGTCAAATTTGAAACGTTTATTCTTCGAATTATTCCTAATTTAGTTACTGCTTTTGAGCTGTGTGTTACTCATTCCATAAACATTCATAATGCCCTCATTTTGTGCAGTGTTAAACTGCTTCAGTAGATATAAAAAACATTCATTTGTCCCGTGCTCAATGTGGTTTTGTTTGTACCTAGAGTGTGTATCTAAAATGTCTGTTTTATACATAGTTTTAATATTTTTACTCGGAAAAACTGATTTTTGAGCCCTGATGATGAATTTATTAAAATTGGAAACGTTGGCAAAGAAACAATAGTTTTTCTTTAATCAAATTGATCCCAATCCCACCATTGAATAAAAAACATAGCTTGAAATTTCATAGGTAAAATATTATTTCTCTGGATTTGTATATATATATATATATATATATATATATATATATATATATATATATATATATAAATTAACCAACTGACAGCGTCATACCAATTTAATTGTCACTTTCGCTAATAGCGATCTACTAGATAGATTAGTTTCGTATTTTCGCATTTAGGACGATGTATCTCTGTAGTTGTCCGTAAAAAAAATTTTTGCGGCGAACTGATTTATTTTGGGCAAAAAACCCAGGAGACATTTCTTGTTGAGAATGAAACAGGCTATCGAAATAGATTTTCAAATGGTAAACGAATAATAAGAAAAAAGTTACATTAGAAATACATTTTGGGGGTTGCGTTTTCCACCCCTTACAACCATGGGGTGAACCAAATAAATTACTGGCTAAGTGTCTTTTTGGTAGTACAAAACGTCAGGTTAATTTCAATATTGTAACTTTTTCAGTGCTTGTGAAAAAATTGTTATACAAATTTTATGTACCCCCTTTGAGGGGCTGTATCTTAACAAGGGATGCTCCAATGAAGTTTCTTTATATGAAAGATCCTATCTTTTTTTCGATGAGGAATCACCTCCTTGAATTTAATGTTTTACACTTATTCAGTTACACCCTATATACAATATGTGTAACTTTCACAAAGTAGCTAGTGTCTTTTCTAATCCATCTTCGCCCCGTTTGATATTTTCTTTCGTTCATAGTGCGTTTGCCGGCTTTTTTATGCACCTTTTATATCCTCTCGTTTTCGCTCCTTCAGTCTTGGAATATAAAGCGCATAATTTATCCGCGTTGGAGATGACGCTTTTAGCCGAAATATTTCCACGACCCGAATAAAAATTACTTCTATTAGTCGAACACGACAGACAGAAACTAACCCAAACGCGTCGGCTTTTATCCCTTTATTTTTTTCGAGCCGTAACGGTTCACTTTCTCCGGTGAGTTTTCTCTGAGAGAACCACAACACGAGAGGTGGGGGAAATTTAATTAGGAAGTTCGTTAACGAGGTAAGTTTTTCGGAAAATTCTTGCCGAAGTGTTCTCTGTAATTATATCATTAATTTTACAACGACTCGCGAGTCGATATTGGGAGCTTGTATTCAGATTTTGATTAATGTTTGGCGGGGTTTGTATTCGGACTGGAAACAATTGAACACGGGGCAGTTCGAGCAGCTCAGTTGAGGATTGGTGTATAGAAATGTTCTGTTGGAGTCGGGACATTTAAAATACAATGGTGATTGGATTCACTGCCATGCCAATAAAATATTCATTTCTGAATGCATAATTGTATTCTATACAAGTTAGCCACAATCAAATCAACTGGGCTGCAGTGGGAGTCGACTAGATCCACTGACTTCGAACCTTACCTAACATATTATTACGATCCTTGGGTCGCTTACAAAACACTTAGCCTTCTCATCCGACTCAAACATCCAACACTCTTTACTAAAAAACTGCTTACAACTTCGACTCTCCACTAGACTGCTTCACTAAGCTCCACCTCGTTCTGAATTCTTCAATCTCAATTCTGCAAACTCTCCATCTGTCGACGCATCCCTAAATACTTTGATCGAATAGAAACGATTTATCTGGAATCTTCTTATGTTTTTAATGCTCAGCGACGGCGTCAGGGGATTCATTTCGATTTCATAACATTTTTTGCAATAAATTATATATAAATAAGACTACATCAGATGTACATGCTCTGAAAAATTGCTTCTATGATCAAAAAAGAGAATGAAGTTGTTAATATTGTTCGAATGTTTTTAGGGAGATAGGTCTTGAAAACCATTCTTTTGTTATCTCTCCTCTGGAAATGAAAAACAATAAAAATTAAATTCTTATAACATTCGTTTTAGAGCAAAATGGTATATAAAGCGTGTCAATTTTGCTTCCTTATAATATTGCAGTTATACCAATTATATGATTATATAACAATTTGCCCTAAAAAAACGTATTATAAGAATTTAACTTTTTCTTTTCCAGGAGAGAGAAAACCCAAAAAACGCTTTTCAGGAAGTGGAGTAGTCGTTTTATGGATTAACAGAGTGTAGATCGCAGTGAATCAAGAGTAGAATCAACACCCTGATTTTTTCGTAGCCCATTCACCAAGATTAGGCAACCAACAATTGCCTATCGCACAAAATTTCCAGAAATATATCTGCCGTTGAAGTATTAAAATATGTTTGTACCGGCACCTTCACCAAATTTTCTACCTAGAATCAGGTACCTTCAATTCCTTAGAGCTAACTGGTTTTATTAGATTTTTGTCATTCATTATGTGATCATTCTTATAGAGTTGGAGTTACCTTGAAAATTATTGGTATTTTGAGCCCTTGAAAATATTCTGATCGAAAGAATAAGGTTTCCAAAGTGAATATATTCTTCAGGAGAGTTTGATTCTATCATTCAACTGGTTCGTCATCCATATCGAGACTAAATCATAAACCTCAATCTCTCGATATAAATAAATATTCGTAATGTAACAAAAACCATACTACATGTGAAGATTTTGAAGTCGAAATCGTAAGTATGCGTCACAAACATTTTTTTTCAAAGAATCTCTCATGAAAAAATAGTAGGTTGAATAGTGTCAACTCAATTGGAATCGTCTTTCGTGAAGGATCAGTAAAATAAGAGGGATCTCAGTTCTTTTCTTTCGACTGGTAGTCAGGTATTCTGTTCATTTATATTTGTTCTTATCGAATATAAGCCTTGAATTGCCTGTTCGAAGATAAAAACCTGAAACATACTATGATTGACAAATCAAACGTAAATGTTAGAAAAAGCCGCCATTCAATTTGTGGGACCTGTATATGATATTGTCGGGAACGGGGCTTGCTCCCGGTAGTTATTCGTGGGGGAGCTTAGGGCTCAATGATTCATCTCGGTCTGTACTCTCTGTTCAACCCAAATCACCAAAACACCAGATCAACCAAGTAACATTTATTCATATAAAACACAATAGCAAATATAAGTCATCGGAAAACATTCACAAAAGAATAGTTAGGATTAAATGGTTCTTACATTGAGATAGGATGCATTCCGGGCTCTTCTTTCTTCAGGAGATCAGTCAGCAACTCGATCAGCGAACGTCACTACTGCCCCGATATTCATCCTCCCGTTTATTTATAATGAATCTTCAAGTTCAAGCGAACGTGACGAATCATTACCATGATTGTTTTCCAAAACATCAGGCCATCAACTCGCAGTGCGAGTTGATGGCCTGATGTTTTTCTAAACATTACTGAACTTGTCGCAAGGTTTTTATAACAAAATAATCCTCGCCCTGATTTCCCCAATGAAATGATAGCAAGAATAATTAATGATTTTTTCCAAATTTGGGCATTTCATGACAATATTTATCTTACAGCTATCTGCAATGTTCAAGTAATTCTCAGAAATTGATGTTGTATTCCTTATTAATTTTCTCTTACGAAAAATAATTGTGAATGAATGGTATGGATACATTATATCAAACAGCATTTTTATTATTTCGAAACCTGTATTCAACGTTTAAGAGCTCAATTCTTTTTATATTTGTCCGTTTTATGTTGTGGATTCATTTTAATTTTATCAAGAGCTCGTTATAAATCATTTGAAAACAACAGCCAACTGTTTTTTTCAGAGTTTTACGCGCGAAACCCAAATACAATAAGACCAAAATGTAAAATACGTTGGATACATATCTAGTCTCCAAATTTTTGAACGGCGTGTTTGTTTTCCAATCACGATATCAGTTTACCTTGCCTAGTCGTTACGCTCGGCATGATTAATTGATATTCCCATAAATTGAAACACAATTAGAGATAAATATTTCTGTTGATATTTGCTCGTTTGAAGGCCTCATCCTGGATAAATTACTCCATGTTGGATTGGTGAAGCGATGCATATATATTATGGTGATGGATATTACATAACCGCCATGTTATAAATTGGTATTATCAAATGACGAACAATCATATTTCATGCAGAGAACGTTCAAATGTGTTGTGTTGGTGTGAGGAGGATGAGAAACCAGAAGAACAGTGGAAAGCTGTACATAAATTTGTCATGTCATTTCTAAAAGTGAGCCATAAAAAAGACTTTAAAAGAAGTAACATGAAAGATTTACCTACACTCCCTTTTCATATATAGTATATATAATTCATATACATCGAATCATTCATAAAAAGGTAAAAAGAGTCCATCTAAAACAGCTACATTCCTGCATATAAGGCACGACGGCCAGTGAATCACATATGAGTAACTTTTTCTTTCTCAACTTTTATACCAAGCACTTTGAACTGCCTTTGGTCAATTCATTTTCAATACGAATTTTATATTTAAACAGCTCAGGGACTCCCAGCAGTCTCCAACGTCCAACAGTACTCCATCGAGAACATATTTTTTCTACAAACGTCAGTAGAAGTATAATTTTTGACGCATGCTGTCAATGTCTAAAATGTCATTTTATGACGCTGGTGTTAAAAGTGAACTTCAACATAGAGTAATTCGACCAAAGCCTTGACGATTTCCATATTTTGGACTTTTCTTCAAAGTATGCATGAAGCACTTTTTCAATGGCCTCCTTGCCACTAACATTTTTCTGATCACACCATTTCAGGAAACGATCGTATGAAAACTCTTACTGTCGCTTTGACTTACTAGGCAATAATTCAAAAGCAGCTTTATTGGCAGCATAATGCTAAACCTGCAATAAATTCAATACGTATTGTAATAGTATAGATCCCATCTCTTGTTCCTTGAATCAGTTTAAAACCCTAACAGATCAACTGTTACTTGATAGAACACTAGACATGTATTATTGTTTTAGTTAGTTCCTGTACACTTTTTCGACCATAAATGTTGAAGAAAAGTTATCCCAAAAACTTATTTTTCGCGATTCATCCGAATTCTCGGTAACTTTCACGAACTTCATGTTGATGTAGGGGGGATAGTTGATAGATGCCAGGAACCGGTAGCCCTAGGGCTATATTCGAAAGGGAAGAACGGTTCTCGACTAATTGTGTTCGACGGATTCAACGATCCTCATGACATTTTGTCGAAGACATTTTGTGGAAACAATCCGAACTGCCAGGTAATCACATTGAGGAGGAGACTGCTTGTCGCCAATTTTCGACCTTTACAGACATAAAGCTACCCGAACGCAGTGAGAATGATAGTATAGATGTAGGTACATGATCTTCGTGTACCTATTTCAGTGGCGTAGATCGGATTAGGAAGTATACACGCATTCCACTTACATGAGATGAAAGTAAAAATATTGAGTGAATATGTGAATTGAACTCCCCATATTATGCTACATGCCGAGGCTGAAATTGAATAAGATATAAGATATATATATATATATATATATATATATATATATATACATATAATCTAGTGACAAATAGCTGAACTAAATCCAAAATATTCCAAGGCGTGCTAAAACGCTTATCAATTTTCTAGAAATCTCAAAACATAAAGCATAGTGTGGTATTACCAACCAGTCGATGAAAATCAGAGAAAAGACAGTAAGAATACTTCACAGATGGGATTCATAAAATAATTCCCTTATATTTTTCTGCTGAGAAAGAACAAACAATTCGTCCTATAATGGATGTTATGTCATTTATCACGAAATATGATTGCCACATCTAGTTTAATTTGCAATTGCGTTCTATTTGCTAGAATAACAACAATGATGTGTTACAAAATTGTTTGGTGATTAAGATTCTAGCAGATACATATTTACTATAACCACAAAGGAAATATTTGCAGACCCATTCATCAAGAAAGTACACAGTAACTACCTACTGAAAAGCCTCTAACCACAACTTTATGAGCTATTTTTAGTGAATGAAATCGATATTATTCATTGTGTTATGTGAAAGGTTACGCAGACGTCGTTAAATTTTACAACCTCGAAATAGCGAACAGGAATGATGTATGTGTGTGTAGTAACAAGGGTCGTTTTTCTAATCATCAGCTAAGCCTTAACCTGAAGACGTTCCATACCATTGACTTTTGAGTACTCAACTGCCAGCTAATATTTCAACAGTATATTGAATAACCGCTCAAGGAGATAAGATCGATCAGCCATTGTTGTTGTAGCAGCATTTTTTAGAGCGGGCGCTGCGAAACATTCCGTTTGAAAAAACCGATGACCTCATTCTGATTGAAAGACTTAATTTATGATATTGTGGAGGTTGCCAGACGGAATTATGGTCCAGTTTTTTTTTCGGCCCTATAATAGGAGTTTTCGATTCCATCGCTGTAGTTGTTGAAAAAAAATGTTGTATAGAATGCAAAAACCATTGACCGCTATTTCTCGACTGGAATGTTTTTGCGAGATCCTTCCAAACCTGGAACTGAAAGTTGCCAGAAAAGCCCGTTGTCCGTTTTATTATAAATCTCCTTCCCAGCGTCACATACCTTCTCTCGAGTTTTGGAGCGGGCCGCGCTTTTCTCAACAGTTTTTGTGACTTCAGTTATAGCTGAACTTCATCCATTATTATAACAGATACATTATCCAATATTCAAAATAGCAGTGCTTCGAATTTTGGGATAACTTTCTTTAAAGTGAATAAATATCGCTACAATTATTAGATTAAAAAAAAGGCGAACGAAAAAATTATGCTGAACCGGTGAATGAACCGAAAGAAACTATTCAAATGCAGCAAGACGACGCAAAGACGAAATTTCACACAAATTTGAGAAGTTCTTTGATCCGAATGCTGATGACGAACACTTCTCGTGGTATAAAAGTTGCATGGCCAGCTATATCAGCGAAGAAAAAATTCGTCGTCGTCACTACATAGGAAGCTCGAAGAAAGAGCTTCATCAACAACCTGCTAATCAAAAAGAAGCAACAGCGATTCGTCGAGTGACTCATGATGTTCCATTTGTGGTACACGACGAAAACCAAAATGAAAAAAAGTCATTTTTCAACTGAAATTTCAGCAGTTTTGCTGTTTTTCAATGCGTTGATAATATTATGAAATTTTCACAAAAATTTGTTATACGAAACACCGGAAGATTTGTTTGCAGAAACTTCCAATATCATACGTCGTGTTAAAGAAATTAAGTTTCATCACCAATATCTTCTAGTAACGAAAAAGGTCGACCAACAACAAATATCACAAATACAGTTACTGGCTGCTTTTGACAAATTAATGGCGGATATAAAAGACGGTGTTTCGACGACCGCTTTTGAATTGACATACTTGGCTCAACGCATGACTGTACTCGCTGAAGTAGAGGATGTAGTTCTAATCGTGATCTCGAAGTGATGCTGATCGATAAATTTGGTGACAAGGTTTTATTCTCATATCTTACTGAGAGGAAGCAATCTTCTTTGGTTTTCATAGCAGGAAGTTCATTAAGGAAACAGCTGAACGTGTACGTCGGCTAGACTGTAGCAAAATCGTCATGTGTGCTAAGGAATTACGGAAGGAACTATCCACTACTGAACTTATACAGAGGAAAAGTTGTGTGATGAAATTCTTATAGAAGAAGCCGCGAAGAAATGCACACACATTCACGCCGAAATGAAAGACTCATACAAGCCTCATTAAGCAGTCAAAATCTAAAATTGTCAGGCAATACACTCCATGAAGCATTAGCGGTGTTTAGTGATATATATATATATATATATATATATATATATATATATATATATATATATATATATATATATCAGTGTAACGAACAGCAAGACACCGCAACATACAGCTCTAGCCGAATTCATTCACCACCTACCTAACTAAATGGAAACATATGTTTGTTGAGAAATCTTAGACACTGTGACAATGACTTTCAAGGGGACATTAAGTGGCGAAGATTCTATGACCGTTACAATCATGATAGTTAATCAACAAAAGAATGATGAAAAGAATACCTCACGGGCATGGCCTAGCTCTCCATGTTGATTAGTCATTCAGATATCTGAAGCTAAGCAGCAGGGAAAGACCGCGTCGAAAGCTCATAAAACTGCAGCAAAGTATTAGATCATAGCGCGCAGGCAATATATCAATGAACACAAGATATATTGAGGAATTGCTGTCCTTCGGAGGAGACGTAAAGCCGGCGGTCCTGAGTCCATGGTTGTTGGACTCGTAAAGGATCCCTACCTCTGGTTGGAATACCAGAGTGTTCGGCAAAATTTCCGGTTGGGGGAAAAGTGGTCACCGGAGTCGATGATTGGCTTTGGTAGGAAAAACAGGCCGACGTTGAATGAATCATTAAAAAAAAAAGAACACCTCAGACACTGCTAAACTGAAACTAACTGAAACTGACTACAAATATTTATATCAAGTCCTTCGACCAAAATCTCAGCTGGCCATTACAGGTGGATATGAAGACTCCAAAAAATCTTCAAGCTCCAAGGTAATAGGTCTTCTGAATTGTTAGATGCATATTATCCTGCGTTTACGAGCGACAAGGCTGGCGCTAGAAAATTTCGTAACATTATCAATGAACTATTACATTAATAATTAAAAAGAACATGAAACCTTTTTCCGTCGAAATATGTTCATTCATCTCTCCAGAAGCAGATTGAAGGATTTTCAGCCATATTTTTGTTGCTGTTCGTGAAGGAATTGAACAAGTTTTTCTAAATTGTGCAGATTCCGATGTTTTCATACTCAACATCCACTTTCAGCATAAGCTATCGAATAGTAGTTTTTGAGGGATTTGGTTTGAAGGATCAGCCAAAAAATATCTTTTAAGCTGGGATTCAATTCGAATGTATCTGAAATTATTAGAATTTTTGATGTTTTGTATTTACATTGCTTAATGCTGCAATACATGGGCCTCCGAACTTACTCCAATTCGGTTATGAAAGACGAGATGGAAAGTTGTACCCGGTGCAAATGGCAAAACCACCTATGACAAATTCTTTGACCAGGCTTTGCAAATATAATGCTGAATGCCTGACAATGTTTTGCACTTGTAGAAGAAGCGAAATCAATTGTATTTTCCTTTGCAAATGCATCGGCAATAATTGTCAAAACTTAACTGAATGAATTTTTCACTACTTATTAATAGGTAAACCACTTTTTTTATTAAATTTGTATTGAATTAGATCATGCCGTTTTTCTCCATACCTTACCTAAACCAGGTGTTAATAGTCAATAACATTTTTTTTTCGCAGCTACAGCGATGGAAGCGAAAACTATTATAGGACCGAAAAAAAAAACTGGACCATAATTCCGTCCGGCAACCTCCACAATATCATTAATTAAGTCTTTCATAACTCAAATCATCAATCAGAATGAGGTCATCGGTTTTTTCAAACGGAATGTTTCATTGCGCTTGCACTATAGTGATCCAAGCCCTATTGCCAAAACAGATGGTTGGGACAAGGATCATTTTTTTCTGGAAAAAAATTTGTATTCTTGCCAACGTTTCGAATTTAATTTCATCTTTAGGGCTCCGTGACAATGAGTTAACGTGACCCACCCCTGACCACACTTGTCATAACCAGTATTCTCTTTTTGATGCTTTTTCAATAAAGTTACTCACCAAAAATCTGTTTCTGCTTGTAGAAAGTGTAAGTTTTGAAACAATTGAACATTTTAGATGCATGAAACAAAAGAAACAACACCCTAGTAACAAATAATCAGGGCAAACATCACACGAACAATTCTATCCAATTCTGCTGACGTCATACAATCAAATGATTTCCTCTTTTACGAATATTTTTTTGGTTATAATTGCACGAGTGCATAACAATTACCGATAATTTTGCAAGAAAGCGTGATATCTAAAAATTGCATGTTTATTTTCATATTTTGGCGAAAGTGCACGAGACGAGGGCTCTTTTACAAAATATGAAAATAACCGAATGCAATTTGTATAAGATCTCACGCTTGAATGCAAAATTATCTGGTCATTTTTATGCACGAATATAATTCATTGGAATATTTCACGAATACAGAAATTCTCAAGGAAATGTTATTTTTTGTTCATTTATACTTTCCTCTATAGATTGTATGGAGTACTCACCTAAACGCGAAATGTTTTTCTATTTTTGAAGTCTATCTGACATTCATTTGTGTTGTTTACGTAGGTCTAGCGATACGGTTTTAAATGTGTTGTTATGGTTACTTGATACAATGCAATTACCGCTGCAAGTTTTCGAGAATTGCATTGCTCTTATGGGACATTTTATATATGAGGAAAATATTCATTTAGTATTTGATATTCATGCTTCGAATGGGGCTGTGAATTATTTACACTATTTCCCAATGAAAACAAAGTTTTAAATAATAATAATTGTATATTGTACAAATATACAAGCAGAAGTTGATCAATTCTAATGATTATATAGGAATTTGATATCAAATGAGATATAGGGGTCGAATCATAATATCATTCCCATATAAACTCAACAAACAAAATATTCGAACGTTTCAAATAATTCAAATATCTTACGGTAATAAATACCTTCGAGGATAATCATTTCCATCATTTTTAGATTGTTACCACACTGAACAGCTGAACAGTTGTTTTATAACATTCAAATCATTCAAATTCAATTTAAACATGCAAGGAAATTTTTCCATGACCAGTGGAGCCTAACTGGTTCATGGAGGAATTCCTGTGGATTTGAAAGAATCCACCAGAAACATGAATCGATCAAATTTGTTTCGAGGGTTCAAGCCGAATCTGGTTGGATAACGAAAAAATCATATAGGCATAAGCGGTGGGGTATTTGGAACACGAATTGGATTTGTTGGATGAGCCTGAATATATTGCAAGCAATTGAAATTCGATTTTGGTGTATTATTAAAAAGTATAATTCATTTATGATTTCGAGTAGTTATATATGCTAATGCTATTGTCATTCGATATGAATTTAAAACTATTCCAAATTTGATGAATACATAAATAACATCAGTTGTAAAAATATTTGAAATATTATATCGTTTTCACCAATATCATATACTCTAACACCACACTGAATTCATTTGCACTTGGTGTACATCCTAGACTAATTTGTACCTTCAGGAATTGTAACTTTTGAAAACTAGTTATGAGATGTAATTGAAAAATAAAAAAACTCAATTATCAGACTAATTGGATAGATAGATAGATAGATAGATAGATTCTTTATTGACCACGTTACATACATAATGTACAATTGTAGCACGTCCTAATGACAAGTGAAAAATGGAGAATCCAGGAAAACATTATTTTCATGAATCTATACATAACAGTAGGTTTTCAGATAAAATTTGTTATTTCTTTGTTAGAAGTAACAATTATAAAACAGTTATAAGAATTTGATTTGAATAAAAATAAGACATCAACACATAATAAAAGAAACAAAAGCACATGATAGATATCATAGAGTATGATAAAAGTTCACATTAAAATGAATTCTAAAATAGTCTATAGCACTTTACAAAAATTCTGACGGGCACGTATTCAAAAACTCATTCACAGAATAAAAGCAAAACTTTAGGAGAACCCTCTTTATTCTGCTTTTGAATTCCTGATAATTCAGGTTTCTCACTTGCAGAGGCAATTTATTGAAAAGATCAATTCTCAAAGAATTCTTCTCGGACATGACCAGTCTACGTCTTGGTTTCACCAATAGATCTCCAGATCTGAGAGGATATTTGTGACCAGAAGCTTGTGTTCTATAGAGACCTTTACTTTGATGAATTTGGAGAAGAGTAACATAAATAAAAATTGTTGGAAGAGGCATGATACCGTATTTCAGGAAGAGAGGTTGACAATGTTCTCTGAACTGTACACCCGCCAGAATCCTGACAATTTTTTTCTGCAGGATGAATATTTTGTCAGCAGAACTTGCGATACCCCAACATAGAATGCCATATGGAATGCGGCAGTGGAACAAACTGAAATACATCGATCTCAAAAGTTCGGCATTGATTAGACATTTCAATCTACGAAACAGAAAAATAACACCACACAATTTTCGCCCTAATAGGTCAATATGTTGAGACCAATTCAGTTTGTCATCCAGAGTTACGCCTAGCAAGGTGATACTCTGACCCTTCAACAATTCTGAATGGGATGATATCAAAAGTTGTTGGTTTTTACTGGGATTCATTTTCAGTTTATTAGTCGTGAACCACACATGAGCCTTCTCCATTGTGCTATTCCCTGCCTTCTGTTACCTGATACTATATCACTCATATCTATTTTCGGTGAATGTATTATTATATTTTTCAAAACTATTCAATTCCATATACCTTTGTTGTGTAGGTTAACATAAAAAATTATACTTATATAAGTTGTAATTCTGCTAAATCCGCTTCCGTTAAAAAAAGAAAACTACGGAACAAATATTGATTCACCACAAAATAATGACGTTCAAACATAAGTTATATGTTATGGAGTAAAATTTTAACTTGCTTTAAAACAGACACGTGTGTTAGAGAATTACCACTATTGTATGATTACTTTGCATAATGTCCCTGTGTGATAATATCTCATCTATTGTTACAGAAACATGTCGCAGCCAACTACAACGATTGAGACTGTCACCATAAAGAGGCCATTAAAGGTAAGTGGTGAATAAATATTTGATTCAAATGCTCAAAAATGTATGAGGAAGTGCGCATAATGTCCCCGATATTGGATTCTTGCTTTTGGATAGGCGCATCTGGCATCGTTCTCAATATTGGCAGTAGGTTTTGAATACGAATGTTCCCCTAAACATCATTCGGATAGCTCTATTCGGGTAATATTGGTCTTGTCGATTGTATAATGAGCTCTTGTTCCGATTTCCAAGTGTAATAACAAAAGTTGCCGTCTACAACTTACACTCATATCATACCTGATGCATACATATATGCATTGAAACCTGTTCAGAAACATGCGGGATTAATGAAATAACATCAAATTTTATCAACAAAAATTTATTTGAAATGCGTTTTGAATCCCAAACATGAACCATTGAGTCTATATGTAGGAAAATTGTATTTCTGTTTAATTTCAACAGGTTATGAAATGAAAAATGGATATAGAAGTAATGTGTGAATGTAAGAAACAATAAAAAAATCTTGAATTAATTATTATGTATAATACTTCACAAATAGCTAAAAAAAACTTCAGAAGCAAATTTCTTGCAGACGTCTTACCAGAATTCGTCTGTATATCGAGTTAACTACTTATTATTGATGCTCATGAAAAAAGATCATAGAATATTTTTTGATTGGTGTACCCAGTTCATTTCTCAGAAATTTCTTTTGTTATAATTCAATATATGATACAAATTGAAAGAGCAAATTAGAATCGCCAGTTTACTTTTTGAGAAGATGAACGTAAATTCATCAATGAAATTAATGTAGGTACAGCTCATCCAATCCAACTTGGCACAGAACTGATAACGTATATACCCAGCAATCTCTGTGAAGTATACTAAGATAAAAAAATATCTATTATATGTGTTCACTGCGTTGAAATTCATTCCTAGAAGATGTTTTTTGTTTCGTCATAGTCTACACTACCAGTGTGCAACTGAAAAAGTATCTGGTATATATATATATATATATATATATATATATATATATATATATATATATATATATATATATATATATATATATATATGTTAGCATGAAGATTCTCACGGACGAAGTATGATGCGTTGTTTTTTCGGGTTTCATTCCGTGTTCTGTGGTTTTGATCCTCTGAAGGATAATTCTCACAACGTTTCGGCAAAGTCTCATTTGCCATCTTCTAGGTGATGTCTTGAGTTTCGATATATATATATATATATATATATATATATATATATATATATATATATATATAGAATGCATAACTGAATCCCAACTATAATGAGACAATTCAAATGATTCCGTAGGTGAAAATCAAATTAATAACCTATAACCCGTACAATACACAGTCACAAGAGTCCGAAAGGAAAAGGAATTGACTAACTACGCTTATTCACATAACATCCCGAAAATATAACAACAATCTTTAATTTAGTCTTCACATTGAATACCAAAAATTTATATTTATATATATATAGTTAGTCAATTCCTTTTCCTTTCGGACTCTTGTGACTGTGTATTGTAAGGGTTATAGGTTATTAATTTGATTTTCACCTACGGAATCATTTGAATTGTCTCATTATAGTTGGGATTCAGTTATGCATTCTTTATCATTATCTCAGTCGCTGTTATAATCATAATATCAGATTGAACTTTCTGTACAAGCATTCATGCTTAGAAAAGTTTTGATATTCAGTTACAATCATATTCGAATATTTTGTATTTTATTGCAGTAATTGAAAATGAGATAATGAACCATAACTAGGCCATTTTACTCAGTATAATTCAAGAAAAATTACACCTAGATTTTAATTTAATAGCAGAGAGCTGTCAGTTTTCAAAATTATCACTGCTAGAAGGAAGCGAGTTATCGCTGTAATTCTGTGTTTTGGTTTCCTATAGACTTCAACTTTCTCATCAGTTTTTTGAATCAAAGGAAATAATCGATAATATATTGCAAAACCGTAACAACCCCCGAAGGCTGTTATCGAAAAACACGGTGATCTTCCCGGGATTTTCATGGCTTTCCTAATCTCGTTTTTCGATACCCCAGTGTAATCTCCTGCCTACCTACCGTTCCCCCCACAGAGTCCAATAAATCCCTTGTCGGACTTTTATTAATAACAATGTAACGGAGCCGAACAGGATAATTAGATCGTTAGCGGGGTCCGGGATTCGGGAAATTTAATTAGAAAACGAACACGCCATTTTCCCATCCCGCCTTCGACGTCGAACTAGTTTGGGAAATCGGTCGGAAAATGAGGGTCAGAAGATCAAAAACTGATCGCGCGACGGCGATTGGTTTTTAGGCCAGCCGTTCCAGATTCCAATTAGTGGATGAGATTTCAGTGAATATTTCCATCACGATTGAAAAGGGAAGGAATAATCATTTTTTTCAGTTCCATATCGATAATCTATGAAAAAGTTGGCTGCTTTTATACAGTTTTACAGCGTTCTATTTAATGAAGGTTCAAACTGAACTAGGATTAATCACCAAGGAACAAGGAAATTGATTGCCAAATCCATAGCAACAAAACCTAGTTATGATAAACCAAGTGAACCAATAATTAAAGCCAGGCCAGCAATTGGCCCTAAGCTGATCGAAATGAACATGGATTGGGATCCACTTTCCAGGTACCTTGCTTATTGTTCCTGTGGTCGATTTTGGAGTTTGCTGAGTTCACAATCTTTCTGGAAGAAATCTCAACATATATTCCTTCTACACCAAGCTCAATGGACCAAAAAATGCGTGCATTTCCATAATTTACAAAATTTTGCTCTCAAGCAAACGCTTTCGTATCTAATTATTTAAGATAAAAATCAAATTGTTATGCATTCGAGTCATTTGCTATGCAAAATTTTGAAAATCTTGGATATGCAGGATCGTGAGTATTTCCAAACATGTTGAAAACTATATTAATAATGAAAAGCTTTGATTTTTTGTTTGTTTGTTTGATAATGTACGAAATTAATAATAAACTGAATGAACTGAAAAATGTGACATAATAGTTTTCGACTGACAACGACCACATTCAAACAAATGAAGTGAATGTTTCGTATTTAGGACAAAAAGTATCTGTTGTTTTTTACCTAACTGAGATTTACTTACTAAATGTTGTTTGAATGTTATTAGAGGAGGTTAATATCTATTGAAATCTATTGTTACGATATATCCTTGGGTTCGTCGATTGAAACACCAAACAACACTAAACTTGTTGGTGTCTCGAATTCTCCAGGCGGCAGAAATAACAATGAACTTCCATTTCTAGATGTAATGATAAAGAAATCGACACGCCATGTAGATACAAGTGTATATCGAAAGAAAACACAGACCAACAGATATCTTCACTACACCTCAAACCACCACACAAGTGTCAAGAAAGGTATAGTAAAATGCCTTTATGATAAAACAAAAATTGTATGTAATTCACAAGAAAAAATCAAAGATGAGATAAACTTCATATAGTCAGTATTGAAAGAAAATGGATATCCAGAAAAATTCATCGAAAAAACTTTGACAGAAATTGAAAATCCGAACACAGTCCATAATGAAGACATACAACCTACACAAAATACACAACCTGTATCAAACATTATACCTTATGTCCCTCGTTTGTCTGAAAAGATGAAACGAATCGGCAACAGGTATAATATTAGGACAACATTCAAAACAACAAATACTTTAAGATCACTACTCACACATACCAAACCAAGTAACCCAACAGAAAACACAAAAATTGTATTTATCAAATTCTTTGTTCGTGCGGTCAAAAATATATCGGTGAAACGTCTCGACCATTGGAAGTGCGGAAGAGTGAACACAAGAGTACATCAGGAACAGACAGATAGGTGGTTCGAAATTATCAGAACACATTCTTACTGCCGATGGAGATCACACAGTAGAATGGAACGACACTAAAATTATAACGAAAGAAAGCAATGGCAAGAAACGAAAATTGAAGGAATCTGCTTTCATCATGCTGTCTGGTGAAGAATGCATATCTATGAGTTCGCTTGATATGGATCGTGGATGGCTGCCCCTCTAGAAGTACAAAATGTTATGTCAAATTTGAAATAATTTGACAAATGTCAATCACGAAAATTGTCTATAGAGATATTTGCATTTGAAAAGGAATTTACCTAGAAGTTTTGAGGACGGAAGCAGATTTAGTTTCCGAAACGTTAACAGATGAGTATTTTCATATATTTCAGTTCTTATTATGTTTTTTGATAGGCAAAATTTGAGTTATATGAGAAGTTGCTGACTAATTGGACTTGTTCTATCCAAAAAGAACTGTTTTTCAATAGACGCAGCAACTTTTCGGGCCACATTTTGGCACAACTCACAAAAATGTTTGTTGCTTTCGTGGCCGAGGTTTTCAGTATCACTTCTTTGGTTCGGGTTTGAAGGCCGATGTCATCGGAGTCGAACTCAAGATGTATGAGCGAGTGTATGAGCCATCTGAAGGAGCTAGCCACTCGCGCTAGCCGGCCTTCAAACCCGAACCATAGCAGTGATATTGAGAACTCACAAAAACTAGAATCTCTAAATAAAAGTTTCCAAAGAGCTTCAAAAAGGAGTCAGAAAAGTCGCCATTGGAAAGAATTTTTTTTTCACATTTTTCTTTGAATCAATATCCAAATCAACGAAGAGTACGATACTTACAGCTTGTCCATTTCATGTTGGCACGGAATTAATGACGTATATCATGCGCGGCAGAGAAAACTTGACGGCTGAAAGTATAATCGGAGACAAAAACTGTTCTCATTTTCATTACTGGGTATGTCGAAATAAATTTCAAGTAAGTGTTATGTAAGTTATGACGAAATAGTTAAGGCATAAATATTTCTTCATGGATTAGCTATAAGAGAAAGGAAGAGTTGAATTTAATACAAAACTTGTTTTTTTGCAAGTGGATTAGTAGGTACTAGAATTATACTAGGTGAGTATTAACATGAACATATAATGTCTGTTTTTTTCTATAATGTTACTTATGTTGACCATGTATACAGAGATATATATTTATATACTTTAATTTTTGGTTTTGACAAACAATTCGTACACCATTTTATAATGCCGAGTTTACATTGTCAAAAAATATTTTCATATTGCTCATTGTATTTCCAGTTTAAAATTGAAAACAAACGTATGGAAAATCCGCATTCTACATTTTCTGCATAATGAATGTATTGCATATCTCATATCGTCTGTTTGCGTTCTCAAGCCCATCCTTTTAAAACAGTCGAGCAATGGAATATTTGACTCCGTTAATGTGCGTTCTACTGGAACCCGTTCGACTGACTCAGACCAGCAACGTGGTTAACGAGAGGAAACCGTTTTGTTACGAACTTTTTATATCTGTAATCAAAACTGAGAACCCATCGGGTATATACTACTCAAGCCTGATCGTCTGAAACAGACGAGTAGCAGACATCACGGATAAAAACCATTAAAATTGAGGACAAAAATACTTTTGTTTCCTTGGAAGAGAAAACATTGCAATGCACAATGGGCAACAGCCAAGTGTTTCGGTTTAAAAATCCATCGTCACTCTACTTATAACTTTCCTTAAGCTTTCATATCCACCTCTAGAATTCTATTCGTTTTTGAATTTATGATGTATTCGACGCAACGAAGGAACTTTTTTCTCTGTCATTCGGGAATTTATGATGATTCTTCTAAGAAATGCTTCGTCAAAATCATCTGAGGTAGTCTTAGGATGTGACACTGACTTTTTTTTTGGTGTCGAAAATGCAGGGCTCTGACCATTCTGTACCTTCTCCATTTCATTTGATATCTTGTAGACATTGCGTTTACTCACTCCACTAGCAAGAGAAACTCTTCCATAATAGTTTTGGAGTGCTTAAGCTGTTATAGGTTGGTTTGCTTCAGCTTCTACACGCATGAAATTCAAAAGATTGCCTACAATTTCACGACTTTGTCCGCGTAGCACTTTCCCCTTTATTTTCGACATAAATGCCACAGCGAAATTAGGAAATAGTTTTATAATTAATTATTAGAACTATAGGTTATGACAACCAATATCATCACGATTCATTTTTTCAATCTCAGCCACCTTCAAATAATCTAAAATGATTTTCAGACAGGACTCACAACACAACGAACAAAACGAAACGAAAATCTCCGATTCAAATGAGACAATGCCGTAATATTAAAGATAATGCATTACGGCGACTTTGTTATCACTCATTTTACGACGACTTGCTTTCAAATAGTATATGTTTGAATGCGAATTTCAATGTCAGAATATAGAAATAACTCATATTTTCCCATTATTCATTTGATATGTTCAGCATAACGTAACAAGAGGGAAACATTATTTATAATTATTCTCATAATTATTTATCATTCATTGAATCTATCTGACAATCCACGAGTTGGTCTTATGAATTCAACACAAATAGTGCGTAAATTCAATCCTGTGCCACTTCGTCAATTTCATAATGTATTATCATATTGGGTCCCGTCGCCGTTTGTGCAGCCAGTTCTGTCGAGCCAAACTTATTTGTACTTTTGCCACGTTCTGTACCTACAAAAACGTATCAGTGCGCAACTGGAGAGGCGGAGTTACCGTGCCAACCAGAAATGGATAAGCTGTAACTGACAAAATAGTCGGTCAATTGTGCTTTTTCGTAATATTGCAGTTACGCATTGGGGCAAATATACCAAATTGTCCAAAGTGGAAGACATCGAGTGTTTTTTTCACGTACCTAGAAACGGCTGTCCAATTGAAGGTGAAAAAGTAAATTTCGAGAATAAGCACGAGCATAAGTCATTCCAAGGAATGAAAATAGCAAAAATGTAGTAAATACTTTCTCTTCATTGGCACAACACCTCAGAATAGGGGTAACAAATTCAACTATGTGCAGGGGCTGTTGACAGGAAGATGCTGGCACAGAGCAGGGTATAGGAAAAAGATACTTATCGATTAGGAAGATTATCAACTATGTCAAAACCGTAGAGGCGATGATCCCTAACCAGGCGTGGAACACAAGCTTTCCCTTCAACAGATTCAGCCTTCACTATATATATATATATATATATCATCGCAAACCCACGTAATCATTTCACAAATTTGCTTGAAAATGAATAAGTTTCCCCACCCTCCCGCAATAGTAACATTTAGCTTTAAGATATTTTACTAATCGACGAACCTTTATATATTCATTGTCCCACCTATTCTCCTATTATATATTGTGTTATATTATTACAATTAATTTTTGTCTTTCACCTTTCAACAATTTAATTTTAATTATTTTATTATTGTATCATTTTACTGTCAAGGTGTTCCTTGAACTTGAAACAAATGTTCAATCACTTATCAAGTTTAATTTATTCACAAAATATTGTATTGTATTTTATATTGAATTGTATTATTGTATTTTTGGCGAATAAACTACTACTACTACTACTATGTAGAGCACAAGTCCTGAGTTCAGTGAACAGTTCAGAACAGAAAGTGATAAACATTACGTCACGTTTCCTTTCTCTGAATGAAGCGTTTGCCTTCGAATGCACTCTTCTTTTACTATGATTTCTGTTCACGACATCAAACCGATGGACTGGCCTACGCGCCACCAAATTCAGGATAATTAACGAACGTACGTTTCGGTCCTTTCGGCCAGATGCTGGGAACGTCCGAGATGCAGTGTCCGGTTAATCCAAAAAGTTATGGAACTATGTTGGCGTAGGGAACAGCGTTCCATTATTTCCACGAAATATTCACTGGGCCCTTTCGATGTCGTAGAGCGGTCAAAGGTTGGTTTACTCCCACTTGAGAGTCTTGGGATTTGTGATAACCAGTTTTGTTCGGTTTGGATATTCGTTTCGATATTATCGATATTTTTTATAGGTACCCTACTCTACTCATTTGCAGTATACAGTCAGTGGCGTAAATAACGCCTTGGCAACCTTGGCGGCGCCAAGGGGCGCAGTGCAGGAGGGGGCGCAACAAAAGGCATTCGATAACAAAAAAAAAAAGAAAATCTGAAATGAATAAACCTGATGAATGTCATAGAGATAGAGAGGGAGGTAAACAATTGACAATTGAAAAAAATCAGGAGGAATGTGTAACTCATTAAAGAAATTTAAGTAGTCTAAGTTCTAACTGATTTTAATATAAGCTGCGTTCTATTTGACGCCTTAATGCCCGAAACAATCCGGGCGCGTTCTCAATAACCTGAATCACCTCATTGCATTTATTTTCAAAGTCGGGGCGAGTTCTGTTCCATTGTTTTCAATTGCATTGAAAGCCAATACACTGCTCGCTCGATCGGACCTCAACTCGAACGCCGCATCTTTCAATTTCACGCCGCCTCTGGCTAACAATCGGGGTTCAGAGATTTTTTTGAATATAAAATTCCTACGCCTCTCGCTGGTAGTCATGCGTAGTCGCAACGAAAACAATTTGGAGGTCATGAAATATGGTAGTGATAGGGAAAATAGAATAAGCGTTAGCGGGTGTGTAAATAAGGCAAGTGTCACTCCTTGTTCGTTTATTTATACGTAAATGTTAAGTTTGTTCTAGCAACACATTTGACGGTTTGGAAATTGGTCTGAAGCAGTCAGAGGCATGCGCAAAATGAATAATGCTCTCCAATATTCATCTTGCGCATGTCTTTGACTGCTTCATACCAATTTCCAAACGGTCAATGTGTTGCTAGAACAAACCTATTATTTGCTTGTGCTTTGTGAGTGTTTATGTGAAGTATTTAATCATGTCCGATGAGTGTAAACGGCCTAGTGGAACAGAATCGGGAAAAAAGAAAAAAATTAGGAAGAAAAAAGACAAAAGCTGCCTGAAATTGATTATTTTTTAAATAAAAATAGTGATCTCGAAGAAACTAGATCTGGTTATGATGATAGTGTTGGTGTTATTCACGCAACCGAAATGCCTAAACTTTTGAAAACTTCTTACTGTGTCAGTGAGCACAAAAAAAAACATTTGTGAAGGATGAATAAGCAAACATATTACATCAAAAACAAGATTAAAATTGGTAGTGATTACTTTTTTTGAATTAATTTCATAACTAATTTTTGTCACGTGCAGTCAGTCGCAGCGTGTTTATGGAGATTAGAATTAAAATTTACGAGAAATGACATATCACAAGAATTTGTAAATCTAAATATTCATGACACAACAACTATTTGGCTGCTGCTTATGTGAACATTTAGCCAATTGACTGAACTCAATACGTCACTCCTTTGAGCTTAGTCAATTGTTTAAATTTTCACACAAGCAGCAGCAAAATAGTTGTTGTATCTGTCATACTTCATAAGTATTCACATTTACAAATTATTTATAGGGTGGGGGGGCGTATAGCCTACGTTTGCCAAGGGGCTTGGCCTACCTTAGTTACGCCACTGTATACAGTCATATATGTATTAATACCAATATGAATAATATCGTATGAGAGCCAAGCTAAGTGAAGCCGATAATATCTCTGTTGCAGTCCCACAATCCGGTTGCTTTCATCCACTGCGCATGCGCGATTTTAAACGTTATGTGACATTTTCATTTTTTTGGTTGTTATTTTAATGTAAAAAAAACAAAATGAGATCATGAAGATTTCAAGAATTTATCAGCAAATGTAGCAGTACGGAAAATTCAAAGTGCATTTTGGTTTCCCAGGAAGTTAGAAAAGTGTTCGTAATGATTGAATGACTACATGAGTTCCATGTTATTGCATATTAACTGTCATGTGGAATGTTGTGTAGTGTTTAACTGAAATTAATACAAAATTAAAAATCTTTTATTGATCTGGAGACCAAGTTTTCATCAAGTTCGAATAGGAGAATGAACTACTGTAGGAGGATGGCTGTTCATTATGGGCAATAGTAAATATGCGTGAAATTGAAAGTTTCACTGATTGAAATATTCAGTATCAAAATGATATTATCCATTTTATATACGAATACTAACAAAACTCTCAACTACTAAAATCCCAACATGACAAGAATGAAAAACTACCTCGAGTATAATAATTGAATTGCAAGAACCCGGAAAACACATAAAACACTGAAGTAAATATAATGAAATATATAAATCCTGCGACAATAAAAAAGACAACGAAAGAAATATAACTGAACAAGAAAAACTAGTAAACTCTAAAGGCTGGTTCATGCTCATACGAATCTCGCAAAATTTATGCGAATCGGAAAATATTTTGTTGCTCACAGAATTTGATGTTCATACTCATCCGATATAATCTGACGGAATGGTCATGTCACACAAGTCGTAATTTCTGAAATTATTGTTTCGTGTTCGTGAATTTTGTAAATAACCACAGATTAAATGAAACAATCTATGTAAACAATCAAAAATTAGTGGTTTTATTACTGAGATATCTGAGATAAAAGGATAACTAAAATAATAATGATGGATTCAGAAACAGAGCAGGTATATTGAATTCACTGAATTGATTTCCTCTATGTACCTTCAGAAAATTAGTACATTCTTGAATTTGCTTTTTCTATATCAACATTAAAAAAATATTGTTTCAAACATACCATTCAGATTGAGTAATTTTTTTTTCTTATAGCTGGTTTATTGTGAACTCTGTGGCTACATGTCAGCCGATAATTTATGTGATCATGTAACTTTAGAGGAAATAGAAATACCTCAACAATCTGAAAGTATACATGAGACAGAGGACACTGAGACCAGTGATCTACCTGGAGATACCCTGGAGGAATTGCTCATATCATTGGTAGAAAGTCGAAGACAGTTATGGGATAGTAGACTTCCCATAACCAAGAGAAACAAAGTAATTCGGGATAAACTGTGGATAGAGATTTATGAGGCTCTCCAGAGACAATATACCATTGAATTTCTACAAAAAAAGTGGAGAAATTTAAGGGATACTTACATAAAGAAAAAATCCGAAGGTAACGAATATCTACCTAGTGTTTCAGCAGCAAAAATATCAACAAAAAAAGTGTGGAAACATTATGACCTTCTAGCATTCCTGTCAGACATAGTTGCTCCAAGGTAAATCCTACCTGAGGATTCTTTAATTTCAATACAAGATGAGCACTTGATATAATTAGCCCCGTCATCAGTAAATAATTTACATATTTTAATATTTACAGGAGAACATCTTCGAACTTGGAATCTGATAAACATACAGGAGATAAAGAGAATATTAATACACCTGGTACATCAAGTATTAGAACTAAAAGAAATTGCAATTCCAACTCAAGCAGGGTTGAAGATACATTCATTCAAGCCATCCAAAATATAAAACCACTGGATATTGCAAAAAACGCAGAATATAGGGTCAATCCAATATGCATGAAAATATCTCAAATACTTGATAGTCTAGATAATGTCAAGAGGGCTCGATTAGAAATTGATTTGCTGACCAAAACTTATAATGTAGCATATCCTAATATGAATGAAAATTAAAAGAAAACATGATATATGTTAACATGTGACCTGATTTTCAATTTTAGTTCAACTGTGATTTTTGAGAATAATTTTTAAGTTTGTTTTTTGTATTTATTTTGTGTTCAAATAAATAATCAGTGTTTCTTGTTTCAAATCAAAAAATAAGTTGGTGCCTATGATGAATTTGCCCTCTTATTTCGAAAATTCTAATATAATATTTGATATCAGAACTCGGTTGCTATATTAGAAAGGGGCTTGAAAGAAATACTCAACTATACAAAATTGTTTATTAAAGTAAACGTTATCTACATTCCAGATGCTTTGTTCCACTGAAATTCAATAGCGCCCTCAGTCATGAAATAGATGGCCAAATTATTTCTAATGGCAGCAGCATCTCGTGTATAAGTATTGGAAGATGATCGTCCAAGGTTCAACAAACAATCATTTCCAGTTTGTTCTCTCCATAACCCAGGTCTGAAAACTCCATTTTCTTCACAATCAACATAACTGGGAGGACAATATGGTCCTACTGCAATTTCATTGTTTGCCATCAAGAAATTGTGAAGGCAAATGGTAGCTTTCACTAGTGCATCTGAGGTTGCAAGGGTAGCTATAATTGGTCGCCGATATATTCTCCACCGTGATGCCAATATTCCAAAGCTGTTTTCAATTGTACGTCTTGCTCTACTAAGCCTACAATATATTTTACTGGTTAAAAAGTTCCATTGAATATATTTGAGTGAAAGGTAGGTATTTGTAGTTATATTCAATACATATAATGGGATATTTTCTGGATTTTATTCATCAATTAGAGCAAAATAGGTAGAATTCAGAATGTTCTTGTTCTTACCTATAATTGAATACCTTTTTCATATTGTTCAAGTATTTTCCAGGATAAGGTCTCATTAAATTCTCCTTTAGAGGAAAGGCCTCATCACCAACAAAATAATATGGAAAACATTCCTGTCCAACTTCAAGTGGTCTTTTCGAAGGGATATTCAGCAAGCCTCCATTCAACCTTCTTCCTAATTCAGAGTTGTGTAAAACTCCTCCATCACTCTGCTTCCCTTTTGCACCAATATCGATAATGGTGAATTTATATTTTGCATCACACAAGGCAAAAATTATGATACTGAATGTTTTTTTATAATTAAAAAACTCTGATCCAGATTTTGGAGGTGCCTGAAAAAAAATAAGATGAACTTTCATCATTAATTCCTTGATACTGATGAAATTAGTGCAAAAGCTACCTGAATGATACAGTGCTTTCCATCCATTGCACCTATGCAGTGTGGTAATTGCCAAATATTATTGAAATCATTGGCTATTGCCATCCATGACTCTTCAGAGGGTTGTAAGAGGTATTGTTTATTTAGAGTGTCCCAAATTGCATTGCATGTTTCCAAAATGATTTGTGACACTGTAGATTTTCCTATACGATATGCATAAGACATTGATGTCATTGAGTCTCCTGAAGCCAAGTACCTAAGAATACATGGAAGTTCTAGTAATCATCTCATTTACCGAACTATGTTTCATTACATTATGTATTATAAGTTCCATCAGTATCAGTATATTTGTTTACCTCAGAGTAACAGCCAGCCTTTCTGCAGGTGGCAGGGGTTCTGTATTTATATACAGTTTCTTTATTGTTGGTCCCACCATTGATAAGATTTCATCAAACTGCGGACATGTCACACGAAAATAGTTAAAAAATTTATTTGGGTCATTAAGTCTCATTTCCTGAACAAGGCTGTGATAATCACCAAACATTTTACGGTTTTTGAAAATCGATCTAACACCACAGCTCCGTTTTTTGCGCCTGGAGGTCTCACTTTGTTTCCAAAGAATCCAAATACGATACAACTGGTACATCGAAATTAAATCATCCATCATGAGAGATCAAGATGATGGTGCTAAGAAATTGAACTTTTATAGGTTATAAGTATGTATACATGATCCGAATCCGCAAAAAAGTTCAAATATTTCAACTTTATTCCGGAATTTTCAGCCGCCATTTTATTCGCATAAATTTTGCGAAATTCGTATGAGCATGAACCAGCCTTTACACATTGAACGAATAAAAAAAAAAAACTGGAAAAACAATGAAGATAATTAAAGAAAAAGAATTGCTTCGATGAATATTTTCAACAACTGTCAGACGCAGACGCTAAAATTCTTTGGTTATTAACTATTGTTTTAACCTCATTATTTTGTGGTGAATCAATATTTGTTCTTTAGTTTTCTGGGTTTGTAACCTACCACAGTTTGAAAAAATAAGGATTAATATTGGAATCTATACAAGTGTAGAAGGACAGTTTTCCAATCTACCCCGAAAAGTTGCTGCGTCTATTGAGAAACAGTTCTTTCTGGATAGAACAAGTCCAATCAGTCAGCAACTTCTCGTATAACTCAAATTTTGTCTATCAAAAAAATAATAAGGGATTGTTAACCTACAACTATCTGATCTATTTTTTCGGATTGTGGTGGGTTAAGAACTCAAAAAACCAGGAAAAAATTACACTAAATCTGAAGACTAGGTTACCTATTCACTTCACAATCTGAGGCTTAAACTACTAAGATTGATTTCCCAACAATAAAGTAAAAAGTGAGCTCAAATGAATAGTAGAAAATTTTGATAAGACCTCGTTGTTAGAATTCCCTGCAGTTATTCAAAGCCATCAAGATCAAGAGATCGTTGGAACATTCTCGAAATGTTATTAGATTATGAATATCTGTGCACAGTCCGATTCGACGGTTCAATCAGTCTTTAAATTTGACACAAGCGAACGAAGTGAACAAACAGAGCGATAGGCAGTTTTTAGCGACAGTGTTGCCAAGCGAATTTCAGAGAAAGAGTTTGTACTCATTTATTTCAGTATGCGAAATAATATATTATTTACTTTACTGCATACCTATTTGTTTTCGTTATATCATTGCATTTATTAATGGACCCATAGCGAAAACTTAACAGTACTGTCAAAAACGTAACAGTATTGTAAGGACCGCTTCAGGTATCTTTGGGTGATTGCTACCTTGCGATCGGATATCAACTCTTTTCATTTCGTTTCTCAATAGAGGATGCGAATCGATTCTTTGATCTGTCGTTGTTTTATTGAAAAATGGAAGGCACTGTGATTCATTTCAACCATCAACTCTTGAATTGTTGTGTCATGCGATCCAAGTCGCTATATGCAAATGAGTCCCACATCGAACAGCATTTTCGTCCTGCTGTTGCAATGTTCCATAACAGGAGAAGGCAAACTATCTATCGTCGATCCTGCATACAGATGTCCGTCATATGAAATCGAACGAAGCAGAAGGCGCATCACTAATATCAAACAATGAGTCGGATATTGGATATTCGCTCTGTCCCTTCCTGGCAAATGGCTTCGACCGTAAGGGCCATTATCATAAGTCGACTGGAGCCGCTGAGCGACAATGAATAATTTAGAAATCGAATACGGCTAACATTGTTACTTATACAGGGGTGCGCAAAAGTCCGGAATAAGATTAATATCTGTTTAACCAGTCACTTAGAAAAAAAATCGCTGAAACACGTCAATTGATTTCAAAGTGTACGCATTTTTCAGCAATGAAATGAAATATTTTTTTGATTCGTTCATGTCTGAGTTGATGAGCAGCATTGTCCAAAATAATAAATGCAGAATCTCCAAAGACTTAGGCAAGCTGTTGAGAGTATTTTCTTTTAATACGAGTACCAGAGTTTGAAATTCCAGGATACAAGCATTATCCAAATTCAGTATCTAGCTTTATGAAAACTGAAGGTCCCATTATTTTCTAGCTCGTACTAGTTTCTGTATGAGCTTCTGGATATTTTCCTGGAAGCATATTCGTTACGTAGAATTCAAAGTTAGGTTTATATTTTCACGAAGGGAAACCGTACTCGTCCTGGGACATTATACAGGGGTGCGAAAAAGTCCGGAATAAAATTAATATCTGTTTAACCAGAAACTTAGGAAAAGATCGCTGAAACACGTCAATTGATTTCGAAGTGTACGCATTTTTGGAAATGATATGAATTTTTTTTTCAACCCCTTAGCTGCAACCCTCCCAACTTTTTTTTCTCAAATGCAAACCTGTCGTGTATGGGCTCATTGAAAAGCTCGTAAAAAATGGAATATGACCCATGTGGTTACCACGAAATGAGAAAAAATCTTAAAAGTTAAAAATACCTACTTAGTGGTAGCTACGGGTGAATTACCGTAACAGATGCTGAAATTGGCCGCCATCCTCTACTTGACAGTCTCCTGGGCGATGGTAAAACCCGTCTGGAATTCCGAATGGCCTCGACCGGTATGTAATGTGATTCCACTCTAATTCTGTTTTTTAGATCTTCGATATTAGCCGGCCTATTTTGATAAACTGTGTCTTTCAGATATCCCCAATAAAAAATCTAATGGCGATAAGTCTGGGGATCTTGGAGGCCATTCAATTGTACAACGTCGTCTATTTCAATTTTACCCAGAAATGCCACAATTTTAAAACTGAGTCAAACAGAATATTTCTTATCAGGGCATTAAATTTGGTACAAAAAATGCAACAACTTCTTTCTCTTTCTGAAGTACACTGGCCAACAATTGCTTGGGATGGAACTAATTTTATTTGTAAGTTTTTTGTGAAAAAATAAATTACAAGGAATGTTTATTCTAGATTACGTTAAAAGTTTTACACATAAATCAATAAAATTTGTTGTGGTGCGTGCTCAAGTTGGTCTCTTCTCAAAATTTGTAAACTTTCAGAAACTAGGTACTGGTGATCCTTGCAATTGTTGAGCAGTGTACATCATCATATGCTGAATGCCACTTATTTGTTTTTGCAACGTTAAATCACCCGTAGATAGCACTAAGTAGGTATTTGTAACTTTTGAGAGTTTTTTCTCATTTCGTGGTAAACACATGGCTAAAAAAAAGGGTATGATCAGATTCAATTTT